>CM042158.1:83038051-83105353 GCA_023376005.1 Doryteuthis pealeii | reverse complement strand
ACAAAACGCGTTAAAATTACCGTTTAGTAGCATAAAGAGGAATTCATGCTAAGCCAGACAAGGGAGATCCTCCTACACAGAGATTCTGAAGCCCCCAAAGTGTAAGGAGCTCAGATAGAGGCACGTACAGGAAGTAATGGATCAACTAGTAAGAACTGACTGTGGTGGAAGAGAGGCTTGGCAGAAAGCCCCATTAAGATTTACAGCAAATAGGAGAACTGGATTGAGTCCTTCCCTACTATACATTATGACAAAGCCAAGGCAAAGAAAGACGCCAGTTATGCAGAATGAGGTGTAAGCAGGAACCGAGGAGATCGTTATTGTAAGGTGGTCAGTTAAGGTCAACAGGGGTGAACAAAAATTGGAAAGAATTGGTGCGATAGCTGACGCATTCATTATAGCAATCCTTTCGTGCCAAATTTAGAGCAGGGTGCAAAGAATCATTAATAAAATTATAAAGGCCGGAGAAAAAAATGAAACCAGTAAAGAAAACACTTTTAATATGCTATCAATTTCACCAGACTGACAATTAACAACGGATCTGGGAATTAAGTAAAATCACAAATCATATAGTGTAAACAACTCTTCGATCAGACCTAATCATACATTCGAACAAAATGATAATCTGGGAATTTTCAGTTTCTTAGGAATACAACATACACTCACAAATGAAAGAAAACTAGAAAATATCAGGGACTGGTCGAAGAAATGTCACTATGAACCAGTCAAGGTAGGATGCAGGGTTTTGTGGCAAATTCATTAAGCGGGAAAAATCGGATTGTGGGTTCAAAAAAAAAAAACCCCTGAAACAAATATCTGAAGTAGCAGAACGTCATCCCGGTGGATATGGTAAAAAAGAAACAATCGTGGTCGAAGACAGGAAAATGAAGATAAGACAAGCAAAATCTTATCCCTACCCCCAATGTAATTTTTTTTTTTCATTGCGTTCGACCCTTACACCATATAATAGGTTTTTGTATTTTTTTGTATATACTGACAAACGCTGTATATTTTTTATTTAACTTGCTAATTTGTAAATATTATGAATTTGTTTATTTTGAAAACCGAGTTATCGGGTCTTTTCAAACCGGTAGAGTTTAAAAATGAAAAGAAGTAAGTAGCTCTGGTTAATACCATGAGCACTTATAAAATGCTATGTGTTATAAAACAAACTACCCCCCCCCCCCGCATTCTTTTCAAAACCATCTCTTTACAAAATAAACACTTACGAAATGTCATTATTCAGAAAAATAGAATGATTTATATATGAAATGGAAGGCATACTTTTAAACAATAAATCAAAAGAATAAAAAAGATAAGAAAAATATGGATTTAAAATTAGTGCCCACCCGCACACTTAAAAGAATTATCATTTAGAAGAAGACTTAATAGTTAATTAAAACAATAAAATACAATTACAAATAAATAATACCTAAAAAATATAGAAAAATCGGATTAAAATTTTGATTAAAGCTGATAAATCCATAAACCTTTATGAAATAGTTAAAAAATATAATCAAATTGGGAGGTAAAAAATACAAAAGAAACCGCACTAATTTTAGAGGCAGATATAAATAGGGAAGCTAAGGAATTAGCAACAAAAATAAAAATAGATGACGAATTGAAAAACCATTATGAAATAAACAAAACTGCTTCATCAGAGTAAAGGATCTCAAAACTGACTTTAGAAATAACCCAGAATTTAGATAAGTAAACCCACAAACACAAATGGGGAAATCTACGAAACATTTCGCACTGCCCTCAACATTAACCAATAGCGCAGCAAGATCTGACTGTATCGAATGGTTTAAGGGCTATAATCTAAACAAAAAGCGCATTTCAGCGATGTTTAACAAAACTTTTGTATTGGTAAACTTTGGTGTATACCAAACATACTAGTTATGTTCCCTATTTATTTTCATGAAGACTATAGTAAGCACAATAAAACTGTTGTATAGAGAAAGTTTTCAGTCCACAAAACAATTTTTTCGCATAGTTATTACCATTGGCTATGCATTTAGGTCTGTCAGAGACTGCATACCACGCTCGTAAAACATCTTGTGCTGTCCAATGATGTAATCTGCACTCAGTATCTGGTGTAATTTCCTTGGAAGTATTACTTCAGAACAATCGTCTTACGAGCATGATAATCAGATTCTCGTTTTTTTTTTTTTTTGTTTTTTTTTGCTTTTTTTTTTACTGCATTTAATGAAATATCGTTGAATATCCTCATCTTATGAATTTAAATCTTCACTCATTTTTTCTCGTAAGATTTTCTTCTAATTCTTTAGATAACAAAAAGTATTTCTAACTGAAAGTGAAAAATTACCCAAACAATAACATGAACAAATTTCATTCAATATAATTAAACGTTCAAGAATCAATTTCTTAAAGAAGACTAAATAGTATTTAGTAATGATTTATGCCGTAGAAAAAGATTTTAATTAAATGTTCAGCTATAAAATGAGAATAACAGAGAATGTTTCCGTACACATTTCAATTACATCTGCCACGTTGTAAGCCCCCCCCCCCTCGCGTACTCCGCCTCAACTTTTAACAGCCGCGCAGTAGTCTATAAAGGGATTGACAGGAAAACTGTCCACACCAACAGCCCCCACCCCAACCTCACGTTGTATAACTTTTTATCTGACGCCTGTCTAGCCGAGCTAGAAGTAAGACTTATACAATAGAGGGAAAGTGGTATTGAAGACAACAGAAATATCATATATTGTTTCTTTTAAAACGAAATTGGTTTTTTTAGATATTAAAGAAAAACATTTTTTTTAAATACACAGTATGTGCTTTAACAATATTGTAACTGGGAAAAGTCTTCACACGATACAATGGGGAAATAAAGACATTAAAGCAATTCTGAATTGAAAATCAATTAAACTTTATAGATGGGTTATCGTATAATGTTTATTGTTCTGGTAATAATCAGGATTTTCAATTTGAACTTTGGAATGAAATCAATCCAATTCGTGAGAATACTTCGAGTTCAATTGGTATTAAGTATACTTCACTGCGAAAATGCATGAAAAAAGACTATGGTTACTGTTTTGTTTGTTTTTTTCATTCATAGAATTTACTTTACTACACAGACTTTTATCTTCCTTACGATACCTACTGTTCCTAAGTGGTTACCTATCTAAACACTGAAGGATTTATTGCTGTTTAACTTAGTTTAGCGAGTCAGCACTGATGCTGCAACAAGATTTGACTGTAAGTATTGCAGTTTATTTTCATGGCATCATTTATTAAGCAAAGTTCAAACTATGAATAAGACTCTATTTTCATTACTATCTCGATTCTCATAACTTTGCCTATGATATTCATTTTTATTCATATTTCTTTTATGTTTTGCTTTTTATCATCGTCATTCTTGCAAGCAAGTAACATAGATTTATCTAATGAAAAAAGAAGCAAAAACGTTTATTCGCATTTCCTAACATTAAAAACATCCTGTGAAAGAGTTACAAGTTAAATTGTCAATTTTTCGAGAGAGATAGAAATGAATCCTTTCAAAATAATTCAACCGTTGGTTTGTATTTTTTGCTTAAAGCAAGACTAAAAATTAGTGCAAGCAATCGTTAGCTATAGCAGAATTCGGTCTATTTTAACCTGCTGTATCTCTGTCCATCTATATGAGCAGATCATAACAATATTAAGAAAGAAATATCAGTGATGATACTAAAATATTGCGTTTATTCTTTATCATGGCGTTAGAAAATGAAAAATGTAACATAAAAGAAAGATTGCTTGGAATTTCTATAGCAATGATTTCGAGAAGAGAATATACCACAGATCAACTATTTTCTGTGTAAAATAGAGAGACGCTTTTATTAATGTGTCTGAAAAGTAAAAAAAATAAATAAGAATATAGGATAGGAATTTTATATGATGATAATCATTTATGAAACAGCTAAAAAATCAAAGGATTTTCTCAGCTGCGGAAATGGGACTGTATCATTCATTTTTATGTGGTAGAAACGATATGCCGAAAGGCGAACGAGCCATATTTGAATCCGGAAACAGCTGCACATTGCTTGACATGTTTGCCGAGTACAGAATTTATGTATATACACACACACACGGCTCACCACGTACGCACGCTTTATTATTTCTATATATAATATATATTATTATATATATATATATATATATATATATATTATATATATTATATATGCATCTTAACACATTCTTCTGTCTCTGTTCTTACAGTTCTAATAGTCAGTGTAGAATTAAGTCTTATTGAAAAAATTCTGTAATGTTCTTATATGTGCCAATGGAGTATTCTATACTCAGCACACAAAATGCTCTGTGTATTAATATGTAAATTTAAACTTGGGTGTTTGATATGGTATTTTATGTACTAATAACCACATATATAATTCAGATAATATAGTATATATGTTTATAGTATGTTTAATACAACATCCTTCGTTTCGAGGAATACAATAAAATTATGATTTTAGTTATAAGAATGGACCATTGGAAATTATTACGTGCATAAAATACAGAGCTCTCGTTTACATATCTGTTTCATATTACGTCTTGTATACTGATTAATCAAATCGTGTATATTTTATGATAAATGTTTTATTGTACCTATAATATTGATATACTCGTTATCTAATCAATGTTTCATTGCAAAAATAAATGCCTGAATAAAATAGTCGACTTTGCTAATAGAATTTTATAAAGTTTTTTTTTTTAGAATGTCGCGGTGAAAGGAGGCCATTAACATTAATTTCTTTCATTTCTGATATTGCTTAGAATAACGTTTCGAGCAGTCATTCTGCAGTCATTTTAAGGGGAACAATACAAAATAATTTATTTAAAACATAATAGCAAAAATAGAATTTGATTCGGGACTTGTCTGCAGTATATTTTATTTCGTTTTACGTCAAAATGAAAACATTTTGGGTTTCTGCTTAGTACTTATAAATTGACATGGAAAGCGATTTTTCTGTAATTACTGCTATTCTTAAGGATGTGTGATGGTGTTATTTTCTGTTTTACTGACTTTTGAAACGGCTTCTTCGTAATATTTATTTTATTAAATATTTTTAAAGAAGGATATCATTATTTCGTAATTTAGAAATTTAAAACAATTTTCCTTCGACAAAAATATTTTTTAACTTTAAGTAAAATATCTTATTCGGGTACTCATGTTACTATCGGGGGGGGGGGTATCTTTCTGTTTAATTTTTATAAATGATAGCTGCAAAGTTTAGAAAGTCATATTTATTTGTGTGAGTCATTCGACTTAAAAGCACATGGATACTTAAAAGCTCTACTCTTGGAATAGGATATCAAAAAAAAAAAAAAGAGAATAAGAGAATAGCTTAAGAGGCACAAATTTAAATGTGTAGGAAAAAAATTAAGATCCGACTAATTGATAGAGAAGTAAAAATAAGTGGAATCTCATGGAGTGTATGTACACAGAGGTTTGTAAAATATGAACTATGCAGTGTTTTCCATTTGGAACTGACAATCTCTCTTAACCCGCAGATTCTTTTCATTATATTATTACATTACTTACCTCTTGCCCCATTCATCACAACGGTGGCTTGTTCATATAGTGCGAGAAGAAAAAAGCAAAAAAAAAAAAATTAATTCATAAAAATGATTACGTCTAAGAGTTTCCTTCATTTTTGGAAAGCTTTCCCGTTTTGTCAATCCGTATTTTTGTATAAAATATAAAAGTAAATAAATTTCATATCTCAAATATATTGGACTATAATTAGAAATAAGATAACAGACAACTTTAGCAGGAATCTGAAAGCGAATGAGTTTTATGTACAAAGTTGGTTTTAAAAAACGGTTGAAGTAGAAAAATATATTATCATCTAATTACAAATAATTTTATCTCCTTCAAAGTTGTTCTGTTAAGTCGCCACAACCGACGAAAACATTGTTTCTTTCCTGGTCTTCAGTTAACATTGCCTTCGTTTAATGTCCTGTTGAATGTGCCTAATGGTCTTGATTTTGTTAATAGGAAATAGATACAAGGACTTAGGATACTAAGAGGTCGTACGATGACAGGAATATAACTTGGGCCAAAATCTTATTCCCAGACAGTTTGTTTAGAAAGTAATGATTCTAGACTATTTCTGTTGGAAAAATCAGTTTATCAATGGTAATTAATCACCCCACTTAGTAAAACATCGGTCAGTGTGTGAAGGGATCTAGTGGTAAAAACAGTTTCATAGTCCACAGTTTCTCGGAAGAAATGTTTTATTACATTCTAAAAATCCCTGCCACCGGATTGAACTTGATTTCCATAAACTTGTTATATGTGTATGTTTTACTATTCTGATATGACACAGAATTTGATCTTGTGTTCCATTTTTGTGGTGCGCTTAACCCCAGGGTGACACATCTAAAATAAAATCAGTCTCGTTATTTTCTAAAGCGACCTCGTACATTTATTTAGTTAATGATAATTTTCAAA
Organism: Doryteuthis pealeii; assembly: GCA_023376005.1. Lineage (NCBI taxonomy): Eukaryota > Metazoa > Mollusca > Cephalopoda > Myopsida > Loliginidae > Doryteuthis > Doryteuthis pealeii. The sequence goes on along the minus strand of CM042158.1, from coordinate 83,098,893 downwards.
GAAAGATAAATTTAATTTTCTTTTATTTATTTTAGGACATATTTGTAACACTTCAATCATTCAATATTCTCTGTATCTTTCAGTCAGTTGGTACCACTATATCTTTCGGTCAGTTGGTGCACTTCTAGCCTTCGGTCAGTCAGTGCATTTTGTATCCTTCTTGTCAGCCAGTGCCTCTGTGACCTTCTTTGGTTAAGTCAGTGACTCTGTTCGACGAACCCTACAGAAAGAGAGATAACCCTATTTAACTTATGTCCACCCAAACATTACCGTTTTACTGACCAAAAACTTCTTCGGTCAGTCACTGCACCCTGTACCTTCTCCGGTCAGTCAGTACACGCTATTGACTTCTTGGTCAGTCAGTACACTCTGTACCTTCTTCGGTCAGTCAGTACATCCTAGTAACCTTCTTATGTTAGTCATGCACGATGTTAACATTCTTCGGTCAGTCAGTGCACACTGTAACCTTCTTCGGTCAGTCAGTTGCACGCTGTAACCTTCGTCGTCAGTTGCACGCTGTAATCTTCGTCAGTCAGTCAGTGCACGCTGTAAACTTCTTCGGTCAGTCAGTGCATGTTGCTAACCTCTTTCCGGTCAGTGCATGCTTGTAACTTTCTTTGGTCAGTCAGTGCACGCTGTAACCTTCTTCGGTCAGTCAGTCTGCTGTAACCTTCTTCGGTCAGTCAGTCAGTGCACGCTTTAGCCTTTGGTCAGAATACAGTGATAACAAAATCACAATGAAGTTACTTGTCCGAAAAAAATTTTTTTTAAATCATAACAATGCCTGTCTTATCAGGTAGATATTCAAAATTCTTGAACAGAGTTCTTACAGGCCACAATTATTTATAGTTGTCATTAAATGTTTCTTTTTAATTCTAATAAATAATTTTAACATTTTAGAGCGATATCAATCATTTAGTCTATTTATTCTATTTTATGATTTGACATCTGTCAGCTTCAACATTTACGAAGAAATTCTTTTCAATGTATTAGTATATTTACGTTGAATGTGTTTTGTTATGTAGCGACGATACTCGACGAGCAAGCTTTTACCTAAAGTATCAGCAAAACTATCTCTAATGACTGATGTAGTTTGAACCGTAACTTTAACTCGAAGACGAGCCAACGCCTATCCGATGAAATAGTTTGTATCGTATCGAATTTTAAACAAAATACTCATTTCTATAACAACTGGGATAAAACTTTATAAAAAACTGACATAAAACTGGATGCTTTAACTTCGTCTTATTGGCTTTGCTATTATAAATTGTAATTATTTGTGGAATTATTCTCCAAATAGTCTGAGCTATAACCGGCACGAATATATAATCTTAAGCTATGATTTTAGCGATTAGGCGATTTCGGGCCCAGCTTAGATATTTCTGAGTTGTGTTTTTGTCACTTTTTTGTCGGCAAATTAATGTTGACATTTTACAACCCTTTTAAAGAAGAGTGAAAGAGGTAAGGTTATTATACTTTTTTACATATTGACCAATTGCAATAACTCTTAAGTAAAACATATCAAACGTCGTAATAATTAAATTATCATACTGTAGTATATCCACAGGTCCTGCTAGTATAACATATACGTTAATCCTTTGAGCTGTAAGCTACAGAGCCTAATTTACAACGATTAAACTTCTGTGGTCTCCGCATCTGTAAACGGTGCAACGACGCGAGAGAAATAAAAATAGTACTGGTAACCTGTGTAACTGACTCAAAGGGTTAAACTGTTTTAGAGGTAGGATCTGTTGTGAATACACTTTTATTAATAATTTTTTTTTGTAATATTTCTTTTTTTAAATTATTTAATGGTATAAAGTAGGTGCCTCGTCATGGTGTAATGGTTAGCAAGCTAGTCTCGCAAATACATTACTACTGAGTAGCAAAATCAATTAAACTATGTGCTCCACATTTGCAGATTTGTGACAAATCAAAGCTACGTTCGGTTTTTAAGATATACGGTCATGTCAAGCTGAAAGTGCCAGTTCCTTGATATCATCGAACTTAAGTAGCCTATTCAGAACTAAAATCCACTTAACAATACAATGTACCGTAACAAACACTGTATACTAGAGTAACCAAAGCATGTCCAGATAGAGGTCAGTAGCGTGGTGTAATGGTTAGCAAGCTAGTACTAGTTGACCAAGTGTTAGTGAATTCAATTCTCACAGGGTACTCCATAATTCTCTCTTTGATACAAACAAAGTTAACTTTATCTAGTAACGACATGAAGAATTTACCAGTTTTTGGCGATTTTCCTTTACGCATCGATTTTCATCAGAAGTTCGTGACGAATATAAAATGTTAAAATATATTATCGTGATCGAATATTAAAATTCAACATATTTGTGCGGTTGAAGCATCTTTTATTATTTGGAAATTGGAATTAATGATATTACTCAGACATCTTAGCAGCCAATAAGACCACAAAAATTGAATTATATTATTTTTATGGACAGTTTTTAATTTTGTCATAAAGTTTTATAAAATTTTCTCCATTCCCCAGTTTGTTTATAGAAATGAGTATTTTGTTTAAAAATTTCGATACGATACAACTATTTCATTCGGATAGGCGTTGGCTCGTCTTCGGAGTTAAAGTTACGGTTTCAAAACTAACATCAGTCATTAGAGATAGTTTATGCTGATACTTTAGGTAAAAGCTTGCTCGTCGAGTATCGTCGCTACATAAACAAACACATTCATACGTAAATATACTAATACATTGAAAAGAATTTCTTCGTAAAATGTTGAAGCTGACAGATGTCAAATCATAAAATAGAATAAATAGACTAAATGATTGATATCGGTCTCTAAAATGTTAAAATTATTTATTAGAATTAAAAAGAAACATTAATGACAAGCTTATAATAATTGTGGCCTGTAGAACTCTGTTCAAGAATTTTGAATATCTACCTGATAAGACAAGGCATTGTTATGGTTAAAAAAAAATTTTTCGGACAGTAACTTCATTGTTGATTTTGTTATCACTGTATTCTGACCAAAGGCTAAAGCGTGCACTGACTGACCGAAGAAGGTTACAGCGTGCTGACTGACCGAAGAAGGTTACAGCATGCACTGACTGACCGAAGAAGGTTACAGCGTGCACTGACTGACCGAAGAAGTTACAGCATGCACTGACTGACCGTTACAGCGTTGCACTGACTGACTGACGAAGATTACAGCGTGCACTGACTGACCGACGAAGGTTACAGCGTGCACTGACTGACCGAGAAGGTTACAGTGTGCACTGACTGACCGAAGAATGTTACATCGTGCACTGACTAACATAAGAAGGTTACAGGATGTACTGACTGACCGAAGAAGGTTACAGAGTGTACTGACTGACCGAAGAAGTCTATAGCGTGTACTGACTGACCGGAGAAGGCTACAGGGTGCAGTGACTGACCGAAGAAGTTTTTGGGTCAGTAAAACGGTAATGTTGGGTGGACATAAGTTTAAATAGGGTTATCTTCTCTTTCTGTAGGGTTCGTCGAACAGAGTACACTGACTAACCAAAGAAGGTCACAGAGTGCACTGGCTGACCAGAGAAGGATACAAAATGCACTGACTGACCGAAGGCTAGAGTGCACCAACTGACCGAAAGATATAGTGTACCAACTGACTGAAGGATACAGAGAATATTGAATGATTGAAGTGTTACAAATATGTCCTAAAAATAATAAAATAGAAAATTAAATTATCTTCTTGAAAAAATTATCAATTAACTAAAATAAATGTACGAGGTCGCTTTAGGAAATAACGAGACTGATTTTATTTTTAGATTGTCAACCCTGGGGTTAAGCGCACCACAAAAATGGAACACAAGATCAAATTCTGTGTCATATCTCAGAATAGTAAAACATACACATATAACAAGTTTATGGAAATCAAGTTCAATCCGGTGGCAGGGATTTTTAGATGTAATAAAACATCTTATTATGTCCCGAGAAACTGTGGACTATGAAATCTGTTTTTACCACTAGATCCCTTCACACACTGACCGATGTTTTACTAAGTGGGGTGATTAATTACCATTGATAAACTGATTTTCCAACAGAAATAGTCTAGAATCATTACTTTCTAAACAAACTGTCTGGAATAAGATTTTGGCCCAAGTTATATTCCTGTCATCGTACGACCCTCTTAGTATCCTAAGTCCTTGTATCTATTTCCTATTAACAAAAATCAAGACCATTAGGGCCACATTCAACAGGACATGATAAACGAAGGCAATGTTAACTGAAGACCAGGAAAGAACAATGTTTTCGTCGGTTTTTGTGGCGACTTAACAGAACAACTTTGAAGGAGATAAAATTTATTTGTAATTAAGATGATAATATATTTTTCTACTTCAACCGTTTTTAAACCAACTTTGTACATAAAACTCATTCGCTTTCAGATTCCTGCTAAGTTGTCTGTTATCTTATTTCTAATTATAGTCCAATAATATTTGAGATATGAATTTATTTTACTTTTATATTTTATACAAAACAATACGGATTGACAAAACGGGAAAGCTTTCACAAAATTGAAGGAAACTCTTAGACGTAATCATTTTTATGAATTAATTTTTTTTTTTTTTGCTTTTTCTTCTCGCACTAAGATATGAACAAGCCACCGTTGTGATGAATGGGGCAAGAAGGTAAGTAATGTATAATATAATGAAAAGAATCTGCGGGAGTTAAGAGAGATTGTCAGTTCCAAATGGAAAACAGCTGGCCATAGTTTTATTTAACCTCTTGTCACACCATGAGTTTCACTTATTTTTACTTCTCTATCAATTAGTCGGGATCTTAATTTTTCTACACATTTAAATTGTTGCCTCTTAAGCTTATTTCTTATTTCTTTTTTTTTTTTTTGATATCCTATTCCAAGAGTAGAGCTTTTAAGTATCCATTGTGCTTTAAGTCGAATGACTCACAACAAATCAAATATGACTTTCTAAACTTTGCAGCTATCATTTATAAAAATTAAAACAGAAGATACCCCCCCCCCGATAGTAACATGAGTACCCGAATAGTAAAGTTAAAAATATTTTTGTCGAGGAAAAATTGTTTTAAATTTCTAAATTAAAAAATAAAAAATTTTTTAAATAAAATAATATTTACGAAGAAGCCGTTTCAAAAGTCAGTAAAACAGAATACACCATTCACACATCCTTAGAGAATAGCAGTAATTACAGAAAAATCGGCTTTCCATGTCAATTTATAAGTACTAAGCAGAAACCCAAAAATGTTTTCATTTTGACGTAAAACGAAATAAAATATACTGCAGACAAAGTCCCGAATCCAATATTCTATTTTTTGCTATTATGTTTTTTAAATAAATTATTTTGTATTGTTTCCCTTAAAATGACTGCAGAATGACTGTCTGAAACGTTATCTAAGCAATATCAAGAAATGAAAGAAATTAATGTTAATGGCCCTTCTCACCGTCTATATCTAAAAAAAAAAAACTTTATAAAATTCTATTAGCAAAGTCGACTATTTTATTCAGGCATTTATTTTATGCAATGAAACATTGATTAGATAACTGAGTATATCAATATATAGGTACAATAAAACATTTTATCATAAATATACACGATTTGATTAATCAGTATACAACGTAATATGAAACAGATATGTAAACGGAGAAGCTCTGTATTTTATGCACGTAATAATTTCCAATGGTCCATTCTTATAACTAAAATCATAATTTTATTGTATTCCTCTGAAACAGAAGGATGTTGTATTAAACATACTATAAACATATATACGTATATTATCTAATATATGTGTGGTTATGTACATAAAAAATACATATTCAAACACCCAAGTTTAAATTTACATATTAATACACAGAGCATTTTTGTGCTGAGTATAGAATACTCCATTGGCACATATAAGAACATTACAGAATTTATTTCAATAAGACTTAATTCTACACTGACTATTAGAACTGTAAGAACAGAGACAGAAGAATGTGTTAAGATGCATATATATATATATATATATATATATATATATATATATATATATATATATATATATATATATATATATATATAAAGCGTGCGTACGTGTGAGCGTGTGTGTGTGTATATACATAAATTCTGTACTCGGCAAACATGTCAAGCAATGTGCAGATCTGTTTCCGGATTCAAATATGGCTCGTTCGCCTTTCGGCATATCCGTTTCTACCACATAAAAATGAATGATACAGTGCCATTTCCGCAGCTGAGAAAATCCTTTGATTTTTTTAGCTGTTTCATAAATGATTATCATCATATAAAATTCCTATCCTATATTCTTTATTTATTTCTTTTACTTATTCAAGACACATTAATAAAAGCGTCTCTCTTATTTACACAGAAAATAGTGATCGTGGATATCTCTCTTCTCGAAATCATTGCTATAGAATTCCAAGCAATCTTTCTTTTATGTTACATTTTTCATTTTCTAACGCCATGATAAAGTTAAAAACGCAAATATTTTAGTATCATCACTGATATTTTTCTTTCTAATATTTTATGATCTGCTCATATAGATGGACAGAATACAGCAGGTTAAAATAGACGAATTCTGCTATAGCTAACGATTGCTTGCACTATTTTTAGTCTTGCTTTAAGCAAAAAAATACAACCAACGGTTGAATTATTTTGAAGGATTCATTTCTATCTCTCTCGAAAAATTGACATTTAACATTGTAACTCTTTCACAGGATGTTTTTAATGTTAGGAAATGCGAATAAACGTTTTTGCTTCTTTTTTCATTAGATAAATCTATGTTACTTGCTTGCAAGAATGACGATGATAAAAAGCAAAACATAAAAGAAATATGAATAAAAATGAATATCATAGGCAAAGTTATGAGAAATCGAGATAGTAATGAAAATAGAGTCTTATTCATAGTTTGAACTTTGCTTAATAAATGATGCCATGAAAATAAACTGCAATACTTACAGTCAAATCTTGTTTGCAGCATCAGTGCTGACTCGCTAAACTAAGTTAAACAGCAATAAATCCCTTCAGTGTTTAGATAGGTAACCACTTAGGAACAGTAGGTATCGTAAGGAAGATAAAGTCTGTGTAGTAAAGTAAATTCTATGAATGAAAAAAACAAACAAAACAGTAACCATAGTCTTTTTCATGCATTTTCGCAGTGAAGTATACTTAATACCAATTGAACTCGAAGTATTCTCACGAATTGGATTGATTTCATTCCAAAGTTCAAATTGAAAATCCTGATTATTACCAGAACAATAAACATTATACGATAACCCATCTATAAAGTTTAATTGATTTCAATTCAGAATTGCTTTAATGTCTTTATTTCCCCCATTGTATCGTGTGAAGACTTTTCCCAGTTACAATATTGTTAAAGCACATACTGTGTATTTAAAAAAAATGTTTTTCTTTAATATCTAAAAAAACCAATTTCGTTTTTAAAAGAAACAATATATGATATTTCTGTTGTCTTCAATACCACTTTCCCTCTATTGTATAAGTCTTACTTCTAGCTCGGCTAGACAGGCGTCAGATAAAAAGTTATACAACGTGAGGTTGGGGTGGGGGCTGTTGGTGGTGGACAGTTTTCCTGTCAATCCCTTTATAGACTACTGCGCGGCTGTTAAAAGTTGAGGCGGAGTACGCGAGTGGGGGGGGGGCTTACAACGTGGCAGATGTAATTGAAATGTGTACGGAAACATTCTTCCTGTTATTCTCATTTTATAGCTGAACATTTAATTAAAATCTTTTTCTACGGCATAAATCATTACTAAATACTATTTAGTCTTCTTTAAGGAAATTGATTCTTGAACGTTTAATTATATTGAATGAAATTTGTTCAATGTTATTGTTTGGGTAATTTTTCACTTTCAGTTAGAAATACTTTTTGTTATCTAAAGAATTAGAAGAAAATCTTACGAGAAAAAATGAGTGAAGATTAAATTCATAAGATGAGGATATTCAACGAATATTTCATTAAATGCAGTAAAAAAAAAAGCAAAAAAAAACAACAAAAAACAAAAAAAAACGAGAATCTGATTATCATGCTCGTAAGACGATTGTTCTGAAGTAATACTTCCAAGGAAATTACACCAGATACTGAGAGTGCAATTACATCATTGGACAGCACAAGATGTTTTACGAGCGTGGTATGCAGTCTCTGACAGACCTAAATGCATAGCCAATGGTAATAACTATGCGAAAAAATTGTTTTGTGACTGAAAACTTTCTCTATACAACAGTTTTATTGTGCTTACTATAGTCTTCATGAAAATAAATAGGGAACATAACTAGTATGTTTGGTATACACCAAAGTTTACCAATACAAAAGTTTTGTTAAACATCGCTGAAATGCGCTTTTTTGTTTAGATTATAGCCCTTAAACCATTCGATACAGTCAGATCTTGCTGCGCTATTGGTTAATGTTGAGGGCAGTGCGAAATGTTTCGTAGATTTTCCCCATTTGTGTTTGTGGGGTTTACTTATCTAAATTCTGGGTTATTTCTAAAGTCAGTTTTGAGATCCTTTACTCTGATGAAGCAGTTTTGTTTATTTCATAATGGTTTTTCAATTCGGTCATCTATTTTTATTTTTGTTGCTAATTCCTTAGCTTCCCTATTTATATCTGCCTCTAAATTTAGTGCGGTTTCTTTGTAGTGTTTTTACCTCCCAATTTGATTATATTTTTTAACTATTTCATAAAGGTTTATGGATTTATCAGCTTTAATCAAAATTTTAATCCGATTTTTCTATATTTTTTAGGTAATTATTTATTTGTAATTGTATTTTATTGTTTTAATTAACTATTAAGTCTTCTTCTAAATGATCTAATTCTTTTAAGTGTGCGGGTGGGCACTAATTTTAAATCCATATTTTTCCTTATCTTTTTTATTCTGTTTGATTTATTGTTTAAAAGTATGCCTTCCATTTCATATATAAATCATTCTATTTTTCTGAATAATGACATTTCGTAAGTGTTTATTTTGTAAAGAGATGGTTTTGAAAAGAATGCGGGGGGGGTAGTTTGTTTTATAACACATAGCATTTTATAGTGCTCAATGGTATTAACCAGAGCTACTTACTTCTTTTCATTTTTAAACTCTACCGGTTTGAAAAGACCCGATAACTCGGTTTTCAAAATAAACAAAATTCATAATATTTACAAATTAGCAAGTTAAATATAAAATATACAGCGTTTGTCAGTATATACAAAAAAATACAAAAAACCTATTATATGGTGTAAGGGTCGAACGCAATGAAAAAAAAATTACATTGGGGTAGGGATAAGATTTGCTTGTCTTATCTTCATTTTCCTGTCTTCGACCACGATTTGTTTCTTTTTTACCATATCCACCGGGATGACGGTTCTGCTACTTCAGATATTTGTTTCAGGGTTTTTTTTTTTTGAACCCACAATTCCGATTTTTCCCGCTTAATGAATTTGCCACAAAACCCCTGCATCCTACCTTGACTGGTTCATAGTGACATTCTTCGACCAGTCCCTGATATTTTTCTAGTTTTCTTTCATTTGTGAGTGTTATGTTGTATTCCTAAGAAACTGAAAATTCCCAGATTATCAGTTTTGTTCGAATGTATGATTAGGTCTGATCGAAGAGTTGTTTACACTATATGATTTGTGATTTTAACTTAATTCCCAGATCCGTTGTTAATTGTCAGTCTGGTGAAATTGATAGCATATTAAAAGTGTTTTTCTTTACTGGTTTCATTTTTTCTCCGGCCTTTATAAATTTTATTAATGATTCTTTGCACCCTGCTCTAAATTTGCACGAAAGGATTGCTATAATGAATGCGTCAGCTATCGCACCAATTCTTTCCAATTTTGTTCACCCCCCTGTTGACCTTAACTGACCACCTTACAATAACGATCTTCCTCGGTTCCTGCTTACACCTCATTCTGCAATAACTGGCGTCTTTCTTTGCCTTGGGCTTTGTCATAATGTATAGTAGGGAAGGAACTCAATCCAGTTCTCCTATTTGCTGTAAATCTTAATGGGGCTTTCTGCCAAAGCCTCTCTTCCACCACAGTCAGTTCTTTACTAGTGATCCATTTACTTCCTGTACGTGCCTCTATCTGAGCTCCTTACACTTTGGGGGTCTTCAGAATCTCTGTGTAGGAGGATCTCCCTTGTCTGGCTTAGCATGAATTCCTCTTTTATGCTACTAAACGGTAATTTTAACGCGTTTGTGTTCCCATACAGTGCAGCACTGGTAAAGCATTTTGGTAACGCGAACCATCAAATCAAACGCGCAGTGATTCTCCTCACTAGATATTCCACCGTAGAAATTGGGAATTCATAAATGAGAAGCGGCCATTGCACTCTGGGAAATAGTGAGTGCCCGTATACACATGATTTAAATCGTTCTGGAAGCCCCGGTGTATCAATCTTTCCTAGCGATGTATTAAGGTCATCAATAGTCTGCCGTATAGAGGCGGTGTCTTTCAGACTACTGTTGAATGTCTTGCCCAAACTCTTGATCGGTTTTTCTGTGAGAGTAGGAATATTTGATCCAGCGACTGAAAGTTTGTGTGTCGATGACGTTACCTCTTTATCACAAGCGATCTTGATTGGGCGGGTTTCAATCGCATCCTTACCAATTCCCTATTTCTTTCAAGATCTTTTAAAAGCCACCTATTGCCGTTTTCATTGTAACAATAAGGTCATCCATACATGTCCTTATATGTGGATGCCGGACGCCCGACGGACTGAGGTCCCTGGCACTCCCGCTCTGCAGCTTTAACAAGCATGTTCATGACTAAAGCAAATAGTGCTGAAAATAATGTACATCTGATTATAATACCTCTTCCTCGCTTGTGCCATGCAGACGTGGTCAACTTTGATTTAATTCTAATCTGGAAATTGTTGTAATAATCGTTGATTAGGTTGCTAATGATGCTTGGAACATGATGCCTTTTTAAAGTTCCGTCAACAAGTTTGTGTGGAATCGATTCATAGGCGTTTGCAAAGTCTAATACCAAGATAGTTAATTCACTGTTGTTATTTCTAGCTTCTTTTGGTAATCGCGTCATAACTCCTGTATGCTCCAGGCATCCTGGCATTCCTGCAATGCCTCCCTTCTGAGCTGACGTGTCTATGTAATCATTAATAACACTGAAATAGGAGAAACGCCCGGCTAATATACCAAAGATGATTTTACACACGGTGATAATTCGGAATTGCTCAATCTCTTTTGAAGCTTTCCCTTAAGAATCTACATCCCGTCGGCTTGCCTACATTGATCAACAATTCTGCCCAACTTCCAAATTGCTCTCAACAATTTCCACAGAAATTTGAGAATTCCGATGCAACGCTTATATACAATATAAGGAACTCCACTTGGCCCGGAAGATGATGCTGATCTTTATACTCTGACCACTTCTTGTAGTTCTTTCCAAGATGGAGTTCCTGTGTTGAACTCTTGCATCGGAGGTTTTTGTGAAATCAACATTTTGTTTGGGTCTAATTCCTGATCTTTTCTAGAACCACCGAAGCTGTTTCGCAGATAGTTGTTAATTTCCTCCTTTGGTGTCAGTAAATTTTCACTCCTTTTGACTCCAAGGAGAGATCTTGCGAAGTCAAAAGGATCTGACATGAATATGGCTACCTTTTTCGCTCTTCTCTCTTCCTAATATAAATCTGGCTTGCTTCCTTTGCACTTTTCTCCTGCTATGTCACTCTGCTCTGCGAATATTCTTTAATCTTTATAAGAAGAATTCTGTAACTCCGCTAGAGATTCTATTTCGTCAGCACTGGCCACGTTAAACTGTTTTTAAGTGATCTTATTTCTCTAAGTTTTCGCTTTAGTTCTCTCCGGTTCAAATTGTAAACTTTATGCTGTTTAGATTCAATAACGGCCAATATTTCTGTAGCCATGCTTACAATTATTGTCGTCGTAAACTTTAGTCGAGTGTCTAAGTCTCCTTTTGCAGTCACCTACAATATCTTTACTATGTTACTATTGTATTCTTGCCATTCCCCTATTAGCTAGGACCATTTTATCCTCTTCTGGGATGCAACACTTAAAAAAGTAGCAACGTTTCTTTGGAGATCCTGAGCACTGTGGGTTGCCTTACTAACCTGGCTTCTCCTCCGTCTTACCAGGGTTATAACCTGCGTGTTGCGTTTGCTGCTCCCCTTCCCGGCATTTCACCCGGCCTTGGTGTATTTTGAGGCCTCGTGGATTCTTACATATTTTCCGCATATGCATTTATTCGTAATCCATTTTTCCTTGCCGGTTGTTAACATTGTATCCATCTCATCCCCTTCCCCTTTCGGGATTCCCTGGGGGTACGATCATCTGTAACTATTTGTAGCTGGTTTAATGGGTACATGTAGAGCATACTCACGGGGCTGCTATCCCCGCTCATCCAGATTGCCGTCTTTCCAAGCTGACAACTCTTTCCAGTAGTCAACCCGTCTCTTCCCTGGTAGTCAACTGATCTGTTCTCTGTAGTCTCTGTAAAATCCAGAGAAAATAGTTAAACATCACCGAAATGTACTAAATAAGGTCATTAGTGAGGATATTCCAGTATCCTTATAGATTTCGGGTTTTGTTCAACCGGTAACCCGAACCTGCTATTAGGCCACCTCCTTTTCAAATTCGCTGTGTAATTTAACGAATATTTCAGGAATATTTATATATTGGCCCAGGGATACACAACAGTCAAACAGAGACTTGCTCCGTACATGTATAAAATAGGAGATTGAAGAAAAAAACTAAACTGAATAAAAATAAAGTTAACACTCCTTACTACATTAGGGATGCCGCAGGGCGTCGGCAGTGATGTAATTTGCTTGGGTCACTGGGGAGCTTAGAGTATTTCAACATCATATTCTCATTCTCCTCGGTGTGGTGTGGTGGAGAAGATCAATCTCTGATCCACCCTCTAATTTTAGAACGCTAGAAGACACTTGACTTTTACTGATTTTGGACGAGTGCAAATCATTCTACAGCGCATTTGATTGGCTGTTGCAAATAACCAATCAAATGCTCGGGATAGTCTATTTAATTTGTCTACGGGCACTTTTTGCCTCGGGCAGATAGATTAATACAGTTTTCAACTCTGTAAGATAACCAGACATTATTACAAACTCATAAACTTATTTTTTAAAACTAATTTTATAGTTCGTTTTATTTTCATTTCTATTTCGTTTCCTTTTATATCATTTTTTATTCTATTTCCCCACATTTTTTTGTTTCTTACACATAGTCAACCAATTTCAGAGTAACAGTTATATTTGTTTAGGTTTAAAAGTGTTATCTCTATTAAAACAATGAAAACCAGAATTAGTTACGATACACTTTTCCAATTAAAATGTGTTGTATCATTTAAATTATCATCATGTAACAGCTATATATTCAGTTTATGTCAGGAAACGCCAAAAACCAATTAAAATACTAAATTACATTCCTTGTTAAATTGCTAACATAAACAAAAACCTACGAATGTTTATACAGGTTAACACGGGCTGTATTGTTTAAAATTATAATCGATTAACTACCTCCTATATTTTAAATGTTCAAATTAAGAAACGTTATATCTACAAATTAGTTAACATAAAACTCTTAAAGTAAAAGTTTACGTTTTCTCAAGTTATTTAACGCTACAAACTTTGACTACTTATTCAAAATTAAATAAAAGGGAAAAAGTTTTGTTTTACTCAAAAGTATGATCCAGTAAATACACCATCGAGTGGATTAGTTCAAATCGCTGACAAGAAAACGAAAACTCTTGCAACACTCTTTTCAAAGGAATAAGCACCGTAAAAATAACTAGATTATATATATATATATATATATATGGGAGAATATGTGCTTAATTGAAGTCGAACCTAATTTTATGAAAGTTAATTAATTAATAATTAATTAATTAGGCGGGATTACCTATTAAATTTAAGGCTAAACAAATCGAGAAAAATCAATCTCTGTATGTACATTTCGGCCTATTAGGCCTCATCAGCAGAGCTATAGATACAAAGACCGCCCCGTGTGCGATTCGAAACCTGATTGTCAAGCTGACTGTCAAGCGTCTTACCACCACACCAAACGGACTTAGCAGATTTCTTCGTTTTGTTAAGGAGTAGGTATTTATATTCCTCTTAAGTGACCTCTACACGAACTTACGAGAAGTAAACAAACAGACGATGTTTGTGATATGGCTATTTTCAGCCGACAATATTTGGGAGAATATGTGCTTAATTGAAGTCGAACCTAATTTTATGAAAGTTAATTAATTAATAATTAATTAATTAGGCGGGATTACCTATTAAATTTAAGGCTAAACAAATCGAGAAAAATCAATCTCTGTATGTACATTTCGGCCTATTAGGCCTCATCAGCAGAGCTATAGATACAAAGACCGCCCCGTGTGCGATTCGAAACCTGATTGTCAAGCTGACTGTCAAGCGTCTTACCACCACACCAAACGGACTTAGCAGATTTCTTCGTTTTGTTAAGGAGTAGGTTTCGAATCGCACATAAATAATTGCTAATATTTTTATAACCCTCCTCTAAATATTACATTAGCTATTCACGAAAAAATCAATAACACTCGAAACATATATTTTTCTATAGGAAGCGCGTGGTGTAATGGTTAAAGTCATGGGAAATGGACTCGTCGCCCCGAGTTCAAATCCTGGGCGTGATAATTACATTTCACTTGGTGCTAATAACCTGGGAAAGGTATGAATCCTACTCTTCCTCCAACTATGGGTAAATAGTAGGGCAGACTCGGCTCTTTGACATTGGTTAGGTAACCGGTTTAGGAGAAGGAAAACTCTGAATTCAAATCTGTTGAACTCCGCTTAAGAAATTGACCTTGTGTCACATTCTGCCCCTGCGGAGGGGTTGGTAAATATATATTTTTTTGTATTGGTGGAATTTAGAAGATCTAATTCTTAGCTAAAAAGATTGGCATCGGCCTTATACATGAATAATTTTGTAAGACTGGAATTAGAATATTGGGGAAATACTAGGAGTTACCTTTGACTTCAAAAATGAATTCTGTAAATCAAGGATTTTGTGTCCATAAATCAAGGGTCGGCGGATATTCAAAATCGACTTATCCACGAGTAGTCAGTTTTATGTCGTTTACTTCAGGTCTACCATCTGCATTAAAAACAATGTGGTTGAGGGTATACTACAATAGCACCAATAAGTACAACTTACCAATTTCTTTTTGTTTAAAAATACCACCAAGATTTTATGATTTCTTATTGAACATCATACAATCAAAACGGATGTTATTAGCATTCTGTATCATTGAAAATTCTCTAATCAAGAATAAAATTATGTATTTAAGATAAAATAAAATGTAAATCCCTCATATATATATTTATGCAGTTTAATATTTGGTTATTGCAAATCATTTCGGTTACAGAGTTTTAATACTGCCGAGTTTGATAATGCATCATACCAAATAATATCCATTTTGATTGCATAATGATCCATTATAAATAATAAAATCCTGGTATGTTTGGTTTAGGAGAAAATTAATTTTTATAAAAAACTGTTAGGGGTGTACTTGTTTATGGGTAATACTGTACACAGTATATTATTTGGGTATCTTAAAACTCTTAATGCAATGTACCGAATGATGTCATTTTTTGGTAAAATGTTCAGTTGGCTGAAAAGAACGGCCTGGACCATTAAATTAAAAAAGCCCTTAGAATTATTTAAAGCACTTGTATTTTATATTAGATTTATTTTAATTTAATTTTAAGTCAAGTTTTCCCACACAAACTGCTGAATAAGCCTAAACCTTATTGGTACGCTTCAGCAATTTGACGAACAGTAATTACTTTTTAAAATTTACCCTTTCACTATCAAATTTTCAAATTTGGGCTTTCTCCCAAAACCAGATTTCCAAGAAAAGTGATTATTTCAAAAAATATTTTTTTAAACATGTAAATCTCCAAGAAATGTTTGGATAATCAACGTAAATGTTCTGAATTGGTAGAAAGTATTAAAGCAAAATAGGTAGAGTTGTAAATTGTCAGTATCAGCCAGAGATATGGAGGGGTTTTTCTTTAGCTCTAGACCAAAGCGATTGTTTTTACGTCAGAGATGGAGCACCATACCTATCATACTCTCCCCGCTTTACCGCACAGATCCAAGCTATGCTGCTACTGTGCTGAACTGTCGAAGACCAGTATCGAACCCGAAACCTTGTGGTTCGCACGTGGATGCTCTAAAATCTCAATAAAATCAGTACATTTTCTGCCTTGTTTTTCTGTCTTTTTGCTATAATTCTAATCTTTAAAACTTGATTGTGTAGTATCACATAAAACAGTTCTAGAGACACATTAGGGAATACTGCTCTTTTCCATGCTGACAGTCCCTTCATCTATTATCTTGTTTGCTTCCTACTTGGATACTGAGGGGAGCAGGATAGAATGTTACTGCACATATTACAGATATATATATATATATATCTTGATTTTGGACTGGAAACAGGAAGTGATGTGTTATCAGAAATCTTCCATATGAAATTCGATTGTATTTGCACACGATACGTCGCTTGGAATTAGACTATAGTAAAGTACAGTAATAAAATCCGACGATCCTTACTGATCTTGGTTTTGTAAGATAAAGGATTAATTCACTGGAATACTGTAAATTCATAAATCTTCGAGAGATACAACAATCTTTATTATTATGTGCACTAGCAAATACATTCCTTTGTTCATATAATTAAATATTATCAAGCTAATATATTGTTTTAAAAAGAAACGTGATGGTGGTTTCCATTCAAGAAGGGTAGCTATTTTCACAAAGATAATACATTCATGAAAACAAAGAGCTGTTAACAGTTGAAGTGGATGAGATGAAGATATGTGAATAGACAGGATGTTTCTTGTGTCAAACTACAAGAATCAGCTGGTTGATAATTTTGTTGTCGAAAGAATTCGCCTTATCAAACAGCACATACGAAAGGATTAGATGTTGATAAGAGAAGAATACAAGGAATATCATTACTTTTTACTCTAATTATCTCTTTTGAAGAGTTGATCTCTTCTCAATAGACAGTAAAATTTTGATGGAGAGCTTCAGTAAAAATGTTGTTTTCCCACATGGTCTCATTGACAGTAGCATTATTGCTTAGTTAGAAATAACAAAAAGATATTTAGATGTATAAATATCGTAAATGTTACTTAGTTACATCGGAAAAAAAGAAAACAATTTCCAACAAAACCCTGTGAAATTATTCACTGAAAAATATCATCTTTATAATCTAAACATATGATAACTTGTAGATCTTCTTTCTGTTATGTAATTTTAGATTTTGTTGCATCAATTTTCATTTGCAACCATTCGATGTAAATTTTGAATGACAAAAGATATTGTAAAATATACATTGTTTAGCTTGACCTCTTACCCGGCGTAATCGAGTACTCCAGCTATTCTCAATATATGTTGGGTATCGTTGATTGCAAAACTATTTCTTCTTTTAATGCACGTCTCTGACAAACATCAATTGGGCTTCTGATTTTAAGGTTGTTGGCTGCTGCACACTAATTGATACTGTTGTGCCAGGGCGGCCACCGCATCTCTTGTCACAAGTCACGCCCGATAAACCACGAACTGAGAAGGAGAGGCGTACATTTTGTGTTGAGTGGGGGAGGGTAGACGAAGAACAAAAATGAATAATAAAACATGATATAAGCGGTACAGACACAAAATGTAATGTTTAAACGGTGCGGTGACAGGGACCTGCTCTTTTTAATGAGATAAACACACATGGTGAAAATTACATCTACAAGAAAAACCATATACATCCCGGCGTCAAGGATTGGCCGTACTTTTAAGAATTCATATTTAGGGGAAGCAAAAAGTCATTTTCTTTAGTCAATTTTTATTTTCTTTACACAAAATAAAATAACAAATAACACGAATAAAAAAAAAAGAAAAAAAAGAGAAGGAAAAAAAAGAAAAAAAGAAAAAGAAACAACATTTATAGGAAAAGTGATATCCTTGTCCAGAAATTTGGCCTTCTAAACGGAAAGAAATTTCTTTAGTCCTTCTATTTTCCTTAGCACCTTTTCTCTGAAGGTCTTTCAACATGTTTTTCCTTTCGGTTCTTTCCACAGAGATTTTCAAACCTTTTTCCTAATCCAAGGGATTCACAGAACTTTTTAAGAGTTCATTTTTCAGCAAACTTAATCACTCGCGTTTAGCCTTCTCACTTTTTTGTTGTTGCCGCTACACGGTCTTTGTAAAGAGATCGCTTTTCAGTCTTCTTTATTTTCAAGCGTCTCCGATATTTATCTTAGAGTTAACTGTAGCTCTTTTCCCTCTATCATTTACCAGAATTTTGTGCTTCAACTTATTCACATATTTTAACTTCAGATTCTGAACCCATTCTTATCTCTTAATCAAGCGACCTTATCCCGAGAGTTTTAAGAATATATATATATATATATATATATATATATATATATATATATATATATATAGAGAGAGAGAGAGAGAGAGAGAGAGAGAGGGGGGAGAGAGAGAGAGTTCTTAATTTTGGTTGAATCCTATTAAGAAAATTTCTAATATTATTTCTCACCTCTCTCTCTCTCTCTGTTTTCAATTTTTTTAATATACTACATACCGTCGGATTCACATCCCTTTCTTCACACACACACACACACACACACACACACACACACACACATATATATATTATATATATATATATATATATATATATATATGAGAGTAAGTAAACAAACAATTTGTTTGTTTGATATGACTTTTTAGCCGACAATTTTTGGAGGATATGTGCTTAATTGAAGTCATACCTAATTTTGACAATTAATTAGTTAATAACTAATGAATTAAGGCGGGCATATATATTCAAATGTAAGGCTAAACAAATCGAGAAAATGTCAATTCCTGAATGTACATTTCGACCTACTAGATCTCATCATATATATAATATATATATATATATATTTATATATATATATATATATATATATATATAGAGAGAGAGAGAGAGAGAGAGAGAGAGAGAGACAGAGAGAAAGAGAGAGAAAGAGAGAGGGAGGGAGAGATTATGCATGAAAATGGACAAAAACTATCCCTTTTTAGAAAACAGATTAAACTAAATGTACTGACTAATTTAATCTTTTCTTTAAAAAGAAAAGACTGAATAACCAATTTAAAAAAGCAATATTCTATGTTGATCATACTATTAATTAATTGATTCTTTACATTTCATATCCGATTTATATTTTTCGGTCAATTTAAAGCTTTGATTTTAAACAAGTTAAAATACTTTTCACATCAATCCGAATCCTGATGAAAAACAAACACCCTAATTTCAATCTGAATGGAAGAAGAATTTGTATAAATTCTCTTCTCATTTCATGAATTAAATTGCCAGTGCCAAATATCAAACTATTGATAATGTTATATCATCTTGGATGAAATGACTAGAGAACCAAATATGCAGATGGACACCTGCGTTGCCCTCAGTTCAGACATTCACATCAGCTTTAAGCAGAATATTTCCCAATACATAAAAGGTGCCACATTTTTCTTTGAACCCTCCTTGTCCGTTGCTATAGCAATAAAAATCAATGAATGGTTGCATTGTATTGCAAACGTTATATTTGGGGTTTTATAAGAATGTGTGGATATCTGTAAGATTTGGCAACCAATTGCAATAAAGATGACTAATAAAATATCACCTTGTTTGCATTTCTTTAATTATTTGTCGTAATTAGTTAAATTTTGATAGTCTTAAAATTTTCCATGCAATTATTTCTTTGTAAGTGAAAACAGATGTCAAATTGAAGATTCAATTTCCTTGAACGTCTAAAACCAAAACCAAAATATCAGTCTTTAATTAATCTCCTTATAATTAGAATAAGAAAAATGATTCCTGTAGATCTGGTCTTTGAATAAAACCTATTTTTCTTGCTTTCAAAATATTTATCCTTGTATGATGCTGTAAAATATAGTAAGTATTTCATGTTAAAGTAAAAACAAATGGAACCATCATTCTATCTGAAAATTGTAATTTTCTTATTAATTTTAATGAGTGAAGATAAATTCGTAAAGAAGTTCATGAAAGTCCAACAATGAACACTTATTTTTATGGTTTTATGCGTGTAAAGAATGTGAATGGTTAGAAAATTTACAATGGCGAACTGCTACTAATTTTCATTCAAGTCCTTAAATTAGTTTGAGTTGAAAAGAGAAAAGGTAACAATAAATATGAAAAGAAGTGGGGAGAATTGTGGAAAAATATCTGATTCGATATCCTGGCTTAAGTATTCTTTCTAATTGAGTTTCCTCCTAATAAATATTGGGTATTTAATAATACATATAATTGCGAGGAAAATCCGTCAAGTTCTAATAATTTCCAAGTGTGCAGTTACGTGAGTGTTTAATTTGGCCATTAACACGCATGCTCGGATACTATCGGATTTGATTGGATGTTGTTCATATTTTCTAATAGGCTTTCTTCATTCATTGTGAAAAGCAAGGCAGTTGAATCTCATTTTTTGCGCTAGAGAAAACTTAACCATTTCCGTGTACAATAGTCAAAAGGGACATATATATTTACTGTTGCAAACGGTGGATATTGTCTCTTCTGCAATGCAAACTGCTAATATAAAAATGGAAAAAATAATCATGGAATATAGAGATCAGGATAATAGGGCCAAATATCAAATAGAATTTAAATCAATATGGTTTCTGAAAGACTCTAAAGATCTTTAGGTTAGACAACGATTATTAATTTTTGAGAACCTTGCTATAAGAATGTATGTTGTAAAATCATCTTGAAGAAAAACTTTATATTTTTCCTTTCTGGGACGATTCCAGATAATTTACTGAGATCATTCGTTATTGATAAGTAAGTTGCCCCATCTTCCTTAAGAAAAGTCGTACAATTGACCAATTGAAGTGTTGAACGAAAAGGAGATTTGGAATCTTAATAACGTTTTCCAAAATTATAGTCGATGGCCTTTGGTGATGGAAAGTATCATTACCAGGTACTTAAGATAATAGCCGATATAGCAGACGCTACAATCCGTGCTAGCAGTTTCAGACCTGAAACGATGTCGATTTACTTCATCGGAGATAACGACAGCCCCTCCCAGCGCATAAACCGAATACTTGCATGCTCTTCTTTGCCTGAGACTGGGAATTGAGAGTAGACCTCGGGAAACAGCTGAGAATTCTGGAGCAGATCACAACAACTTCTCTGTGCCAGGATTTAGTTATCAAGTCAACTGCTACTAAGTAGGTTGTATTGCTAGAACTTACGGTCTCTAGGGAGGAAAATTTCGAAGTGGCATTTGAAAGAAAGCTTGAAAAAATATCAGGAGCTGGTAGAACAATGCAGTTAAAACCAATGGCAGTCAGCATGTTATTCCATTGGGCTCGACTGTCAGGGTTTTGTAGAAAAGTCGATTTGGAAAGATGGGAGAAAAAAAAGAGAAAAGGCCATCAAGGCGATTACAGAATCAGCTGAAAAAGCTTGGGGATGGTTATGGATTAAAAGATCAGATCCGTGGAGCTCAACGATGGAGACGTATGAGTGTTGAGGTGCTATTGTAGAAAAAGAAAAAGTCAAATGAGGAGGGGAGGAAAGAAAGGAAAACTTATAAAAAAACAAAACTCAGCATTCCCAGAGAATGCAGGGGTTTAGTATAACATCTGATCATAAAATTCCTACCAGCAGTGAATTAGTTTGACTTGGAGTGTCTTTTTTCTAGTGTGAAAGACTGAGTTTCTTGGTTCTTTATTTTTTAAAGTTTTCCACTGGCGTTGTAAATTCTAACTTGACCTATACGTTAATTTGCTGTTGATTTGTTTGTGTTTGGAATCGAGTAAAAAGTAAATTTCTATGATTAGTTGAATAGCGTAAAACACGTCAAACATGACAAGAATAAATTGTGAATTGGTAGAGTAAAAACATCTTCGGTAAATTGTTCAATAAAATGGTTATGTCTTTTTAATGAGCCAATTGAGAAAAATCTTTTTTTGTCTTCAATTAAATTCAAAAATTTTATAATTAGATTGGGATGCATTGCATGTGTGTGTGTGTGTGTGTGTGCGTGTGTGTGTGTGTGTGTGTGTGTGTGTGTGAGAGAGAGAGAGAGAGAGAGAGAGAGAGAGAGAGAGAGAGAGAGAGAGAGAGAGAGATTTTCTTGTTTTTATCCATTTCTTTTATTTCTCGCTCTTCGTTTTAATACCAACGTTAAAAGAATGCATTTATATACTTGAATAACAATTTGTTTGAATTCTAAGTATTTATAAACAAATAATTACAAAATTGGTCATTACATGAGTGAAAAAAAGAAAAGAAAAAAGAAAGAAAGCTAATAGCAGCAAATTTCTGCCGTTCAGGGTGGCCAACTTTAATACTAAATTGATGTATAAACAGTTACAACAATAATTGTTTCTTCCTTCCATTCTAATTAATTCGTCACAATAACAAATGCAATTACGATCTTTGAAAATTTCGTTAAAAAGGGTGCCACCCTAAACGTTGGAAAGCGTGAAAAATCAAGAAAACTGCACACGTGAAGAAGTATTATAGAAATGTCATAGAAATTTATTAGGCAGAAAATATTATAGAAATGTAAGAGACAAATAAGCACGGAATTCAGTTAACTGCGGCTTACACTGATATGACAACAATTTCATGAAAAAAAAAAAAAATTGATATTGTTTTGCTTTACGTTCCGGCGAAAGAGACCAAAACCAAGAGTCTGAAGTTGTACTTAGAGGAAATCGGTGAATGTATCGGCCGAAACATCGTAAAATACAATTAAGAGGTTAATTTACCAAAATAATTATTTGATTATTAACCATTTCTTTGTGTCTAATTCAATTTTTGTGTGCACCAAAACAACCATACAACCATATAGACATGCTAAATCTTTCTCTTGATGTACTAAAATAAAGATTATTTTATATTTATGTAACAATTCTGAAAAATAAATGCATTTCGAGACGCTCATTTTAGATTTTTTATGAAAAAGAAAGTCATTGTCAGAGCAAAAGCTAGACCATCATTACAATTCACTTTATAAACTGAAAATCAAATGCAGCGTTTTGTATTGTTTCCAGATATGGAAAAATCGAACGTTCGCTATTAGAAATGTTCTGGATTGAATCCAAGATATTCTGATAGATCGATGGTTCGTTCCAAAAGCAATATTCTATGTTGATCATACTATAATTAATTGATTCTTTACATTTCATATCCGATTTATATTTTTCGGTCAATTTAAAGCTTTGATTTAAACAAGTTAAAATACTTTTCACATCAATCCGAATCCTGATGAAAAACAAACACCCTAATTTCAATCTGAATGGAAGAAGAATTTGTATAAATTCTCTTCTCATTTCATGAATTAAATTGCCAGTGCCAAATATCAAACTATTGATAATGTTATATCATCTTGGATGAAATGACTAGAGAACCAAATATGCAGATGGACACCTGCGTTGCCCTCAGTTCAGACATTCACATCAGCTTTAAGCAGAATATTTCCCAATACATAAAAGGTGCCACATTTTTCTTTGAACCCTCCTTGTCCGTTGCTATAGCAATAAAAATCAATGAATGGTTGCATGTATTGCAAACGTTATATTTGGGGTTTTATAAGAATGTGTGGATATCTGTAAGATTTGGCAACCAATTGCAATAAAGATGACTAATAAAATATCACCTTGTTTGCATTTCTTTAATTATTTGTCGTAATTAGTTAAATTTTGATAGTCTTAAAATTTTCCATGCAATTATTTCTTTGTAAGTGAAAACAGATGTCAAATTGAAGATTCAATTTCCTTGAACGTCTAAAACCAAAACCAAAATATCAGTCTTTAATTAATCTCCTTATAATTAGAATAAGAAAAATGATTCCTGTAGATCTGGTCTTTGAATAAAACCTATTTTCTTGCTTTCAAAATATTTATCCTTGTATGATGCTGTAAAATATAGTAAGTATTCATGTTAAAGTAAAAACAAATGGAACCATCATTCTATCTGAAAATTGTAATTTTCTTATTAATTTTAATGAGTGAAGATAAATTCGTAAAGAAGTTCATGAAAGTCCAACAATGAACACTTATTTTTATGGTTTATGCGTGTAAAGAATGTGAATGGTTAGAAAATTTACAATGGCGAACTGCTACTAATTTTCATTCAAGTCCTTAAATTAGTTTGAGTTGAAAAGAAAAAGTAACAATAAATATGAAAAGAAGTGGGGAGAATTGTGGAAAAATATCTGATTCGATATCCTGGCTTAAGTATTCTTTCTAATTGAGTTTCCTCCTAATAAATATTGGGTATTTAATAATACATATAATTGCGAGGAAAATCCGTCAAGTTCTAATAATTTCCAAGTGTGCAGTTACGTGAGTGTTTAATTTGGCCATTAACACGCATGCTCGGATACTATCGGATTTGATTGGATGTTGTTCATATTTTCTAATAGGCTTTCTTCATTCATTGTGAAAAGCAAGGCAGTTGAATCTCATTTTTTGCGCTAGAGAAAACTTAACCATTTCCGTGTACAATAGTCAAAAGGACATATATATTTACTGTTGCAAACGTGGATATTGTCTCTTCTGCAATGCAAACTGCTAATATAAAAATGGAAAAATAATCATGGAATATAGAGATCAGGATAATAGGGCCAAATATCAAATAGAATTTAAATCAATATGGTTTCTGAAAGACTCTAAAGATCTTTAGGTTAGACAACGATTATTAATTTTTGAGAACCTTGCTATAAGAATGTATGTTGTAAAATCATCTTGAAGAAAAACTTTATATTTTTCCTTTCTGGGACGATTCCAGATAATTTACTGAGATCATTCGTTATTGATAAGTAAGTTGCCCCATCTTCCTTAAGAAAAGTCGTACAATTGACCAATTGAAGTGTTGAACGAAAAGGAGATTTGGAATCTTAATAACGTTTTCCAAAATTATAGTCGATGGCCTTTGGTGATGGAAAGTATCATTACCAGGTACTTAAGATAATAGCCGATATAGCAGACGCTACAATCCGTGCTAGCAGTTTCAGACCTGAAACGATGTCGATTTACTTCATCGGAGATAACGACAGCCCCTCACCCAGCGCATAAACCGAATACTTGCATGCTCTTCTTTGCCTGAGACTGGGAATTGAGAGTAGACCTCGGGAAACAGCTGAGAATTCTGGAGCAGATCACAACAACTTCTCTGTGCCAGGATTTAGTTATCAAGTCAACTGCTACTAAGTAGGTTGTATTGCTAGAACTTACGGTCTCTAGGGAGGAAAATTTCGAAGTGGCATTTGAAAGAAAGCTTGAAAAATATCAGGAGCTGGTAGAACAATGCAGTTAAAACCAATGGCAGTCAGCATGTTATTCCATTGGGCTCGACTGTCAGGGTTTTGTAGAAAAGTCGATTTGGAAAGATGGGAGAAAAAAAAAGAGAAAGGCCATCAAGGCGATTACAGAATCAGCTGAAAAAGCTTGGGGATGGTTATGGATTAAAAGATCAGATCCGTGGAGCTCAACGATGGAGACGTATGAGTGTTGAGGTGCTATTGTAGAAAAAGAAAAAGTCAAATGAGGAGGGGGAGGAAAGAAAGGAAAACTTATAAAAAAACAAAACTCAGCATTCCCAGAGAATGCAGGGGTTTAGTATAACATCTGATCATAAAATTCCTACCAGCAGTGAATTAGTTTGACTTGGAGTGTCTTTTTTCTAGTGTGAAAGACTGAGTTTCTTGGTTCTTTATTTTTTAAAGTTTTCCACTGGCGTTGTAAATTCTAACTTGACCTATACGTTAATTTGCTGTTGATTTGTTTGTGTTTGGAATCGAGTAAAAAGTAAATTTCTATGATTAGTTGAATAGCGTAAAACACGTCAAACATGACAAGAATAAATTGTGAATTGGTAGAGTAAAAACATCTTCGGTAAATTGTTCAATAAAATGGTTATGTCTTTTTAATGAGCCAATTGAGAAAAATCTTTTTTTGTCTTCAATTAAATTCAAAAATTTTTATAATTAGATTGGGATGCATTGCATGTGTGTGTGTGTGTGTGTGTGTGCTGTGTGTGTGGTGTGTGTTGTGTGAGAGAGAGAGAGAGAGAGAGAGAGAGAGAGAGAAGAGAAGAGAGAGAGAGAGAGAGAGATTTTCTTGTTTTTATCCATTTCTTTTATTTCTCGCTCTTCGTTTAATACCAACGTTAAAAGAATGCATTTATATACTTGAATAACAATTTGTTTGAATTCTAAGTATTTATAAACAAATAATTACAAAATTGGTCATTACATGAGTGAAAAAAAGAAAAGAAAAAAGAAAGAAAGCTAATAGCAGCAAATTTCTGCCGTTCAGGGTGGCCAACTTTAATACTAAATTGATGTATAAACAGTTACAACAATAATTGTTTCTTCCTTCCATTCTAATTAATTCGTCACAATAACAAATGCAATTACGATCTTTGAAAATTTCGTTAAAAAGGGTGCCACCCTAAACGTTGGAAAGCGTGAAAAATCAAGAAAACTGCACACGTGAAGAAGTATTATAGAAATGTCATAGAAATTTATTAGGCAGAAATATTATAGAAATGTAAGAGACAAATAAGCACGGAATTCAGTTAACTGCGGCTTACACTGATATGACAACAATTTCATGAAAAAAAAAAAATTGATATTGTTTTTGCTTTACGTTCCGGCGAAAGAGACCAAAACCAAGAGTCTGAAGTTGTACTTAGAGGAAATCGGTGAATGTATCGGCCGAAACATCGTAAAATACAATTAAGAGGTTAATTTACCAAAATAATTATTTGATTATTAACCATTTCTTTGTGTCTAATTCAATTTTTGTGTGCACCAAAACAACCATACAACCATATAGACATGCTAAATCTTTCTCTTGATGTACTAAAATAAAGATTATTTTATATTTATGTAACAATTCTGAAAAATAAATGCATTTCGAGACGCTCATTTTAGATTTTTTATGAAAAAGAAAGTCATTGTCAGAGCAAAAGCTAGACCATCATTACAATTCACTATTTATAAACTGAAAATCAAATGCAGCGTTTTGTATTGTTTCCAGATATGGAAAAATCGAACGTTCGCTATTAGAAATGTTCTGGATTGAATCCAAGATATTCTGATAGATCGATGGTTCGATCTTATTCAACTATTTCCAAAGATCGGCGCCTGGTCAAATGGGTCTGATATTAGTTTTTTTTTCTCTTAGCATCAATAACTTTTTCAGATGTCTGATTTGCTTCTGTAGATATTATAGTGTTGCCATATCTGTCTCGAGATCGATTTGTTATTTTTTGTCTTTTTGCCTTCAAAATAGATCAAATATACCAAAATAACATAAAATATCAAGTTCACTGATTGTGCCAATAAATCCTATGAATGCATGAACACACGAGCACGTACAAAATAGATTCTATTTTCATTCTTCTTGATAATTGCACATTATATTTTTTGTTAAAAATAATTCATGGGTGTATTTTATAACAATAGTCAGGATGTCATGTCGAGCAATTTTCATTGATGGCATCCTTTGAGGATTATTGGAGGTGCCCATCTCTTCTCCAAGTAACACGTGACTAGTTGTAGTGTGTTATAATATAGCAACCGTAAAGAATGAATCTTTGTATTCCCTGAGATCGAATGTTTAGATATTATTTCTATTTAAGTTAAAGAGTTTTAACTGCCCTACTATTTACATATATCTAAGAAGAGAAGTAGATTCATGCCTTTTTCGACACAAACTATCCAAGGTGGAGTTTGAACTCGGTTTGCCAATTATGTTCTACGCTCTGCTAACCGTTAAACAATTCTCGCCTCCCTAAAATGAATACAAAAAAATGTTATACCACGAAAATGTTACAGCGGTGAAAATAAACTAAATAATTACGAATTGATTGGTGTTAGGAATGTGTATATTAATAGAAAAACTTATTAAATCTACTTAAAAAAAAATGAAACTATTTAATATTTTACATAATAAAAAATATATTAGTCGGCTTTATATCTTAAGATCATAGCATAGAATCTAAATTGTTTCTATTAGAAGAAATAATCACATTTAATTGGTTTCAATAGCAACACAATGACCCACATAGGAAGAGCTTATCAAAGATTACAGCAGATTTTTATAATACTCAGAATAAAAGACGTTAAAGAAAAAATTGGCCTAAAGCTGCATTAAAAATCGAACATAATCAACAACATTGTAGGATTTATCGTTTTTCTTAAGAAAATTATCAGAAATTTATCTTTAAATTTTCTATGTGAAATGTTATTAACGTCTTTTTTTCCTTTGATAATTTATCCGGCGAACAACAGAACATTTTTATTTTTATTTTTGTGGTTCAACATTATGTATGCATATAATCTCTCTCTTCTCTCTCTCTCTCTTTCTCCCCCCTCTTTCTCCTCTCTTCCGTATTTTTGTCCCCCCCCCCCCCAAAAAAAAACAAAAAAAAAAAAAAAACAACAATAGGCCTAGTTGAAAGAGATTTCCTCGACAAAAATGATTTTTATCATTTTATATGTTTTGGAACAAAAAATTAATTTTTAATATGTTTATATTGTGGGCCAGTTGACGTATAAGTGGACAATATTTGTACAATATATAGGAAAATGTAATTTTTTGACACTTGTGTGTTCTTCATCTATAAAAACTGAATTAGGATCTGAATTAGACTGTAAGCATTCCACACGAATGTTGCATGTCCCTTATTTATTCCATTGTGAATAGTTACATTTCAATTAATGTTTAAAACGAAAATTAAAAGCTAGTACCGAATCTTTTAAAAATATCTATTTTAGTCGGTATTTAAAAAAAATAAAATTATGTTTTTTCTAGAAATGAATAAAATCATTATATAATCCTGAAGTGTGCGCATTTAGTTTAAGGATACAATTAATTTCAAATTTTCAACAATTATATCGCGAATTAAATGAACAAACCAAAGGGATACATTTAACATTATCCATAACATGATTTGGTAGATTAAAATGTTTTACTCTAGAAATGGTTGAAATTACCGATAATAGTTTTTTTTTATGGTTATTAAAGCGGGGTTAAAATTCAAAACCAGTTCTCCAATGTAATTACCTTTAGAAGATTTAGAATTAAAAAATAAGGTAAACTACGCTTGAATTGTTGTAAGCCGTGGGAAACTGAATTGGTAATCACTACAAGCATTATCAAACTCCTTCAACACTCCACTCACCAAGGTAGCCAAACTTATGTCTAGTTTGAAAGCTTAATATCACTAATAGCACATTTGCCTCCCCACCAGGTAACACCATCAAAATTTAGCCTCCCTGTCTTACTTGTGACAGTTTGAACGCAGTTTAGATAATTTTTGTAAAATTCTATTTTCAACTATGATTACTTCATTTTTACTCTCTCTCACTCTCTCTCTTCTCTCTCTCTCTCATACATACATACATGAATACACACACACACACACACACACACACACATATATATATATATATATATATATATATTCGACTTGTTATGATTGCTCAGTTACCCATAACTGTCAAGTGGATGCGTTTTGTGGTGACTCTAAAGTCCAGCTGCTGAATGATTTGTTTAAAGAACACACATGGCAAATATTGTTCGACTTACTCTGATTAATTCTGCTTTTCAATTGCATCCTTGAGAATTCTCATGATTGTCCTACACATCTTGCCACTGGTTGTATTTTCTGATGAAGGTGATAAGACATCACTATATGCAGCATCTTGGATCTTCACGTTATCATATGACAAGAGGACATAAGATAAGAGTGCAGTCACACACATTCCATATTCAAATAAGAGGATCCTCATCACAATTCACAATAGCTCCTTATGTAAAGCACATTTCAAACCAGCTTGCTGAATTTTCCTTGATAGAGCACTTCCAGGCATTTTGATCTATTTCTCGTGCCTCGGAATTCTTCACATTCACCCAGAGACTTTTGACTTTATCTCTTATGCTATCCTTCTATTTTGTTTTAGGTTTGTTCTAGAGCCAATTTCCAAACTCTAACTCTCCATTAAAAAAAGTTAGGGGCTCTTTCATCTTTCATTCGGACAATATGCAACGCCTAACACATTTGATTTATAATTACACGAGAATATGTTGTGAAACAGATCGCCCTCTGCAGTAATGCAATGCCATTTCAGATTTGATGTTCAGTATAGACTCAAAAGATTTTCAAGTCTCTCAAACAACTTAAGGTATCGACTATACGTTTTCCATGTCGTCCATAAGTATAAAAGAGTCATCAAAACACACGTCTCATAAACACTAATTGTAGTACATATAGTAATGCCTCTTACCTACCATACCCTCTTTTCTAATTTTCCAAAACATATTCTGACCTTTTAAATTCTTGAATATATTTCTACAGCTAAGTGTCCATCCTTCAGCAAAGTACAACCCAAGTACGAAAACGTATCTACAGCTTCTAACCTAGTTTCATCTACATCTATGTTTGACTCAACATATGGTTCACAAAGAGCTGAAGTAAACATTACTTTGGTTTTCAAACTTATGTGTAAAAAGCAACTGAAAATCAATCCATTATATAACTGCATATCATATTCATAGTGGGTTTAAAAGTCAGTATGATTTGCATAGAGATATACTTAAATCAAAGATTTGAATTTCTTAGATGTTCGTTGAATCACCTAAGATCATCATGATTATCAGAACCTCAAGTTCGAAAACCATGTCAAAATTTTGAAATGTATAGCTAAGAATCATGGAAAAGTATATTGAGAAACTGGGAAGAGAGTAGACATACAATGTCATCTTCCACTATCAACCGCAATTTGCATCCAAGAATTTCAAATTAGAGTTATCATTCAAGCTTTCATATTTCAATACAATTCTTTGAAAATGTTTAAAATTTGGTGGATAACCATTGTGTGTGTGTTGTCTATTTAGGCAGCAGATTCCCGTAGGTATGTTTTATTAAAAATGACAGACAAGGATTTAAAATTTAGCTTTACGCACACATATGTAAATATAATGCTATACATTAATAGAATAACTCTCTCTCTCCCTCTCTCCCCCCTCTCTCTCTCTCTCTCTCTCCACACACACACACACACACACACACACACACACACACATATATATATATATATATATATATGATAATTGTATTGTATATAATATCCAGCACAATAGTAAGGATTTGAAAACTTGAATATATATATATATATATATATATATATATATATATATATATATTATATATATATATATATATATATATATATGTGTGTGTGTGTGTGTGTGTGTGTGTGTGTGTGTGTATGTTCTGAGAGTCCCCCTTTAACATTTAGTTTTGTTTGTGGAATAGTTCAGCCACACTCCATTGAGGGTCTTGGGAAGGTGGGTGTTTTCAAATATATATTCCCTCAGTTACGCCTGTTTCTTTCTATAATTTCATTGCAGTTTCAGCAATCCCTGGCCAACCACAGAAACACTACATTTTATTTAATAATAGTCCCAAAACCCAAGAGAAGGAAACTTGTAATTAATTTCTGTCACCGTAGAGAAGCAATAAATTTCTCTGTTTAAATGTAAAGGTAAAAGTTATTGAAAAGAAAGAAGATAATTATAAACAGATGTAGGTCAGATCTACTGGAATAATGCATCATCAATCTGTCACATAACTTTTATTATAATATACGATAAACTTTCTATCACTAATTAATAAGTGTTAAATCTTTTCTATTGCTATGAAATTTGTTTGGTGGTTCTTTCAGCATAAAATTAAGTTCCTTTTAGTGGATTTGTATTTACAGAGAGCTGAACAACAACAACAATGTTAAGATCAGCTAGAAAACTCAGAAGAGTCCTGGAGACCTGAGGAGACTTGATGTCACTCAACCTCCAGTGGAACTTCACCATCTGATACTAGTGTGAAAAACTTGCAAGGTGTGGAATAATGATAACTTCCACAAATGTTTTAAATAGAAGGGCATTGCCGATAGTTTGTAAGAATTCTTGGTTCACTTTAAGCTGAAATGCATTATATCCAAAGTAACAAAAAGCACTTTTAGTTCTGTCAAACATTTGTTCTTTAGATAACATTTTGCCATATCTGTATATAGTTTCAAAAACGTGATTTTAAATTTTTTTTGTCTCTGCTCTCAGGAATCCTTTTTAAAACTATTTTAGTTAATCATCCTATTTCCTGGAATTTCTCTTTTCACAATTTGCATTGAAATATTTACCTAGGCACTACTTATCAATAAAAGAATTGTGTTGAAAAAACCCTCCATATTTGTATGCTTGGATTAATGTATCTTGATGAATAAAAGATAAAGCTATACTATTAAGAAATCTTGTGATTTATTTTGTCAATATTTCGATGTTTATTTAAATCCTCCTCTCAAAACATTGCATGTGAGTAAACTTTTCTGTTCATTAGGAATACACAATTGCAAAAGTTAAAAATATTAACATAATCAAATGGAAGAAAAATATTTATAAGGGCGTTTATAGGACTATAACAATATGGAAAAATGTTACGTGATAAGTTATCAAATATGAAAGGAAAAACATTCGGCCTGTCATGTAAACTCGACTCAAATCCAGTGGATCTGAAATTTAATAGGAACGGAATTTTGTGATGAATAACTTACCACCCCCTCTAAGTGACTTTCAACCTTTACATTTTCCCAGTCCATGTTCCTTAGACGTGTTTCTTTCTTTATATCATTTAGGAGGTGTATTCAACATTTCTCTTCAAAACCTGTACTTCTTAGTTAGAATGTCTTTGGTTTGTTGCAGAGAATGTTGCACTCCTGTCCGATATCTTCAACATCGTTTTCTATGTCTCCTTTGAGAGGGGTTACATGTTAAATAACAAGAGGGTACATGTTTGTGATCCTCTTTGCCCCATTTCTTTTTTGGTATTCTGACAGGTACCCTCCTGTAGCACATAAAG
Source organism: Doryteuthis pealeii (assembly GCA_023376005.1). Classification (NCBI taxonomy): domain Eukaryota; kingdom Metazoa; phylum Mollusca; class Cephalopoda; order Myopsida; family Loliginidae; genus Doryteuthis; species Doryteuthis pealeii. The sequence goes on along the minus strand of CM042158.1, from coordinate 83,065,930 downwards.
CGAATACTTTTCAGTGAAGCAGTGAACAGCCGTAAGATGACAACCGGGTCCCTCCTGTTGACTCACGACACTCTATCATTTGAACTGCATGTTTTGCTGATATATTATAGTTTCATATTGTATGGTGTAGCCAGAATCAAATTACTAGCGATCCTGGCACAGGAACAGTATTGTTTTCTAAAGGGTCAGAGTTCACATTTAAAGTACTATTATCGTTGAGCATCCGTGAATTTTATAATTGTTATAAGAAGAGAACAAGCGTATACGAAAAGTATTTCGTCTCAGTATTTTATCTTACTTTCAAGTCTATCAGTAGATCAGTATTGCCGTTACCAGGGCAGACATTTTTTATCGGCAGAGACAAACAAAACTACATGAGTTTAGATTTTCTTTAAAAAGAAAGGATTTAAAAAATCCTTTTTAAATATGGATAGTATGCATTTTAAGGATATTTTTAATCTGATATCTTTGGTGTGTAATTCAAACAAAAAATAAATATTGAAAAAAAATCAATTGCTTTTATATTAAACTCAATTAAAAACCTTGTAAAACATGTAATTTTTTTCTCCGTCCATCGTCAGAATATTACCTAGATTTCTTTTTAAAATATTAAAAAGATATTTTCTTCTTGTTAACAATTTACTTTATAAGGTGCATAATATAATTAAATACATAAATACATACACAAAGGCACATGCACATATTTCTATCGGTTGTTCTCTTGTCGTGAGAAGGTCGATGGCTGAAACGACAAAGATGTTTCTGGTTAGAACGAGGAACTAAAAAGCTTGATCTTTATGCCTCAAGTCAATTCTTTCCAATCTCCAATTCTCCTTGGAGCTTTCCTCTCAAGTTCATTCCGGCGTCGCCGTAGCTCGAAAACCTCACCGACCTGCAGCGTTAATCGATGCCAGAAGTTTCAATCTCAGTTACAAGTCATTCAATTATTTGAAGCTAATGTTCATCGATACCATAAGCCATGAATTCGCAATGTGTGCAGTTTTCCCTGACCACCAAAGCTGGGACAATATAATTGTTCTTTCGATTCTGTTCATTCCAGCATCTTCCATGATCTGGATGATGGAGATTCTCTCTCTCCCATTTACAGGGATAATTGTTCTATCAACGCTGTTCATTTCAGCATCTTACAGAATCTAGATGCTGATTTTTTTTCTTTTCCACGTGAACATCCATAATTGATCTATTGATGATGTTAATTCCAGCATCTTCCAGGATTTGGGTGTTGGAAATTCTTTTTCTCATTTACATCCATAATTGTTCCTTTTTCCCGGAGCTGGATGGAATTTCTCTCTAACCCGTTTATATCCATAATTGTTCTCAGTTTGAATGAGCGTTTTAACATGCACTCCAACATATATACATACATACACACATTTATACATAAAGACACCTTATGAATTTTAATTTAATTTTGTGTAGCATGATTTACAAATATTTTATAAATCAGTTAAATGGTTATATGTGAATATTTGAATATCAAAACTAGATAGAATATTTTTTTTTTCAGGAAATGTAATTTTCACTCTATATATTAGGTATTGTGGATTTTACAAGTTCACTTCTATTGCAAACAGCAACAAGATCTTTCGTTGTCTCAAATTTAGAACAAACCATATTTTCTATTTGAAAAGTAAGGCCTTATTTTTATTAAATATTTCAATGTGAAATCGGCAACTGTTTTTCCAAATGGCATAATACTTAGCATAATATTAACTTTTTTGAAATCTTTTGATAGACGAAACGTTGAAAAATTAGATTGAGTGAAATAAAAAAAATATGATTGTAACTCAAAATTTAAGTAACGGTTTTTTTTCTATATCAAATTCACTGTCACAAATCATAAGCGATTGATTGAATTGAAATAACTAAGACCGCTTGCAGTTTATGTAGAATCTTTGCACAGATTTTAAGATTATCGTGTCCATTGTTTAAGCCAGTCAGTCATCGTCGTAAAAAGAGTAGTGATGCTTTTGACACGTGTCAGTTACTGTCAAACTCAGCGAGTCGGTCTCAAAACTGCATTCAACGATTTGAAAGATTATTGACGATGAACTGACAAGGTTGAAGCATAAAAAGAAAAAAAAGAAAACAATAGACACAATGTTCTTTTTGAAACTCGCAAAAGAATTTAATACACAAACAAGTTGAAATATTATTTCTTAATAGTAAAAATATTCTATTGATATTTGAAGGATTTTTATGAAACATGAAACAGAATATATTTAGATTATTATCTAACATAAAAATTAACTTGAATTATTTAAAGAGAACGTGGAAAATCCAATTAAGAATTGATTTAAAAATGAAGTATTTTTTGAAAATAAAATATTTCGCTTAAAGAAAAGGTAAAATCAAATCAAAATGTCAGAAAATGATATTCAATTGAAGAAATTTCTCAATTTAAAGACGAAAAATATTTTCAAATTCATGAAGATGAAAAAAGTAAAAAATGAATCGAGAGAAAAAAAAGCAATCGGGGAAAACATAATTGTTATAATAGATGGAAAAAGAGAGAGAGAGAGAGAGAGAGAGAGAGAGAGAGAGAGAGAGAGAGAGAGAGAGAGAGAGAGAGAGAGAGAGAGAGAGAGAGAGAGAGTTGGAAACATTAAACAAAAGCTAAGAAAAAGAAACAAAAATGACTAAAGACAAAATAAATAAAAAGAGAAAGAAGAAAAGGTGAGAGAAAATATTAAAATAAAAAAAATAAAATGAAATACTGGAATGAAAAGCACAACTATTTTTTGTGTGTGTAACCTTTTACAAAGAGCGCACAGTTATTCAACATTGATCTTGGCAAAGGCAATTTCGCCATCAGGTCAATTTAATCTGTGATCTCATACACTTATGTGTGGATCATGTCAAAACTGCCTTGTCCCTGTAAATCTGTATCGTGTAGGCATCAAACTATTCCAACCTTCCCATTATCTGAGTTCGCCGAAACGTGATTTTATTGTTGTTGCTTATTGCGTCTCTCATTAAGACGACTTAGTGATTTGGTTCTCAGTCAAAAGGCCGGAGAGAGATTCCTTCTGATCCAAACTCAAAGTCCTTTGATTATGGATAGATAATTATTCGAGACATAAGAGTATAGTAGATAGATTTATTATCAAAATTAATTTGGCGGTTGATTTTGAAGGCTATCACAACACAAATGTAAAGAAAAACGAGGTAACTATGATGTTGCTCATTTAACTTTAATTTATTCTCTTTATATTTCGGAATGAAAAAATCCCATTGTCAGAATATTTCTGATAGCATGGAGCCCTCACATGTTGACTGTTCTTAGAATCTGTCCATTCTGTTGTATGATTCTATGGTAACGCCTATTCCTCTTCTTTGTGTGTGTGTGTGTGTGTGTGTGTGTGTGTGTGTGTGTGTTTGTATGTACGTTTGTTTAATAATGTCTTAGTATCATTAAAGAATTTTATTTTTTTAATATTTTTCATTTGTATTTTTTAATGTATTTATTCATTTTTTCAATTATAAAATAAAAGAATACAGAAAATCAGAAATCTAATGAAGATTTTGAAAAGTTTAGAAAGAAGAGAAACGGTCTTTTGGTTTTGTCTGTTAGAAACTGTTTAAAACATCTAAAACACTTGTTTTTAAAAATCAAATGGTGTGTTGAAAATTAAATTGGTTTATGATTAAAAGAATGAAAATAGCGAACAAATAATTAATACTTATTTTGATTTGAGAATCTAACATGAAGATTTCCATTATTACATATTTTATTTTTATATTAATGTCTTTGCTGATATATTCTTTGCTAATTATAAAGCTTAAACTCTGACTAATATACAAGTGACTTCAGACAAGATACAAATTTCTGTCCAGTACCTCAACGAAGATAATGAAAAACACTTATACAAACCATAAGAGTGAAAATGAAAGAAAACGAAAAGATGGACAAATGCTTGGACATGGTCAGATAACTGAAAAAACTGTGGAATATGAAGGTAAAGATCGTACTAATTGTAATGTGTGCCTTTGGAACAGTCCCTAAGGGTTTGGAAAAAAGTGTGGAGGAATTGGAAATCAAGAAGAATCGATACAATCCAAATAACAGCATTGTTAATACCGGCCTAAATACTCCAAAGAGTCCTTTTAAAAGACCTGAGAAGACTTGCTGTTACTCAACCTCCAGTGAATTACCAACTAAGGTGGATGTGAAAAACTCTCATTGAGTCAAATAATAATAATAATAACATTTGTTATAATAATGAGGTCACTCAATGTCATACTTAGGAAATGTTCAGAGGGCTACAAATTTACAAAATCACAGGGGAAAAAACAACAAATTACATGTATGATATCAAGATTTTTGCCAGAAATTCAAAAGAACTGGAAAACCTTGTAGAGACCATAAGAATTTACAACCAGGATTTACGAATGGAATTTTGGATCGAAAAATGAGACGGATAAAATTCTCTGAGAATTTGATTTACAAACGGATCACCTAATCCCGCCCGGAAGACCAGATTTCGTGTTAATTACCAAGAAGAAAAAAATCTTGTCCTCTAGAGGATTTTGCCATTCCGGGACACCAAGAAAATGAAAGAAAGCGAAAAGATAGAAAATACTTTGACCTAGCTAGAGAAATAAAAAATGTAGAACATGAGGGTAAAGGTGACCAATTGTAATTGGTACCCTTGGAACTGTCCCTAAAAGTTTGGAAAATAGGCTTGAGAAATTGAAAATCTGGAAGAATCCAAATAACAGCATTTTTAAGATCAGCAAACTTACTCAGAAGAGTACCGGACATCTGATGAGACTTGCTGTCACTCAGCCACCGGTGAACCACTAACAAATACCGGTTTTAAAAACCCTCATAGTCAAATAATAATAATAATAATAATAATAATAATAATAATAATAATAATAATAATAATAATAATAATGCACGACTCAGTGGGAAAGGTAACCCACTGGGAATTGTGCAAAAAAAAAAATTTCACCATACAACTAAATGGTATATGCACAAGCCTGAACCTGTCCTGGAGAATGACGCATAAAATTCTCTGGGACGGATCACCTAATCCCGGCCAGGAGACCGGACCTAGTATTTATCAACAAGAAGAAGAGAACCTGTCATATCATGGATTTTGCTGTCCCGTCCGACCACCGAGTGAAAGAAAGCGAAAAGATAGACAAAAACTTCGACCTTGCCAGAGAAAATAAGAAAAAGAAATAAGAAATTTATTTATCAATAGTAGGTACAAGTTATAAAGAATAAGTAAAAGAAAAACTTTATTTTTGTTAAACTACTATTGAAGGGAGGCCATGCCTAATAGCGTGAAAATAAGCCCATGGACATGACCACCTAGAGAACTGAGGAAACTGTGGAACCTGAATGTGAAGGTCTTACCGATTGTAATTGGTGCCTTTGGAACGGTCCCCAAAACTCTGGAAAATAATTTGGGTGAATTGGAAATCAGAGGAAGAATCGAGATCATCCAAACTTCAGCACTGTTGGGATCGGCTTGAATACTCAGAATAGTCCTGAAGACCCGAGGAGACTTGCTGTCACTCAACCTCCAGTAAACTACCGGCTACAGCAAGTATGGTAAAATACTCTGGACCATTGTTAAAACGGACACGGTAGGAATTCCGACAGATGGATCAAAGGACAAGAAAATTGATGTCGCTACACAAGGTATTACACTCAAGAGATGACATTATCATCATCATCATCCTGTTGCGCTGACATTACGGATTCCCATTACTCTCTCTGGACAAACGTCTGTATTGGTCATCGATCCTGGCGAGTCATCGTGGCGGCATCCAGTATCGCATAGAGCTGATCAATTTAGGTCTTTGCTAGTAGGCCCGCTCTGGGATGTCCATGTGTAGGTGTTCGCAGTAGAACGTCACTTCTGTGTTCGTCTTTACTTCACCAGCAGTATCCAGCGTGTCTTGTTTGTCTTACTTGGATGACATGTGATAGTGGCTCTACAGCTGCTTTTTGTGGGGTGTTGCTTTCAGGATTTGTTTTAGACAGCACACATCATTCCTGTGTAGTTCCCATCTAACTTTTCCCCAATTGTTTCGTTAGCCATACAGTAGCACTGATACGGTGACAGTTTGGAAGAATTCTCACTTGATCATATAAGAGATCAGATTTCCATATGACAAATAAACAGTATAGCAGTCCATTCCTTTCCTATGCGTATACTGAAATCACTTTCTATGGATGAGATACTACTACCTAGGTATGTGAACTGGTCTTCTAATTTCAAAGTCATTCCGGACGGAGCTCTCTCCACCTTATTTAAAACACATGGACTTCGTTTTATCTGATTTCATTTAGAGACCAATGTCTCTTGCTGCTTTCTCTAGGCTAGAGGGATTCGATTTGTGCTAGATCATCTGCGTAGTTCACATCTATAATAGTTTCTGCTGAATATCACCTGGCTTTTTTTAATAGCGTGAAGCCTTTTTCTTTCATTAGATCTAATGATATTCGTAGTACGTAGTCTAGGCTTATTATGAATAAAAATGATGCTAATTTATCTCCTTGTAGGACAATGTCAAAGAAATCTGTGTCACCATCAGGTGAACGAACCATTTTATTCGTGTCTTTGTAGAGCATTGTTTCGTGTCTTTGTAGAACTATTATAGCGGTAAGAATTTCTTTGTGGAAATGCTAAAAATCTCCAAACAAAATCGAAGCTTTTTACTTGGGTTCCTTTTACGATTCGGTGAATAGTCAGGATTTGAGAAGTTCTGGATTGATTTCAACGGATCCCGTTTTGATTTGTCCTAAGAATATTCTGTGTTTTTGGTAGGAGATGATTGAGAAGAGGGTCTTATGAACCTTAAAAGCTATGATAATAAGAGATATACTTCTGTAGTTCTTGGTCATTCCGAGGTCGCCTTACTTTGGAAGAGGGAATGTGCAGCCTTTTATCCATTTTTCAGTTGTATTTTGTTTATACACAGCATTGCATAATCGAATTCCATACTTCAAGAGGCATTCCGCCTAGGCCAGCAGATTTTCTACTTTTTATTGCTTTTAGGACTTCATCGAGTAAAGTTTTCTAAACTAATGTCTATTAGGCAGTTAATGATTTTTTTAAATATCATTACCTGAGAATTATAGGAGCTTTTACAAATAGGTGTTTGAAGTGTTCTTATCTCTTCAGAAGTCTATATTCTTGGCTGGCAGCTTATAGCTTTGATCTTGTACTTTTACTATCACTAATTTCATGTATTATCTGTCATGCTAATGGGGATTGTCTATCTTGTACTTAATTTCTAGTTTTATTTATTTGTACTTGAATATATTCTAGTTATTGCTGGATACGCCCTCAAATACCCATTCGCAGTTCAGAGCTGTTTATTCAAATATAATCCAGCTGTGCTTTTGAGTTATTTGGTTGGGTATGTCCTAAGTATACCCTTACTTTTCTAATAATTAGTGTTTAGGCATAGAAGTCTGTTATTGAGAGAAAATTTGACTAGATGTTCACTGATTCTGTTTGCGGAATCGTGAAAAGAGAATCTATTATTTTTGTCTTTGTCTATGATGTCATAAACAGACTCTACATGTAAGAGAAGAAAAAGGACGAAGACAAACCGGCAAAAAGGATTGTGTAGATGCGACAATTCTAGAACTTGAAGAATACACTAAAATAGCCAAGACTTGTTACAGCAACCAGTAACAAAGATTGAAACATATGAACTAACAGAAATGAGAATAAAAACAACTATATGGATACTTAAAGTGATAAACTAGAAAAATTTCAATCAAGCAGACCTGGACATGTCTAAGAAAGGCAGACTTCAAGGGAAAAACTGAACCTCTTATAATAAAATAATAAAATAATAAAATAATACTATAAAGACCAATTATATCAAAACGAAAATAGATAATCTGCAACAGAGTGGGATGTGTAGATACACAGACTAAACGGTTAATTAACAAGAGAAATAGAATTTGATATCTAGTGGATTTTGCCTTCCCTGTGGATTACAGAAATGAAAGAAAATATAACGATAGACACTTAGATCTTGCTAGAAAACTGAAGAAAAAACCTATAAGGATGGAGGTAATAATAATTATATCACACCTTGCGTGTTTTTCCCAACAGCGTTAGTGAAAAGCAGGTCTCCCCATGTCTCTAGGACTTTTCTAAGTACTCTAACCGATCTTAACAATGCTATTGTTTGGGGGGGGGGTCTCGATTCTTCCTCTGATTTTCAATTCCCCTAGCCGTTTTTCCAAAAGCTTTGGGGTCAGTTCCAAGGACAGCAACTACAATTAGTATCACCTTCACCCTCATGTTCCACCATTTTTCAGTTCTCTGGCAAGGTCCAAGTATTTTCTATTTTTTTATTTTCTGTCCTTTTCACTCTGTGGTTCACTGGAATGGCAAACATCTCTTGATGACAAGTTCTTTTTTCTTTTTGATTAACACTAGGTCTGATTTTCTGGCCGGAGCTAAGTGATCCATTTGTATCTCAAAATCCCAAAGAATTATATCCATCTCATTCTCTTTTTAGTAGGGTCAAAATTTAATTTTTTGCACAATTACACGTGAATAATCTTTATCTCCGAGTTATGTCTAGTCTTGTACCCTTTCTATGTTAGTTAGCTACATTCACTTATTATATGGTTAATTGTTTTGTTTCTGTCCCAACACATTCTATACTTATCTTTCTGTTGCGTCGTGTCTCTTTCCGCTTTCGTATAATTCGTCCTTATAGGACTGTTATTATTATTGTGCTGCTATTATAAGAGATTCAGTTTCTCTCTTGAAGTTTCCCTTTGTCAGTTTCATCTTGTGTGGAATATCTACAGCTTGTTGCTTGAAGTATCCATATAGTTGTTTTTCTTCCCATTTTTGTTTTCTGGTTTTTGTTGCTTTTCTGTTTTTCCATCCAATATATTTTATTGGTGTTACTGACTGCTGTAGTAAGGTCCTTCTTTGCTAATTTACTACATTCATCGAGTCATCGATTGTCACATTTGCACTATCTCAACCCCAGAGAATCAATTTCCCCCTTCTTTTCTTGATACCAATAGTCTAAGTCATTTGTCGGATTATTATTATTATTATTATTATTATTATTATTATTATTATTATTATTATTATTATTATTCAATGCTCGTTTCAATAATTATAATTCTAGACTATTTTCTATTTCAATATTGGTACTTTACATAGGAGTAAGATCTATGCATGAAATAAACGTATTAGAAATAAAAAAAAAGAATAGTTGTGTATTTCCACCTTGTGTCAAAGTAAGAATTCGGAATGACGATTTACTTGACACACAGATCCTTCTCACTTGAGAATAATTTTCTTGAGTCCAAGTTTGGAAAATATGGAGTAAAATGAACACGATTTAAAATAGAATTTGTAATAGAAGATTATATTACATTGATGGGAATTCTATTATAAAACATCTACTATAATATGAACTTCATCAAAAATATATCATGAGAAAATGAATAATGTGTGTATAGGATAATCAAATTCTTGTGAAAATGTTTCACACATACATACACACAGACTCAGACATTCCCACACATATATATATGAGTAAGTGTGTGTATGTATGTGCGTGCGTGTGTGCATATATGTATAGCAAGTCACCGTGCCTAAATGAATATGTTCTTAAATGAATTTCGTCACTTATACTGGCCATAATCTTGTATATGAACATTTATTCACAATTGGATAATTCATCAATCACTGTCTGTGTCAAAAACAGATTTACTTAGAAAGACATATTAACAAATTGGTGTTGACTACTTTAGCATAACCACAAGTAAAAAAAAAAGAAAGAGTCATGTCACAATACGTAGCATTTTTCCCTGCCATGTACTTAAGTACACACCTGATATCCGATCTCTTCATTTAAAGACAGCGGGAGAGAAAGAGCGAATAATAAACGTTTTTTCACTCAAGTATTTCCACAATGCCATCTACCTGGCTAAGTATAAGTTATAAAAGGATCAAAGAGCAAAGAGCCGAAATCTAGAGGTTGTGCACTTGCTGAAGAGAGGTCGACATTTTTGCGAACACCATGTGGTGTTTTAACGAAACGACGGGATCTTTGATTCCATCCTTTACATTGCCCTCATTTTTAACCTATATAATGAATAATGTCAAAATTCTATCACTATGTTTTACCGTCTGAAAGGGAAAAGTCCCGATAATATTCTTGCTTTAAAATATGAGAAAATTTCATAAGTAATTAATGTGTCTGTCTACAGCAACACGTGTATATTAAATAAAAAGAACGTTTTCCTCTTACAAAAATGTAACTGCAATTTTCATAGTTTCAGTCATGAAAACTATGAAAGTTTGAGTGCATCCATATTTTAGATGATATGAGAACAATTAACAAAAATACTTGAACGGGACGTTATATAAAATACAAATCAGTGGCGTTTTTCAAACTGACTTTAATCTACAGTTAATACTAGCTGTTATACCTGTTTCCGCAGGGCAAAAGACAACAGCTGAATATAATGGCAATCAAACAATTCCCTGATAGTGAGCGGGTAAGTATTGTTTCCATCAGTCAAATAATCTGAATCCTTGCTTTTACATTGTTATGAATTCTATACATTGCAACGAAAAATTTCATGGAATTTTATGAATGAATATATTTGATTTAAGTAACACTGAAGATATTTATCGATTTAAAACAATTGTTTTTGTCCGGAGTTTTCATTTTAAATTGGCAATAACGCTATATAACTATTTTACAAATAAATGCACGTGGTCTAATGGTTAGAGTCGTAGGAAGTGGACTCCTCGACCCTAGAATTCCTAGAACGAGGTTGTTTGCGTTTTACATGGTGCTAATACCCTTGGGAAATGTATGAATCCAATCCCCCTTCCAGCTATGAGTAAATAGCAAGAAAGACTGGGCTCTTTAACCATGGCTAGGTAAAACCAGTCTAGGAGAAGGAAAACTGAATTAAAGCTGTTAAAATCCACTTAAGAAATTGATCTTATGTCGCATCCTGCTCATGCGGAGGTGTTAGAAAATATATATAACTATTTTACAAATTCAGCCTGAAGAACTACAAATTCTGATTAACAATATTTTTTGTAAGTAATTATTTTAGTAAGACGAGTAATCTTTCCATTGAAGTTTAGACATTTAAACCCTGTACGATGTCTTGCAGGAACATGGGTTCCAGGTGATTATTGCTTATTCTTGGTAATTCACTCTCGATAAGAGATCCTTTTCCCGTGAAGAACAAAGATTTTCTTAACGTTAAAACCGTCTTCTGGATCCAACGAATTTGGTAGATCATGGAAATTATTTCGCCGTCTGTAGACGACAGGCATACAAACTCTTCCCAATTAATAATATTGATAGTGATACTGTTACTGCTACAGATATTAGTATTACTACTACTACTACTAATAATAATAATATGGTGATGATAATGATAATCTTTATTTTATGGCATCAGTCTGTCTCGCTCAACACCATCGATCTGCGCTTGGATCTTGGCAGAGGCCTGGGTAAGGTTTTTATAGAAGACGGGTAGTTGCCCATGCTGCAAATCTCCCTTCTTTATGACACCGATGTTGTCTAAGAGAAGGGAAGGGTATTATGCAGCTTGGCATTTGTATCATAGTTGCCAGATTGAACACAACGTCAGACAACCTAAGGGATACCAGCTCCTAGTTTTACCACCCCTTTGCATCAAGTATCCTACCACAAATTGGTTGCTTACACAAAGCTAGAGAGTCCAATCAGCCCTACTGTTTGACATAACCGGGTAAGAGGAGAAGAAATAGATTCATGCCTTTCACTATAGCATTAGCGCGAAGTGAAACTCAGTCTCGTCTAGGATTTGAACTTAGTTCGCTGGGTCCATTTCCTATGACAATAACTGCGCCTACAATCATCATGGTCGTTTTAGTGCCCTTGAGAAAGGCGTACATCGATATCGTCTCCCCTCAGCTATGGGTAAAAAGGAGAGGAGAAGGGAAACTGAAGTCAAAACAGTACTTCTCCGGCCTGTGGTAGAGGGGTAGGTAAATACGTACAATCACTATTAGCAGTAGCAACAGGAGTAGGTATAATGTTTATTATTATTATTTATATAAGCATTGCTTAGTCTCTCACTCGGGTCTTATATTTCTTAAAGTGCCAGATATAACTAAGTAGTTACCCAAGCACGTACTGAACAGACTTATCGCTGCTTAACATAGATGATCTGTTGGGAACCAGTGTTTACAGTGTGACCTGACAAATATTATTTATTACTATCATGCCAATTGGTCCCTGATTACTTTTGAAGTAATTCAATTTTATTTGTGGGGAAAAAACAACAAAATAAACAGACTGAAAATATTTTGACATGAAAAAAAGAAAGAAGAATATTTAAATTTCACCTAATTTTGTTGTGTTTATTTAGTGGAAAAGTTTTTTTTTTAAATTATTGGTCGAATCAATAAATTAGTAACAAGTCACTTACTAATCTAGTTAGGTAACATTCGCTCTTCATCATACGTCGAAAACTATTTTTAAAGAGAAAGTTCACAATAGTCTGGGCCCCTAATGAAGTTCGAACTCACTTTATTAGCATTGGTCTAGCTTTTGAACCATCTTGACAAGCGCCCACAAAAAGAACTGGATAGTTTTACAATGTAAGGTGGTCTCTAAAGCGTCAAGTACACACACTTAGTATTTTTGAGAAGTTTCTTTCGTTCTTAATCGCAGAAATTTGGCAGTGAAGTGTGGAATATATTTGCCCTGCCTTGTTTTCATTTGACAGTCAGTAACACTGCACGAATATATTTCTTTGGATGACTGCTTTCTATTCCATTTCTTCAGTATTCTTTCACTTCCCGATCCACTCCAACCCGACAAGTCTCAATATGAAATATGTGAATGACCTTACAGCCTCTCTTCCACCCTTTCTTCTTCTCTTCTTCTTCTTCTTCTTCTTCTTCTTCTTCTTCTTCTTCTTCTTCTTCTTCTTCCTTCTACCCCCACCTGCTGTTCTACTATTCTTCTCCTTCCGTTGTTGCATTTTCCTTCTCTCTTTACTATTTATTGAGCGCCGAATAGTTTACGACCCTGTCAAACAGCCTACATTCTTATTCGAATTCACTGAAGCGCGTCATTGGCTTGCTTACTTCATATCAGAAGGGGCTGCAAAGCCCGAATATATTGCGGAAAATTATTTAAAAATGCGTCAGAAGGAAGAGAAACGATAGAGTGATTTTCTCCGCCTTTTTTGTTTTGTTTTATATATTTCCGTTACAACCTTTGTCTATACTAACTCCATTATAGAGAAATAAAACACGAAAGTCTATTTTAAATGGACATAAATCCAAATTGTTTATTTAAAATTGCCTAGCAATTACTGCAGTGTAAAAAAGTATTTAAATGTTCGTGAGGTTATTTTTTCTAGATGGCCTGAAATATAAAATAATAAAAATATAAAATATTTGCAAATAGATCTGAGATAGAATAATTTTAGAATTTGAAGATGATATGTATAAATAGAATGGTGGAAGATAAATAAAGGACAATGAAATCGATGCCTAACCAATCTCTGTATTTATAAAAACATAATGTGGCTTATGTATATAATTTCACTACAGGGCTCCGTGAAATGACGTCATTACGGTAACTGGAGGCATTATTAACCATTTTCATGTCAGTTTTTCTAACCACATATATACACATATACAAAGCTGTCTGCAATGTATCAACAATGCTCAGTAATGAGAAATTCCGTTGTTATGGAAACAAGGTGTTTGTATTTATAGTATTTATTATAAATATTTGGTCTGAATTATCATTTTATAAATTTACTATTTATAATTTTACATTTTATATTGTTAGTATTTTTTATATTGTATCTTTTTTTTCTCCAAAATAATCATTGCTTCTCAAAGAATATAGATATTAGATTCCAATCCTAGGCAGAATGGTCGATTGATCCATACTCAAGCATATATATATATATATATATATATATATATATATATATATATATATACTAGCTAAACTAGCCGGTCCATGACCGGACTAAAAAAAAATAGGAACACAATAGAGTGAGTGGGGAGAAAATAAGAGATAGGTATACCCAATTTCGGTTCATTCTTTTAATATCTCATAAATAAAATAGGGGATGGGGGGGGTAGACCTCGTAAAAATATATTTCCCCGAATATATTCTCATGAAAATCGGACCATTAATTGATTTTTCATAGTATATTTTTAAAATCCTCTTATCGTAAGTTGTTTTTAGCTACGTTAAATTTTAGTTTATTTAACGGTGCAAAAATGAAAACATTGTTTTTCAATCATAATTTTCATTATTTCCGTGAGCTGAAAATTAAAAAAAAAATCATCAGGTGTTTGTTTAATGTTTCTTCTTTCGAATGGAAATTTTCTTTTCAAGATAATATTAATTTTTATGCAAGTTTCATTGTGTTAGATATGGGGGGGGGTATATTTCACAGGGAAAATTGGTGGTAACTAATAAGAGATAATTATTTATCAAATTTTTTAAAAAATCACCGAAAATTGTCTAATGAATAAACGGTCGAAATGTTATATTCGAGACGACACAAATATGAATGAATTAAAGTAACTTCTAAAGTTTTAAAAAATGTTAATACATGATTAAAAGAAATATCGAGATAAGGGCTGAACTTGAAAAACGGTCGGAAAATTAGGGTGACCCCAAAAAAACAGAAACCAAATTATTTATTTATTTTCCCATTAAACTAACCCTAAACCCCAACCCTAACCCTAACCCTAATCCTAACCCTAAACCCCCATGTTTTTTCCTGGTTCTGTTTTTTCTGGGCCACCCTAATTTTCCGACCGTTTTTCAAGTTCAACCGAGATAATTTGGAAAGACCATTTTTGACGGTTTTTAGTAAAAAAAGAAAGAGAGAAAAAAGGAAGTGGTCACTTAATCTAAAAAAAAAAATCTGCCAATTTATTTAGCATTAGAATTATGATAAATTAAATAACAAATTTTCTTATTCAAGTTACGTACATTAGAATCATTTTTATGTTATGTTTGTTTAGTGTTTAATAAACACGAAAGAAACAAAGCTTAACTTAACATTTCAAACACTGTTTATATACGAAATGTTAAGTTAAACTTCTTCATATAATTTATTCAACTACATCATATTTTTATTTGAAAAATGTTGTTATTGTTATTACAACTATATGTTTACTTATTTACGAAATAAGTAGTTATATAATTTAACTACTTTTAGGCTTATTCTTCTAAAACTCTTTTGTATATACGAAAAAATGAAATACTGATTAAAAACAAAGTTGAGTTATTATTAAATGCTTTCGCTATTATTGTTATTTACTTCGCTGTAAAAAATAATTCAATCGATAAAACCACATCTTTCTTACCAAATAAATATTTGTAAGATAGATTATTTCATTTCATTTCTAACTAAATCAGAATAAAAAGATTGCGATATGAATAAGATTTGATTTTTCGTTAAAACATACTTTTGCTGTCCGAAGAAAAATAATTTTTTTCTAACTCGCTATAAAAAATAATTCAATGGATAAAGACTCATACAAAATATATATTGAGAAATATTATTTTATCTTCTTTCCAGTCATATGGATATTTTAAAGATTGGACTATAAATAGACGATAAATTCCGAGCTGAACGGCTTAAGACTGCGAAATTTATTCACTAAAATTAAATTTCACTGTTGGTAATCGCTGTAACAAAAAGTCAGACAGGGGACAATATTTTATCATCAACAGGAGTTGGTATACGGACAGTTTCGCAAATTGGGTGATTTTGGCTTAATTAATTAATTATATCCTTTAATCAGTAAAAATCAATAACCAAATTTGGCGTGTTTCTTAGTTAGAAGGATAGTAATAAGTATGCAAGATTTCGAATCATTCATTGACCTCCCATTTTGAACTTATACATCAACACGTACATACCAAAAATTTACTTTTATGTATTTAGATATATATATATTGAGAGAGAGAGAGAGAGAGAGAGAGAGAGAGAGAGAGAGAGAGAGAGAGAGAGAGAGAGAGAGATTTAATGAAGGTAATTAATGATAGTTTATCTTTATCATATTTAAATGATTAACATACATATTATGTTTTAGCAAAAAGTAACGAAACTGAAAATGTACATTAGTTCAATTAAAATATCTAAAATTTCAATTTCAGCTGAGCAACTTATATAATCAAGTGGTGATGTCTAGATGCCTAGACTTCTATCTAAATGTCTAAATCAAATATTTTAGAAAAACACTGAATTATGCTAGGGAATTACCTTCCATACTGACTAGACTGAGATTCGTGTGATTTTTTCTTGTTTCTTAAACTGAAATTTCATCTCAACGAAATCTGTGAGGTCTTCAATGGAATACTCGCTGAAATAAATGTTGTACCAAGAGTACAACTTATAAAAATTAACGTTTTATTCATTGTTCATTTATCTTTTGAAAATACATTTTCAGTCACGATACTTTTTGAAAAAATCTCGTATATTTAGCTACATTCGATGACTTTGGAATCGGCATCTAAAATATATTTGCCGTATACTGATGATAAATTCTAACAATACAAGAACTTAACATATATTTATCTAACTTATTTTCACGATAAAAAATTTAATTAGCAGATAATGTAAAAAAATGTATAAAAATATTTGATGTCTTTTAAACCGAAATGTAGAAGACACCCGTTATTACGCATCTGTAGGATTTAAGAGAGTCGTAATAAGGATGTTGCCATTATAACGGGTGGATTTGAAATAAAACGTATTAATAATTATACGGATTTGCATGGTTAAGGTAATTATAAATTGTTTCGATTCTGACTTTTCGCCACTTATGAATTCAACTAAAATACGTTTAGAAAATTTCTATCAAGTCATTTTTTAATACAAAATTCGCAATGAATTTAATGAAAATTTAGTGAATAATAAATTGCAATGTATATCTATATATATTATTGTTCTAAATTAATTTATATGAAAATAGTGTCTATGTAATTTTAAAGACATATATAATCATATATGTTCTTGATACTAACTTATACCAAATAGAGAGGAAAATATACATTTTTCTCTCTATTTGGTTATTCCTTCTTAACCCTATTCAGGTTTATAAGGGAAATAACTGCTATTTTAGGCATAAACTTTAATTTGAGTAAATACTGAATTAAAAAAAATTCAATGAAATAAATCATCTACTCTTATGCTACAGAATTTTTATAAAAACCTAAAATTATAAAACGAGTTTTGTGAAAAAGTGCAATGTGATTGAAAAAAAAACATTGTTCTGACTGCTTAATTCAGAATCGAAAAATAAATAAAAAACATTTAAACGCATCCATGCGTACAGTGGTAAGTGATGAAGAAAATATTTATTTTGAATTCAGCAATTAAAAATTCTTCTGAAATAATCAAAACAACATTTTTCAACGGAGACTCATGTTTGTTTTATGCAGAATTGAGTTTATTCAATGTAAATCTGTGTTTGTTCAATGCAGACCTGTGTTTGTTCAATTTAGATCGAGGTTTGTTCAATGTATACCTGTGTTTGTAGATCTGTGTTGTTCTATGTAAATCTGTGTTACGTGTTGAATCAGAGGCAATCCCATGATTGAATTCGAAACAACCACCAAGAATTAAAGATCTATATAACACCAAAATGCTTTATCTATAAGGTATATATATATATATATATATATATATATATATATATATATATATATATATATATATATATATATATATATATGAATAATATGTATGATTTTTCTTTACATATATGTAATATAACAAAACAAGTGGTATAAATTATTCTTTTAAAAATGAGACAATTGAGAATGATAGTTTACTTATTTATAATTGCATGATACATTTTTCGTGATAGTAATTCCCCTTTCTGTACTTTGTTTTTTTTTATTGTAGGATTGCATAACTTTCACTTTCACTTAATCATTTTTATTACTTTTTCCTAAAATATTATTAATCATCAATTAATTAAGTCAATCAATTAATTTTATTTTCATTAAACTCTTTTCTGCCAATTTTATTCAAAGCACTTAAAGCAAAATCGAGAGAGAAATGAAAATATGATTTTTTCAATTTCTTCAAAAGGCTGGGAATAATCCGGACATTTTCTATAATGGCAGTGGAATCATTACAGAGTGTGTGTTAGGAAATATCGCGGCGGAGGGCGGATTTCAAGATTATCAGTAATAAGACTTTTCATTTGAAAAAGATTTACCCATCAGATTTAAGGCTTTATTAATTTTATTCGGTAAATTAATTTGCAACAAATCTTACTTCGTCTTCCAATCGTCTTCCAATAATATAAAACCAAACTCACCGTTTGTCATTAAATTTTGTCGTTAGAACAAAAGTTTGCCATTAATCCGCCGTTTGATAGATAAATCTAAAACTCAAAATCGTGTATTTTTTAAGTTTGAATTATTAAGAGCTTTATCTAATCGACGAAAACAACATTTCATTCAATTTATTGCTTGATGAATGTATGCTTGATGAATATATTGTGATAGAATGACTAAAAGAACATTATTATATTTATCGGTCAGGTATCTTAGTTCATTTTGTGGTTGTCAAACCAGAGAAACATAGGTGATACAGATATTAATAGGCTGAGATATAAAGAAAATGAATATCCATTCATGAAAAATGATAGCTGACTTCATATATATATACTAATTTACCCATATATGCTATCATTAGGTATGAATTTAAGTAATATTACAAATGTACTTATAAAATACAAATAAATACTTTATCTCATTTTGCATTTTTTCTTTCATGTTCAATATTTTTTAAATTGTAAACTAAAGGTAAAATGAAATAAAAAAATAACATTTGATTATTTTTTTAATCCCCTTTCTATAAATGAAAACAATTATTAATATATCCATATATTTAAAGATATCTAATTAAGCTAAATGTGTTTAAGAGTTTCTTTAGAATATTTTTTTGCATACAAATCTGTTGGATTTTTAGATAAGAATATTCATCTTCCAAAGAAATTGCGTTCATTGTTAAATAATTATGAAATTTTATTTATCAAATTTAACATAAAATTATATTTCTATGATAACAGAAGATTTCATCTCATGTTATTCACTATTATTTAATGAAGAGACAACATAGATAAAGAACGGAATACAAGGCACCTTAGACGGAACTATGACCAGAACTGATAGTTGTAAAACTTGTGAGCTAGTAGGGATATTAGTAATATTAGTGGATACAATAAATACAAGGATGACAGATTAAAATCCTAATAAACTGGAATGGATGTAAAACAGATAGAATCAGAAAATAGATAATAAAACTAACGACTTCAAAAATAAAAATATAGAATCCTAATTAAAAAATGAAATTAGAATAAAATAAAACAATGAAATAAATAAAAATAATGTAAAATAATAAAATAAACAACTAGAATATAAACAAACGAACAATTCAAAATAAAAATAAGATAACTAACCAAATTATAAATTAATAAAACAAATTAAATGAATAAAAACAACAAAAAATAGATATGAAGAAAATGATAAAAAATAATAATAAAACCCAAGACATAAAATAGATGTACTATATGTGTCAAGAAAAGAACGGGGAAGGGGTCTCACGCACATTGAAGATTGATAATCTGATCAATTGAAGAATACACTAATAAAAGTAAGGAAATATTGATTACAACAATCAGAAAAGGCAATTGCAACATATGGAAAGGCCGAAATGCATCAAAAACTAGTAAACAGAAGTGGGAAGGAAAATCACATTTAATATGGATACAATACGACGAACTGCTGAGATCGCACATGAGAAGACCTGGACATGGCTAAGAAGGGGAAAACTCAAGAGAGAAAGTAAATTTCTCATAATTGCAGCACGAGACAATGCTATGAAAATAAAATATATCAAAGCAAAAATTGCTAAGATGCAACAAAATAGCAAGTGTAGAGTGTGTCGAGACAAACGAAACGGTTATCCTATAATAACCGAATGCATCAGCCTAGCACAAAGAGAGTACAAGACTAGGCAAGACGGAGTGGGAAGG
The DNA here is from genome assembly GCA_023376005.1 of Doryteuthis pealeii. Classification (NCBI taxonomy): domain Eukaryota; kingdom Metazoa; phylum Mollusca; class Cephalopoda; order Myopsida; family Loliginidae; genus Doryteuthis; species Doryteuthis pealeii. The sequence continues at coordinate 83,045,837 of CM042158.1, read as the reverse complement.
ATGATCCACTGGGAATTGTGCAAGAAATTCAATTTTCACATTGTTGCTTTATGGTATATGCGTAAACCGTAATCTGTCCTAGATAATGAGACGCATAAAACCCTTTGCGACTCTGAGATACACACGGATCCTCTAATCCCGGTTAGGAGACCAGAGCTAGTATTAATTAAGAAGAAGAGATTGTGTCATTTTGTGGATTTTGCTGTCCCGCGGATCCCAGAGTGAAGGCGAAAGAAAACAAATATTTGAATCTGGCCAGAGAACTGAAAAAACTGTGGAACATGAAGGTAAATGTCGTACCAATTGCAATTGGGGTCATTGGAATGGTCCCCAAGGGCTTGGAAAAGAGTCTGGAGGAATTGGAAATTCAAAGAAGAATTGAGACCATCCAGACAACAGCACTGTTAAGATCAGCTAGAATACTCAGAAGAGACCTGGAGTCGTGAGAACACTGGCTCTTACTCAGGTTCCCAGTGAAACACCAGCTTAGGCGGGTGTGAAAAACAACAACAACAACAACAACAATAATAATAATAATAATAATAATAATAATAATAATAATTATAATAATAATAATTAATGGAGAAATATCTGGACCTTGCCAGAGAACTGAAAAAGTTATGGAATATGAAAGTGAAAGTTATAGCAATTGTAGTTGGTGCACTTGGAACGGTACCAAAAGAATTGGAAAAGGGTTTGGAAAGTTTGGAAATCAGAGGAAGGATTAAAACCATTCAGAACACTGCACTGCTGCAATCTGCCAGAATACTCAGAAGAGTCCTGGAGACCTGAGGAGACTTGCTGTCACTCAGACTCCAGTGAAAGACCATCAGCTAATACTGATGTTAAAACTCAAAAGGAGATAATAATAATAATAATAATAATAATAATAATAATAATAATAATAATAATAATAATAATAATAATAATAACCAGCCTTCCTATTATGTTGAAAAAAATCTACCACCGTTCCAATTACGCACTACACAACATGATATAAAAGAGAAATACGGATGTATGTAAATTACTTGGTTTGAAAGTCACTTGGGCGAGAAACTGAAAGTTCCCAAACGCCGTTAATTTATTGTGGACACGAATCAACGGTGCTTGGTAACTGACAGTTGAACGGTTATGCGATTCTCTAACGTGTGTGTGTGTGTGTGTGTGTGTGTGTTGTGTGTGTATTTATGTGTGTGTTTATACATTTATCTGTGGGCGTGTGTGTTTATTTATCTATTTATATGTGTGTGTGTTTATATATATTTATATACGTATGTGTGCGTAAATATATTTATGTGTGTGCGTGTGAGTTTGTATATATGCTATATGTGTTTTTATATATAGGTTATGTGTGTTTATATATATATATTTATATATGTTTGTTTATATATATATGTATTTATTTATATATATGTGTGTTTATATATATATTTATATATATGTGTATTTATATATTTATATATGTTTATATATATATTTATATATATATGTGTGTTTATATATATATTTATATATATGTGTATTTATATATTTGTGTGTTTATATATATTTATATATATATATGAGTATCTATATATATATCTATATATATGTGTGTGTTTATATTTGTTAGTGTGTTTATATATATATTTATATATATATATGTGTGTTTATATATATATATTTATATATATGTGTGTTTATATATATATATATATATATATATATATATATATATATATATATATATATATATATATATATATATATATATATATAAAGACATATTCATAATGTCGAAACAGATATCTGTCAGCAAAAATTTTCAACATCTTGTTGTTTATCTATAAAACTTTCTTACATATATTTATATATATGTGTTTATATATATATATTTATATATATATATGTGTTTATATATATTTATAAATATATGTGTTTATATATAGATATATTTATATACATGTGTTTATATATATTTATAAATATATGTGTTTATATATATGTGTGTGTGTGTGTGTGTGTTTATGTATATATATATATATTTGTATATATATATATATATATATATATATATATATATATATATATATATATATATAAATCACATTATATTTTATATAGGATATTTATCGATTACCCAATCTGACCTTACTATACAGTTATAAGAAATTACAATGTTATGGTAACACGATGTATTATTAGCCGTTTTTCATGTTGGTTTTTCTAAACACATTAAGAGTTTACTAATGATTTCAAATTGATAATTTTGTTTGAAGTGATGCATTTTAGACACTTTGAATTAGGAAGTTTATTGAATCAGCTTTTGTGCATCAACAAGAAAGAATCACCGATTTTCTTAATAGTCTTGTGCAGGACTCAATCGATTTTTGATTATCACTGTGCTTTCATCTTGCTTTCTCTGTGCATTGGAGCATATAAATTACATTATAATCGTCACTTTTAGGAATGTAAGAATTTCATGTCTATATGTATATATATATATATATATATATATATATATATATATATATATATATATATATATATATGTGTGTGTGTGTGTGTGTGTGTGTGTGTGTGTGTTTTGTTGTGTGTGTGTGTGTGTGTGTGTGTGTGTTTCTCAGTGTATAAACTCATAAAGAACGTAGTTATAAGTATAAAAGTCTAGAAATTATGTGCCCGTAAATTTGATGTTGCATTATTAGTCAAGCTGACAACGCTGTATTCATAAACAACATTATTTACCACTTGAAATGATTGTGTAAAGCGGTAGCCTCATTTGAACATCCTTTCCTTTGGTTTGTAGTTTTCCAAGAATGAACCTATTTCGCTTATAAATCTTACAAATGTGTACGAGACGAATTTTATTGTAAAATCTTCCCATTTTACAAATTTCAACAATTCAATATTATGTTTGGTTTATAAATTCCATGAAACTGAGAGTATATAGGATCGAACGAGCTGAAAAGATCACCCATCTTTTTTAACTTCCGAAAATTTCGATGATACCCCCTGGCATTTAACTTTTAACCCCCCCCCTGATACACACACTATGGAACCCCCAGAAAATCTCTTACAACGCTATCGTCGCAAATTTAGACTGAAGAAGATAAAATAGTTTCAGCACAAGTTGTCAAAAAGACGGTTCCATTATATTTTTTAAACATCCTGTATATGCTGAGTGGGTGAATGAGTGTGGGTGTTAATATACACAGATGTGGGTTGATGTATTTCTTCAAAAAGATTCTGCATGCTTAGATGCACGTGTTATTCAGAGTTGAAGAGCGCTAACACGTTTAATATCATATTGAATCAGGAAATTTGAAAATGTGCTCTACCGGGAAAATCATTTTCTTAGTTTCCTTGCAGTGAATGTTGCACGCAAATGATAAACCCATTATCTGATTGATGTCATGGCCGCTATGCGCGGGAATGAAGTGATCCTTGCTAACTAGTTATGTTTATGTAGGTGTACAAAGCGCAAACATAGACTCACATAAGTAAACTATTTTATCTGAATAAACAGAATTCTGCAATGAAATATTCGTTCGTGAAGCTATTGAACCGATCAAACATGATACTTTATGTAAAAAAATAAAAAATAAATAGGGGATCAAGGGAGATTAACTGAAAGTTTCTAAAGTGGTTATATGTTCTGATAGTTAAGACTACTCAAGTGTTATCCGTATGGCGAGATGCCGATACAATAAAAAACAAAACTCATTTGATACTGCCTTTGTCGAAAAAAGATATCCAGGAATAAATAGTTTAAAGTGAATATTTTTCCCAATCTAAAAAACAATTTTAACTTCTAAAAGATACTTCAGTTTATGATAGACATTAAAAAATGTTTTCATTTCTATCGAGAAATACTTGTTTTCTATTTTATTATCTATCTTTTAATTCTTTTTTACCCCCCCCCCATGTTTAACTATCACTACTATACATACATCCATTTAATGTACACATACACACGTATACTTTACGCCTATACTTAGACATATATAGACACACTAGTGGTGAAATGATTAGTATGCTAGCCTCTCAGATCCGTTACTGCTGAATAGTGAGTTCGATCCTCACTGGGTGCCTAATACTTGCGACCTTGTATCACATCCTACCCAGGGATATGCTAGTACTTTATTTAGAAGTTAGTTTAAAACACTTTTAACTTCTAATAAAAATAACAACACCTATTTCTTAAAGAACTTTATAAGTTTTTAGTCTGGCGCACGTTGATAGCACTTTCTGTTCTTATGTAGTTAACTATCTTAGTACTGAGTAAGACCATCGCTGCTTACCTTCGTTGATTTGACGAGATCCGGTGCTTTAAGCGTATCTTACCTGATGTTGTCATGTATACGTTTATTGAGTTCACAATTCCTTACTTCATCTGGCATATAAACACCCCCAGGTTGCTTATAGTAGCTCTTATTGTTTGTAAATGGTCACCCATCTAAGAATTGAACAGACCCATCTCTGCTTAGATTTTGGAATTTTGTTGGAACTTGACTGTAAGTTTATGCCGTAATAACATACGTTTATATTCCTTTCTGTCTAAGAGATAAATATGAATAGTTTATGAAATTATGCAACGTTAATCGACGGAAAAATGGGCCATTAAAGAAGGATTTTCAACATAAAACATTTACGCTGATGCTATTTCACTTACAGAGAATTGTACATCCCTTTTTCTTATAAGTGATCAGACATGAAGTGTCATGTAATTTTCCTCTGTTACAAAAGAGTTTGTTTAGCATGTATTGATTTGAATGTGATGTCCTCTCATACAGGAAGTTTTCTTTCATTTATTAATAGAGGTCACACCCCAAATGTTTTATGTTCCCCTAATCACATATCTTTTCTTTTTAATAGTGTTTTTTTTTAATAAAATGCAGGTTAAACAGAAGAGACACAGAAAGTAAATAAATAAAAGTACTTAGTTTCAGTGTATCATTACTAGTGTCATCGCGTCTATTAATACATAGTCTTCTTCTTCTTCTTCTTCTTCTTCTTCTTCTTCTTCTTCTTCTTCTTCTTCTTCTTCTTCTTCTTCTTCTCTGTCGTCATTGAATTTTTTTTTCTCGAAACGTCGAAGTACTGTTGATGTCATCATTAAGTGCCGATTTTTGATGCACCAAATTTTTCTTTGAGTCAACATTTTCTTCTTTTTCATGCAATTTTTCTTTTTCTTTGATTTCGCAGCAATTTACGCAACCACCTCCACCATTAGCACTTCCTTTTCTTTCACATATTTTTTGATATGCTAGGTTAATCAAACAGATGAGCAACGTAATAACTAAAGGAAACTTCTTTCCATTTCCTTAAGAATGAATGATGGCGTCTAAATGTCCGCTCCTTTTTCATATATTTCCAAATGGCATTTCTCTCTCTCTCTCTCTCCCTCTCTCTCTCTCTCTCTCTCTCTCTCTCTATCTCTCTCTCTCATATACACACGCACACATGCATGTATGCATGTGTAAATAGTTTGATTTTATTCCTTTTATTCATAAGAAGCGCATTCTCATGCAAAAAATCTCGATGATAAAGTTAAACTTAATACTCTATTTTCTTTTGGTTCATATAAATAAATGCTTTTCATTTGGAATAGGAAAGGTATTCCAACATAGCCTAATAGCTATTTGTAATATTAATCAAAATATCTAAGCTCAAATCTCTCTCTCTCTCTCTCTCTCTCTATATATATATATATATATATATATATATATATATATATATATATATATATATATATATATATATATATATATACCGTAATATTAATATATTTGTCTTTTGCAACTATGTTTTCATCTATCTTGGTAATTTGGCAGATTTTGTTTGGACGGCTGTAAGATTTGATGCTGAACTACTAATTTTGGTATGCGTACTTACTGAACCGAACGGATGGTTTTAACATTAAGAAAACTGTTTCTCATTTGGAAAGTGGGCTTTCATCCAATTTACAAACTTCAAAAGACAAATATTAACTAATTAAGTATCTTAAGTAATCATTCCTATCTAATTAAACATTAATAATTAGATTTATATGTAGTTTTTCAAACTGAAGATATTAGATTATTACATAACATTATTGCATTGTTAGGACTACTAATCTAAACAAAAAATAAAATTATTTAAATCGATAAAATCACTCATTTAATTGAAAAAAAAAGAGAAAACTCTCTGAAAATTTTCACAGAAGAATACTAACTTTATGATATAAAGAAAATGAATAGATAATTCTGTTTTTATTTATCTGGACTTAATTTGTTATCGGAACAATATACTATTCATTGTAATGTAAAATTTAGCATTTTTAGAAAAATGAAATACGTTGAGGGGAATTTTCACATTTGTCTATTAGTTTCGAAAATATATAATTAACATTTTTTTTATACTATAAACAACTACAATGCAACTGGCATAGAAGATTGCTTCAGCTACTTTATTGTATATTTTCATAAAATTCCAATAAAATATTTTTGATCATGTGACTACAATTTTTTCATTTCTCATTCACATTCTCCAACACTATTAAATCAATAATTCACATGTTGTGTAACTTTCTCACATTATCTTTATTCCTTAATACTTTATTCTGTAAATATTGGTGACGTCATAGTGTAACAGTTTGACAAATCAAAAGTTATAAAACTGATTAACATTCTCCTTTGAACGAATTTTCGTACTTTTGGTAATTCATATTTATTGTTATATCACATCAAATGAGTTTTTCCCCACCAGCACTGGCTGGTAGTATTTCACTGGGGGTTTAGTGACAGTATATCTCCTCAGTTATCCAGGACACTCCTGAGTATTCTAACCGAATACTATTATCGGGGTGGTCTCGATTCTTCCTCTAATTTCCAATTTATCCAGTATTTTTCGAAACCCTTGGGGATCGTTACAAGGGCCCCATCTATAATTTGCGTCATCTTCTCCCAGATATTCCACAGCTTTTTCAATTCTCTGGCAATGTCTAAGTATCTCTCTTTTCGTTTTTTAATCTGTGGTCCACCAGAACAGCAAACTCCACCATATGACAAATTCTTTTCATTATCGCTATATCACTTCGAGCGAGTTTTCTCACCAGCGTTAGCTTATGGTCTTTCACAGCAAACCCTCTCAGGTCTCCATGATTCTTTTGAGTATTGTAGCCGATCTTAACAATGCTGTGGTATATACGGTCTCGATTCTTCTCCTGATTCCAAATTCCTCCAGTCTTCTTTCCATGCCTTTGGAGACATTTCCAAACATTCGCGGACCGGTCTAAGCGCACCAACTATAATTTGTATCACTATTATCTTCATGATCCTTTCTTCAACTCTCTGGCAAGATTATTATTATTATTATTATTATTATTATTATTATTATTATTATTATTATTATTATTATTATTATTATTATTATAGAGTTTTTCACACCAGCGTTAGATGATTTTCTTTCACTGGAGTCTGAGTGACAAGTCTCCTCGGATCTCCAGGATTTACAGTTCCTCCAGTCTTTTTAATTTATATTAAATGATCACCTTAATCTCACCCACAGACCTAAAGCTGACAACCATGTAATGCCTGTAATGACAACTTGGGTATTACATATATTATTCATATACGAATGGAACTCAAACAAATATTTGCTATACACAGATGCATATAATTACTTGCGTTTTCATTTGTTAATAATTATAAGAATTTCTTTAGAATGCACGCAGTGTAAGTGAGAGCAATCTTATGCACTTCCTATTAAATATATCAAACATAATTTATAATTATTAACACTTAATATAAATCTTAATTCTAAA
>CM042158.1:82898051-83033051 GCA_023376005.1 Doryteuthis pealeii | reverse complement strand
AATTTCACTAAATAATTAAGCTTTTGTCTCTTTCTGAAAAGTAACTACTACTATTGATATCTGAATTTCAAACGATTGTCTCTCTCTCCCTTTCCCTCTCCCTCTCCCTCTCTCCCTCTCTCTCAATCTCACTATATATATATATATATATATATATATAGGGTATGTGTGTTGAATGTCATACGTAAAATTACGGTATCTTACAAATATTTACTATTTATATTAAAGAATTTTATTGTCTAATAATTGTCATCTATCTAAATCAAATCGAGACAATATGAAACATTCATTTAAGTTGGGAGTTATGGCAAATTCATACAAGTAAAGGGAGCATTTATTCGTCTTACTTATATTCAAAATATTCATCCTTCGTGAATTTTCATTTCCCGTGATACCATTCTAAAGAGATTTATAGATATTGAGCTGTGAACATTTGAAGGTATGAATGACTATTAATATTTGTATCGATTACGTTTTCATTGTAAATATTTATCTTTAATAGAATTTTAGATGAATTGATTTTATTTGCATTTGTTGAAGCAAGATTTAGGGATATGAAACTCTCGACTTGCCTATCAAACGATGATTTAATGGTAATCTATAAAACCCTGATTTGTTGATAGTATTAATAAGTGGAAGGTTCTGCTTTTTCGTCCTCTATAGACAGTTTGATGTAAAGTTACCAAATTTATTTTGCATACTTGACTCAGGGAAACGTTTTAACATAGAGATACTGACTTTAACGTAGCCACATACAAATTACGTCTACTGACTTTAACGTAGCCACATACGAGTTACGCCTACTAACTTTAACGTAGCCACATACACATTACGTCTACTGACTAACGTACTACTTAACGCCTACTGACTTTAACGTAGCCACATACAACGTTACGCCTACTGACTTTAACGTAGCCACATAGTTACGCTTACTGACTTTAACGTAGCCACATACAAATTACGCCTACTGACTTTAACGTAGCCACATACGAGTTACGCCTACTAACTTTAACGTAGCCACATATTACGTCTACTGACTTTAACGTAGCCACATACAAATTACGCTACTGACTTTAACGTAGCCACATATAAGTTACGCTTACTGACTTTAACGTAGCCACATACAAGTTACGTCTACTGACTTTAACGTAGCCACATACAAGTTACGCCAAAAAGAAATTTAAAAGAAATTCTATGAAAAATAAATAAGAGTCAAATTGTCACAAAATTTCGATTATGTTTGAAATTGTTTTTCCTAAAATGAGAGGAATCTTTTTTTAGGTCAACCTCTCCCTAAATTTAATTTATGAAATCCTGACAAAATATATTTTAAAATTTTTCTATAAAGATAAAAGATGATTCGATCATACAGTTTTAGAAACGTTTTGGAGGTCCCAGGTGTCGTAAAACAAAACAAATATCTCAGTGGAGTGAACATGATGCTTTTTAAGTAAGTAATATAGAATAGTTTTATTTCATCTATTTTATCTAATATTTTGCCAAACACTTCAGTCAATATCTTTCAAAAATTCATTTATGCTCCACCGGGAGCGTTTATTTGCTAGTTAATATAATGATAATACGTATCAAAAGGAATGAATTTTGCCTAAAGTTTAAACTCAAGCAACAATCATCTTCATTGTAATTTTCATTGTCGTCAAACATTATTCTGGTCAAAATAGCAACAAATTTACTTTCAAACAATTTGCTTCAAATAAGTTCTATAAAAATATTTTAAAAGGAAGAGTAATTCTAAAAGTACTTTTGGGTAAGTATGAAAATATTAAACATTTGTCGACCGAAAATGAATTAGAGCAAATGTTCTCAATTTACTAAATCCCAAAGTTCTACTTTAAGAAATTTAATCTACCTATTTTTTAAAGAACAGAGTTAAAGCGACAAAGAATTAACCAGAAGAATTTCCGTCTTTGAAGATCCAGAAAATCTAAACTACTTTTACAACAGCCTTTCTCATCGAAAAACTTGTTGATTCTGATAAATTTTGAAAATAATTTTGGACTGTGGAAATTTTATAAGATTTTATTCCTATTTTTATTTTGAGTATTATTCAATTCAACCATCAAAATGCGTTTTTCAACGCAGACAAATCATCATGGACAACTGCTATAATGGGACGCCAACACATTTCTAGACTTGACAAAAAGTTTCATCATTTCAATTTTCTAATACGCTTATCCAATATCTTAGTTTTCCGTTTTTCACGACAGTGTTTTTGTTAGAGAATTGAAAAAGACTTTTACCAGCATCATTCGTTTGTACAAGAATATTGGATGATTAGGAAGATTGTATTTATTTCCACTTATTTCTAAAAAACATTAGTAAAAACTGAATTGAACACGCAAAACATTTAACAAAAGAAGATGAGACAAATTCCAATCAAATTTTCAGGAACTTAGAATATATATATATATATATATATATATATATATATATATATATATATATATGGGTTGCGATAAGTAAATTGTCATTTAAATTATGCAAAAATGAAAATAACACCGACATCTTACTTTATCAGATATATTTACCAAAATTACATGAAAATATCCTTCAATACAATAGATTAGATTAGATTCAAAATGATCCCTATTGGCTGCAACCACGGCCTCTAGATGACGTCGGAATCTTCTGCATGGACTTTCGACAGTATCCTTATTAAAATTGTTAAATGCTGCTATTATCCTTGCCTTCAGTTCATCTTCAATGTTACACGTTACAAGTTTTGTTGGCCAAAAGGTCAATTGCATCCCATACATAATAATAATGTGGATTGTGATCTGTAGGGTTAGGCAATCCGATGCTACGGGTGATGTGGTCGTAGAAATGATCTCACAGTCAATACTCTGTTCTACTTGTTTGACATGGTGCAGAGTCTTGTTTCCAACCATAAGGTCTTCCAGTAACCGCCCTTCCGACCTAAGGCAGTATCATCACCCACATGTTAAGCCTGTGGCCATGTGAAAATGTCATCATCCCTCATAATTACATCAAACACCATGATGTGTATTGGGTGTTTGCTTTTCATTTCTATTGGTACATCTTGTGCGGACAGAGAAAGCAAACCGTTGTTTTGTAAGTTCATCCTTTGATCCTGTCAGAAATCTTTCTCATCTCCGAAAAAAACAAATCAGTTTCGGGATTTGCTTGAGTTTGTTCTAAAGCTTAGCTGCACGGTCTTTCCTGTTGTTCTTCAATACCTGTGATAAAAATTGGCCCTTTCTCATCTTATATGAGAAATTAAGTATGTCTTCATTCGAAATGAATATGTCTTTATGGACATATGAAACTGAGACACACTCATTTCTTAGCTATGGACTTGAATGTCCTCCGATTGACGCCAAACACTCTGAATTATTCGTAGTAGAGCTCTCGGCGTGAATGCCAAGCAGTACAACATGCCCTTTCAATATTCCTGAAGGGAGAAAATGCGTCATAGTGCTACTTTCCACTCAGACAGTACCCAATTGATTCTAGCTGTACAGTAGCCAATTTTAGATGAAGAATCGAAATTATCCAGACCACAACACTTCTAAAAATTGTCAAGATATTTGTAGGTGTTCTGAGGACCTGACGAGACTTGCTATCATTCAAATTCCAGTTAAAAGAACACATCATTTTCAGCTGGTGGGGGAATAAGTCTCATGGAGCAAAATCATAAAAATGAAATAAAAACGTAAAAAAAGTGAAAAGGTAGAGAAAAAATCGGATCTTGCCAAAGAGTTGAAAAAGCTGTGAAACATAAATGACGATTATGTCTATTGTAGTTCGTCATTGAAACAGTCCAAAAAGACTTGAAAAAGAGACTGGGGAACTGTAGATCAACGACATTCCGTAATAATTAAGACCACAGCACTGCTAGAATAATAAGAAAAGTACTGGAGACTTCAGGAAACTTGATATCACTCATACTTTAGAGAAGAATAACTAGTTAAAACTGGTGTGAAAAACTTGTATAGAGTGATAATACTAATACTAATACTAATACTAATACTAATAATAATAATAATAATAATAATAATAATAATATCACTTGGAGAAAAATAGAATTACAAATGTTTGGGAATATTGGAAGCAGACACAAATAGATATGAAAGAAAAGAGTACCCTAAAAGAACAAGAAAACCACTAAACACACGCTCTACAGCAGAAATGTTATTAAGGAATAAACACTTGGGCTGTCTCATTTGTAATATACTCTGGACAACACTCAAAACAAACAAGAGAGGAACTCCGACAAATGGACTAATCGACGAGGATGACTATACAAAAGGTATTGCACACGAACGATGACGTAGTTGGACTATATGTACCGAGGAAAGAAGCAGAGGACTCGCCAGCATTGAGGACTGTGAGAATGCGACAATCCAAGGACTCGATGATTTAAAAAAAACAAAGAAAGTCTAATTAACAATAACAGCGACTAGAAAGACTGAAACACGATAAAAATAGAAAACAGAAATGGAAAGAAAAACAACTGTATGGATACTTCAAGCGGCAAACTGAACCGATAGCACAAAGGCAAAACAGGACATGGCTATGAAACGGATACCTGAAGAGAGAAACTGAATCTCTTATTATAGCAACTTAAAGCAATGCCATAAGGACCAATTATATCAGAGGTAAAATAAATAAAACGCAACAGAATCTGCACAAACCAGAATCCATTCTAGAGAATGAGACGCATAAAATTATCCTGATTTTGAGATACAAACGGATCATCTAATTCCCGACTAGAAGACTAAACCAAATGGTAATTCCTCATAATTTAGAAAACAATAAGGAAAGAAAAACAAATGTATGGATACTTCAAGTGACAAACCCGGTAGATTGCACAAGAGATGACCTGGACATGACTAAGAAGGGGAATCTTCAAGAGGGAAACTGAACCTTTCTTTTATAGCAGCACAAAGCAATGCTATAAGAACCAATTAGAGGATTTTGCTGTTCCAGCGGACGATAGAGTAACAACGAAAAAAAAAAAAAAAAAAAGAAGCGAAAAGATAAAAAATACTTGGAACGTGCCAGAGAACTGAATAAACTGTACAACATAAGGGCGAAGGTAATAGAAGTTGTATTTGGTGCGCTTGGAACGGTCCATAAGGGTTTGGAAAATAGAATAGAGGAATTGGAATTCAGAGCAAGAATCGAGGCCATTCAGACTTGTCAGCATTGCCAAGATAACTATTGCTCTAACTTCGGGAATAAGTCAATTTCCTACCAATTTGCAAATGAATGATAATTTTGCACTCAATGTTAAATTTTAATCGGCAAAAGTCTCGATATAATGAAGGTTATTGAATTCTAATGAGCATCAATTCACACCATCCTAACTGGGTTGCTCTTATATTACAACAGAAACCTAACGTGTGTGCAAGTTTCCTAGACGATGTGAGCTATATATATATATATATATATATATATATATATATATATATATATATATATATATTATATAATATATATATATATATATATATATATATATATATATATATATATATATATATATATATATATATATATAAGGGAAAACATTTTTAGTACGTATTCTGGTGGTAAACTATAAGTACATTCAAAGTATTTGATCATGTTAACGTCAATAGGCATATTTATCTAGGAACAAACACTCTAATGAGGATAAAGAGCTTTTCGTAATTATTCAAGTAGGCATTTGCCAGTTTTAGCCGTATCAACCGAGACACATCTGGATGAACAAATTACAATTACACGTAGAATTGAAACAATGACGTAAATGTTTCTTTTACAGATTATCTCAATTTCCTTTTCATTTAATCTGTACTGCTAGAGAGATCCGAATTCAGCAAAAACAAGAAGAAGAAAAAAATAAAATAAAAAATAAAATAAAAAATAGAAATCAAATGAATAAATAAATAAATAGAAACAAAACCTATTCTATTTTCCATTAATCAATCGTAAGGGTTTTGTTCTTTGTTGAAGGCTTCACACAAATCTGACCTCATTCTGATCACGTTCATGAAACACAAGTTATTTCTTAGTACAATTGGAAAACAACGATAAATATGTTATAGCAACTGTCTCTCTGTCTCGTGTGTGCGTGTGTGTTTGTTTTTATGTGTGTATGTGTGTGTGTGTGTATGCGTATGCTTTCCATAAGTGGTCGAAAGACAAATGTGGGTCAGTACGAGACCTCAATTTTGAGTCGCCATAAATGAGTCGTTCGGACTGTACTAAACGTTTCCCTTCATAATCAGACGACTGGCGCAACCGGAAGATAAGCGACTGCCCCCTAACAGCTCAATTACTCTTCATTATTTTCAAATTATAGCAATCAGAAGGTCATCTTCTCTCGTTAGAAAGGATGTATGTATAGTGTGGATGTAGACTTATACAAAGCTGAGAGGTTGATAAGCTGTGATGTATTCTAATATATCGGTGTGTGAATCTATTAAAATAGGGAGATTTTCAGTTAAATTGTAAGCAAGTGAAAGAAATTGATGGTAAAAAGTTAATTAAGAGAGATTTATGACCAATCGTTTAAACATGGTTAAAACAAAAACAAAGCAAAACAAAAAAAAGATCTTACCGATAAAATGTTCGATGCAATTGCATAAGTTTCCTTATTCAAATAATCTGGTAAGTTCTAGTTAACCGTAGCAAAAGCTAAAATAGAAAGAGTTGATTTCGTAAACGAACATATTTCATATTTCATTTTATGAAATCTAAATAAACTTGCATAGTATCCGTAATTTCTGACGGTCTTATTATATGCGTGAATCATCATTTCTACCGATCAGTGTAGTATCTGTTCACTCTACCTCTGATCAAACTATCGATGCTCAGCATTTCTATATTGCATTAGAGCTTACTAATCCCATCCGCATGTAATCGTATGGTTACTTTAAAAATGACAAAATATGCAATATGCAGATAAGTATATTTTCATAATATATTAAAAAGTATTAAATTTAATGATTTCTAAAGAATAAGAAAATTCAGATACATATATAGAGAATTGTTTCAATTACTTAATATCAAATAAAAAAAATATTTGATTGATTTCTACTTGTATTGTTATTACACATTGATCATTATTGTGTAAAGTCATTTTGATCCTTAGTTAGATGCACAAATACTACACATTCATCCTATCAGGTATAAATAACAGTGAAATAAATGAGAGAATGTGACACTGATAATCATAGTAAAAAAAATCGAATACGTTTTAACACAGTCAACAATTCCTAGTTACATAAAAGCAATTGTTAGTCATTGACTTTTTTCTGGGGATTTATGTCATCTTTTATTTGCATTTGTTTTATCATAACTGTTTCTTGTGCTATTTAAGAGTACATGATTTAATTATTTTGAAATCTGATCTAAAAATGGAAAGGAAAAGAATTAGAAATGTTCCACTAAATTATAATCATTTTAACACAATTATACCACTTCAAATTGACAGTATTTGAATCGAAGTTTAATAGAAAACAAACAAAAAAACCCAAACAAACAAACGCAGTATTGCTCATAATTAAGTAGACTGTTTAAAACTTTGTTTTCATAAAATTAATTTTCTTCTTAACCAAATATGTTATCATTCCTAGTTGAACATTATACAATTAAAAAATATAAGTTATTCTTTATTAGCAAAATCTGTATTACAGGAAATTTATAACCAGAAATCAGAATATGTCGAAGTTCAAAAGTAGTTACACCCTTTATATATGTTCATTCGATTTTATTTTTAGTTACAGGGTATTTCAATTCTATCTTTGGTTTCAATACTGTAAAATAGTTTAATACTGTAAAAATAGCTTACAATAAATTAACTTTTTACAAAGAAAAATTAGCAGCGTGCTTATTAATGCTGGAAACATTGAAATAAGATTTATTTGCTTTTGTCTTTTTGTTTTTGTATTAAAAAGTGCACGTATTTATTTAACCAGCCTTTCTGTCACGAGCAGGATGCGACACAGTCAATATTAAAGCAGAGTACATGTAGTTTCAATTCAAAGTTTTTCTAATTCTAGATCGTTTGTTTTACAAATATTGAAGAGAACAGTCTGATAAACTATTTACCAATAGATTTTTGGTATAAATTAGTAATCTGGTTTCATTACTTAGTAAATAATTGTTAGTGTAAAGCTAGTCATTTTCGATTCGCGGCAGCTTAAATCGGAATTTCTCATTATTTAGCAGGGAGACCACTTTTGTGACAAATACACAGAGATCAAACTGTGAACATTCAGTACTTTTGTCGAGACTAAAATCTTAATAGCAGTGCACTATGTCCAGGATCAAAGTGTGAACCTTCAATACATTTGCCGAGAAGCAGATCTTAATAGCTATGTGTGACCAAAGTGTGACCCTTACATACTTCTACCAAAAATCAGATCTTGATAGACATGTACTATGAGCAAGATCAAAGTATGATCCTTCAGGGTCACAGTGTGGGAGTTCACTACATCTGCCGAGAATCAGTGCTGTATATTAATAGCAGCTCATATGTCCAGGGTCAACTTGTAATACTGCCTAAAATCAGAACACAACAGGAGAGGATCAAATTGTGATCCTTCATTTCTTCTGTCGAGAATCAGTGCTAAATTGGCATACATTATGTTTTGGATCAATATGTGATCGTTCATTACTTCTGCATAGAATCAGAACTTAATAGCTGTGCATTATGTCTAGGAGGAAAGTTTGATACTTCACTATTTCAATTATTTATGTTTTATTAAATAATCATTAACATTTGAATACACCTGACTAATTAGATTAATTGGTAGTTCTTTTAGCTTGAAATATGAAGAAATAATGTTCAATCTTTGCATAGAACAAAAATCAATAATCTTTAAAGCGGTAAGTGTCTTAATCTAAAATTTTCCTACAGATCTCCATGAGAAGTTTTACATGAATATATGAAAATTAAATTGGTAAATCATTTTTGTGTGCAGAGGATTTATTGTTTTATATTGACAATTTCATTTTGTAATAGTTTGGCTTGTAAATGTTTCATTGACAAGAAAATATAATGCACTTTGTATATTAATGTTTGTTTCGCAGTGTTTGCGATCACACACACACACACACACACACACACACACACACACACTTATTCCAATCTAGAGAGAAAGATTGAATTATTTCAGATTATAAGGCTCCCATTTCTGTTGTATAACATTCTGTGTAGCGCGAACATTTTTTTAAAAGATGAAATAGTGTGTATTCATTTTCCCGAAATAAATAGAACTCCACCCCCTTAGAAATAGGTTTTTATTTATGTTTGAAGAGAGGAATAAATAAACAAAGTCGCACCAAGACGTTTTCTACAATTATTGTGTACAAGAAATCATTAAGTCAGTTGCATGTTTCTTTTTTTCTTTTTTCTTTTCTTCTTTTTTAAAATCTGTGTTTTCCATAAACATAAATAGCGGACGTCACTTATAATAGAAAAAGATTATTTAAACAAGTCAAAGTCGATTTATTTTGAGTTTTTTGTACAGTTGTCTATTTTATGGTTCCAACGCCCAATTTTCACGTTAAAAACTCTTCGTTCTCTATTAAAAACTGATGTGTTCTCTTTAAATTGATATTATTTTAAAGAGAACATATTGTGCAATATTTCGCTCTGGAATATTTTTTCTGTATGAGTTAGACACAAGATTTTATGATATTTTCATATTGCTTTATGGCAGCATTTTTGCTTTGGACATTTACAAAAAAATTATAATCGTATTTTAAGAATTTTCTGTCTACACATTATTATAAAATTTTAGGGAAGCATAATATTTTGTTCAAAGAATTCTCTAATGTTTATCAATGTTTTATAATATTGTATATATACACATTGATAAACATTATATAATATATGATAAAAAATGTGTAAAATCTGAATCTTTATATGTTCATATGTAAAAGAAAACTGAGCAACTTAATAAAGATATGCTGTCTAGACAAAGTTTAAAATGCTGTATAGACTTTGTCTAGACGAGTCGCTGACAATGTTTGATTTTTTTTACTTGAATCTTCAATTCTTTTTGATCTGCAGTTTTCCAAACTGAAAATTCCTCTGAACGGTAGTATTCAAGAATGTGGATGATATTGAAGGAAATATGGCTGTACAGCTTCACACCATATCATATTTGGCCAATGAATATCTTGCTAGAATGCCTTTGTTGAATGCTAAGTTGACTATTGCTTTTAAAGAAAATTAACATTTCCTTTATTGTTTATTTCTCTTTTTCTAAATACAGCATCAGTCTCAATAATTACTGTTAATATTTTCAATCGTAAATAGAAAATTTTTAAAAGGATAGATTATGAAACGCAAATAAATCTGTTAGCAGCTATTTGAACACAGAAAATAGAATTTGTTGATCTTGTCTCACACTTTCCTTTTTAAAAATTCTTTGGACAATAAAACTCCTTTTTTGTTCGGTTCTACGACCTTCTTCAAGGGTAATATGCTCTTCTGTGCGTAAAGAGTCTTATTCTTCTCACTTTATTCGGAGTGTCGAGCTAAACAGAAGCAATCAAAGTTTTTTTTTCATTTTAACAGAAACAAAGGGCGAGAAATTCAGTTCTGAGAAAAGATCTGAGAAATTCACACACACACACACACACACACACACACACACACACACACACACACACACACATATATATATATATATATATATATATATATATATATATATATATATTATATATATATATATATATATATATAACACTGTTTGTTACCGTTTTGATCTATGCTTTGAAGAAAATATTTATTTGCTTACAGAGGTGCATATTAATCCTGAAAAGGTCCAGAAATTTACATGGCATGAACAACAAAACTTCCGAAGAATTCTCTGAATATTAGTGACACTTCTTAAAACCTAAAAGTATACTGATATTTGATATGTACTAAAAATTAATTATTATGCATGGCTATTTCTTTAGATTTTAGAAAAATGTTTTGCTCAATTTATTATGATTCTCATTTATCACTCACAAAACACCGTAAATCATTTGTTTCGAACCGTATAAAAAGTAGTGAAATTCATTAAAATGTGGTCTGTGCTATGTTAACATGAACTTCATAAATATCTAGCAAATAGACCATATTTAACACGAAGGAACTTTATTAGTAAATGTTGAGTATAAACTCATTAAAAACAACTCCAGGATATCTGAGCCTTTAAAACTTAAAAACGGAACAGACATAATCTGTGGCTAATGGTGAAGTAATTTAGCGTCTTGTGGTCTGCAATTTTAATTGTAAGATTTAAACAATTTCAATATTCATTACACAAAGAAAAGAGAAAAGATGTATATTAAATGTTCATAAAAAGTTGAAATGGTATTAGTAAAAATACATTTTATTACCAAAATCCAGATTGTGACATGAATATTGGAAAATATGAATAAGACAAAATTTAACAGTAATTTCGTAGAAATGCTACACTGAATTGAAAAAAGAGATAAAGTTGAATTAAGGAAGTATTAAAGGAACATAAATTTCCGTATTTCCAGAAGACTTGTCATAAATAACAATAAATTTTAAGGCAATAAACGGAACTTTGAGAAAATTAATTTTATGAATATCATTGGTCAGTTTTAATATCCCAATGTTTATTCGGAAAAGAATATCTATTCAGTAGCCAATTGAACTGGAAAGTGCTTTATTCTCTTAGAGCATTTATGTGTATTGCTATAAAAAATCTCGCTATGATGTGTCGTTTTTACTGCAAAGATAAAAGAATTTTAATGATATATATAGATACGTTAAATGTTTTTAAATGTTTGGTTTATTCATACTGCATCTCAAATATAATTGTTCATATGAAATTCCAACAATGTATTATGATTTTATTCATTGAAACTAAAATCTGTATACTTTCACCTGGAAAATGTTTGGATTATATGTCCGTGTTCAGAGATTTCCACCACGAAGGTGTGGAACCTCGTTTCTATGAAAATTGTCTGGAATGATATAAAAGCAGACCCTACCAAAATACGTCTTCTTTTCCAGATTCCATGGAGGAATAGAGGTACATCTGGATTTCGATTTACCTGAGAATCTTGCTACACCAAAGGCCACAGTTATGTTCTTTCAACTAAGTTAAATATTTTATCTTTTTTCATTAGAATACGGTAAACCCTATTCTTTAAACAGAGGTGATTTTACTTGCCAAAGTATTTTTATTAGGGAATGACACATTCAGAAATTGTCCTCATGTTTCCTAATTTTCAAAATAGAATTATATATATATAAAGGTTAGCTCAGTTGGTAGAGCGTTCGGCTAGAAACCACAAGGTTCCTAGTTCGATACCGGTCCTCGCCAACTCAGCGTATGAGTAGCACAGGGATCTTTGCGGGAAGTAAGGAGCTGATGATAGGTGTGGCGCTTCACCTCAGACGCCAAAACAATCTCCTTGGTCTAGCGCTATTGAAAAGGGGGTAGACTCCCTTGCTGACTGGCTGATACCGACTTTAGGCCGCCCCGACGACTTTACTTTTTTACTTTTATATATATTATTCATAAATTTAGAATTTTCAATTTGGCAATAAGAAAATGATTGATTTCAATTATGAATTAAGATACTTTGGAAAGCGTCTTTGCCCAGTGATAATATTATAATCATTATTGGTTCGATATCAGAGCTTTCCTCAATTAAAATGTTACAAATTTGACATAGGTCGATGGTTTTTGTTCCTCTAGATATCAGTTCCCATTGTAATAAGATATGTTCATATTTTATAACTTCCTCTGAAAATTTGAATTAAAAAAGTCAATATTCTTATTTTAATTTATCCTTTGTATCTATTGCCTTTAAAATAATTTTTAACATATTTATGCAGACATAAAAAATAGAATTACGCGAGGTTAGACCAATATATAAAAAATAACCCTGTTTCAAAGACGAGTTTCTTTTCTTGTATTCTTTCTTTCTCTTAAACATACACATGGGTAATTATACTGAAATATTTAAATCTAAAATAAGTATAACTTAAATAATTAGACATTCGAAATAATCGCGATTTCAAATATAAATGTCAGAAAATTATAATGAAAAAATAGCAAATGATCAATGACATTCCAATGATAATACATTTGAACAGAACCAAAAACAATTTAAATAGTTTCTTATAAAGCGTGAAAGAAATGGAATTGTTCTTTCTTTTAAAAAAATGACCTAGAAAGGAATTTTCCGGCAACAAATCGTAAAAAATGCAGCTTAATGTGGAATGTGCACTTTTCAACAGACGCCATTGATTGCGTCTATAAATGCATGGCATGTTATATTGTCTGCTTCATTTTTCAAGTCGTTTCATTCGCCATTGTCACGTTTTCCAAGAAATTTCTCTATGGTTTCTTCTCTTTAGAACTTTTCTGCCACGCCTGATCATGATTTTTTCTAAAGTATCCCTTATGAATGAGGGACATGTAAATATTACGAAGTTGAAATGGAAACTCCATTGGGTAATGGCTTTGATATTTGTTTACGTCTTTCTTTACAAAATCACTTTTCAGAAATATATGAACAAATACTGTTGTTTTCTTTGAATCATCATCATCATCATCATCATCATCATCATCATCATCATCATCATCAGTTAATGATGTGCCTATTCATGTTCATGAAATATTTGTAAATGTTTAATTACTGACATTTGACTAAAAATTTAATGGATATTTAAATATAAATTTAAATTTGAATATATTTAAATACATTTAAATATAAGACACCCTGTCGGCTGGGGCGTTAGAATGCACCGACTGCACCTCTGCAGAGGGGTAAGACTCCCCCAATGGGGCAACCTGTTGGCCGTGGGTGACGACTCGTGATGCTTAAGGATAGAGCCCAGGTGGATGAGCAGTTCATGACATGCAATACTCCACTTTGGCCCTATCTTGGGCTAGACGGGCGGTCGGAGAGGCCCCCTCCGATCAATGGGCTGGTCACGTCAAGCCCTAGCACCTATATGATTTTCCCAACTCTATTGCCTTTATGGCATATTATCATATGGGTGCTAGAAGGCGGTGGCTGTGGGTCTACATGTCCTGGGAATGACGTTAAACTCAATCTGATGGTGAGGTTCTAGTTTTGGAGGTTTGGGGAATGTGGAGCACCCCTTTATCACCATTGCTCCCTGGTCCACTCTGACCCGGAGTGGTAGTACCAGTTAGGGTCCCATCTATGGGTTAAATAGAAAAATATATTTATAAAAAAATTGTATTATCCATTAAGAATTGATTTATTTCAAAACTTTATCGGCATTAAATGACCCACTGAGGTTGATATGCCGTAAAACAAAACAAACAAACAAACAAAAAATTAAATATAAGATTTTAAAAAATACGACCCCGCACTTTAACATAAACTTACATAAATAATCTATATTAATAACTGAGAAGACTTTATCTCTTCTGTCAAAGTATTTGATGTGGAGCTACCAAATTTTGTATGCAACGTATCGTTCTCAGGAGGAGGTTTTAATCCAAACATGTTTATCTCTCATTAGGAAAGATAAATTCACATTGAGAGGGGAACTCTTACAAGAAATCAGTTGTCTTACTAACAATCCGGACTGAAAAGCCAACGTATTCTGAAAAATGAATTGTCTGATAAAATTATCAAACATAAGCTCCCAGAGTGTGTACAAACAATAATAATAATTTTTCACTCAACTTGACTTTGTCAATAACAATAGCGGCTCCGGACAAAGCGATTATTTTACCGCCATTATAACCAGCTGCTGTCCAAGGTTTTCTTTCTTACTCTGATTATTCGAGGATTTAATCAAGTAAATCACATAAAAATGTCTTTAAAATATATAATGTTGATGTATTAAAAGTTAATGAACTAATTTACTTTATATTTCCATTAAACATAATAAGATAATATGGTATATGGCTTCAGAAATCATTTTCTTGTGTTGTTAAGGGAAAATAATAGTTTGTTTTTAAGGCTGTAAGCTGTAAATAACGCTATAAGTACTTGATATTCATATATTCTTTCTCTCACTTTCTATTTACTTCCTCTCTCTCTCTCTCTCTCTTCTCTCTCTCTCTCTCTCTCTCTCTCTCTCTCTCTCTCTATCTCGCGCGCGCTGTGCTTGATGTTGGGGTGAGTCATAAAGTAAAGAAAATTGTATTTTTTATGAATAAACATTTTACTGTTTATTAATAAATCAATCAAATATTTCTTTTGTAAGAGATATCATCGTTAGATGTTAATGAATTGTAAATCTATCAAATATTACGTGACATAACCACACTCGGCGGCCTCCACTAGGAATCAAGATAAAAGGGACTTAAAATCAAAGTCGCTGTCAAAACGAGACAAATGTGGGGTTCCCGATCAATCCAATAAATTCAAAGGAAAGATAACAGACAAGAAAAATGGCCACGTCGTTCTGTCTAATCTCAATCATTATGAAATATCTTAATTTCGTGCAAAGCCTTCTGGTTTCTGTTGGCGAACGATGGCGTGTCCTCGTAGTTTTCGCATTATAAGAGGAACCATATTTATTCTAGAGGACCTGCTGCATAATAAAAACGTCGGCTCAACTGGCTTATCAGCTGGAACCAACATATGCTCAATAATGTACATAATGATCTCACCATTCACTGTTTCTTTGGGCCTAATCAATGTGTTCAAAACTTTTATTCAACTAAGACTACTTATCATAACATATTTCAAAAGAGTAACATTTTTTTTTAGATATAACAGTGTCTTTAATAATAATAGCATTTTCAAAATATAGAATAAATTAATGCATTTAAATGTCCATAAAATCGCAAGACTTTTCGATCATTGACTGCTAATTTTTTTCTAATTCGTTTCATTTTTACAACCTCACAAGTCAAATGTATTCCTTAGTGTGTATATGTGTGGGGGTTTAACCCTGTCATCAAACGGGATTATGCTGTAAAATAGCACTCAGCTCAAAATATAGGGTCACAGTTTTTCTATGCAAGAAAAAGTTCAGCTTTTTGTTTCTCACAAAAATAAGGAAAAGATTAAGAAAGACTTTAAAAATAGAATGTTCATTTCCTGGGGTATATATTGGAACATACGTAGATGAGTCAGTTATCCTCGTATTTGAAACAGTCTATCACGGATTAAACAATATCCTATTTTTTAATATAATCTTCATGAAAGTCACATCACTAATTAAACTCTGATATCCAACCATTTTGCCTTATTTCCGATTTAAAATAAATATTTCTTCTTAACAAATTTTGAAATATATTGTCTCGTCCTTTGTTGGTCTGATGCCTTCAGCATTTTGTATAATATCTCTCCGTTGCGGATTAACGAAATAGGAAATAGGATCGAGCGTATTTTAAAAAAATTATCTGAAATTAATAATTGTTACAACGGAATAATGACATCATCAAACAAAATAATTCGATCAAAAATTGGTTGGTTTAATAAACAAAAACAACCCAAAACTTTTCAGGTTGTTTTATTACTTTTTTTAGATTCTATTTTGTCTATTTATTATCTCCTGAAATGATTTGCTCTTTATCGTTTTATTATTTTGTAAATGTCAGACAAATATTATACACATGAATAAATAGATTCCTAAACATATGCATTTGTTAATGAAGATTTGGTTTGGGCGTTTAACTTATGAATTTATGACACGCAAATATCTTCATCAATTTCTTTCATGAGCTTTCGACTAGATTTCATATTCATCTGAAAGCAATAAAAGGATAACTTCATAATTTTACACATTCTCAAATTCATTTTTTTTTCAAATTAAGAGGTGCAAAAAGTCTCTTTAAATTGAGGTTCAACCAAATGATTTTCTACTGACGATAATCAATAACCCGACAATACGTCAACTGTATAAACATTTTCTCTTCTTTTTGTGTTGCAAAAAAGCAATTTAAATATTTTTAATGGGAAATGTTTTTTTTTCTGAAACAAAACGCATCTAATACTTTGATCTTGATGTTAAATAGATACATAATGAAATACAAAATACATGAATGAATGATGGAATGATTAGATAAATAAAAATACATTCATTGTAAAAAGGTGTATTAAAACAAATGTATTATCAGTTATTTTCGTAATAATTTTACGTTATTTCACTCAGGTTGTTTGTAAATTTCAGGGGTATCTAATGTTCAAAGGGCTAAAATAGGAAAACCAGATATGCTGAAAATTGTATAAATACAAAATGTAAGCAAAAAAGCAAGATTATTTTTGAATATTGAAATAATTAAAAAAATTATATGTGCAGACTTTCTATTTGGAATGAAAGTAGAGTATTTAATGAAAGTAGAGTGTAATTTAAAAGTACAGTATTTCGTTTGTTTACACGTTATGCCCATTCACCTCTCCTCTCCTCATCCAACCTTCTTATCATCCAATTGGAATATTCTTCTACAGAGATGTTGCTTCTTCAGATTAAACACTGAGTTGCACGTAAAAATTTTATATTTCGAAATTAATGCAAAAAAGTTTATTCGATACTTTTTTCGGATTTTTTTTACCACGCCTTCAGAAAAAAAAGACGGTTGCAAACTGTTGGAGAAACCTTCACTGTCAAGATAATATGTAGGAAGGCAAAAAAGAAAAAAAAAAAAAAGAAAGAAGAAAAGAAAAATTTAAAAAAAAGGATCATTATAGGCTTCTCTTTTCCCCTTTTTCTCACAGGAGGATGGGTGGTGTATGCTTTTAAGAATACATGCGTATAAATACGAATTTAGTCGCGATGATTGAGCTGATATATATATATATATATATATATATATATATGTGTGTGTGTGTGTGTGTGTGTGTGTGTGTGCACATACACACTTATAACAGAGTTTTTTACGGGTAAATCTTTTTTTCTTAGAGATTAAGATGATTTTGATTTTTTCCTTACATGGGATTTCCACAGTTCCTGCTGGTGACTAGTATTTTTAGACTTTAAGGATTATTTTAATGATTATTCTTACTCCACAATTGGCTGAACATTTTGAGGATTAGAGTAATTAAACCAAGACAAATTTTCGGCGAGTAATATTTTATACTTTTCACAGCAACATTATACAACAATTGGAAAAGCGCACAGTGACTTAATAAACGAGTCATGGCGAGACATGGTGAAATATTTATCAAATATCTATTAAATAACAATAAATGTTAAAATAGAGGCATTCTTCTAAACAATTTTGATCTCGCTATATATATTGTTGGTAAATCCTCGCGGTGAGAAAAAACTCAGCAAATAGTTTGATTGTAAAAATATACTACCAAACATTACCCGGGGAGAAAAAAAAATTTTTGAAAAAAGAAAAGACCAAGATAATCGTACCAACCAAAAATAATCTATTGGTACAATATTTGGCCAAAAGAAAAAAACAATTTATATATATATATATATATATATATATATATATATATATATATATATATATATATATATATATATATATATAAATAAAAGATATATGTATTCATACAAAACAACCAGGAAACTAAAGCTAATAAGTAAAAAGTGCTCAATACCTAAGTATAGCAAATAATAGATTTATCTTTATATATATATATATATATATATATATATATATATATATATATATATATATATATATATATAATTTAAATCGTAATAGCTATAAATGAGTTGATCTCCAATGACTCTGAGTTTCTTGGCTGGCACTCATCAAATACTTAGGTGTTTATCGCGGATCAAATAAACCTGTTCCTGCAACGTTTAAATGCTTTTCAAAAAGTTCTCAACCTCACTTATGGAAGGAGTCATCAAACAGTAAGTTGTTGGTTGTAGCTATTTCGCTCCTATATTCTGTATAGAGCTTATTATCAAGAAGATCAACTATTTTGTATTATCAATTTAAAATAGATATTTCACTCCTATATTATGTGTAGCTGAGCACTGTAGTTTGGAAATATTTTGGGGGACGGATAGTCCTTCATTTAAAATGTTTGTGATATATGTATATACACACACTCACTCACATACGCATGCACACACACACACACACGCATATATATACACACACACACACACACACACACACACACACACACACACACATATATATATATATATATATATATATATATATATATATATATATATAATGGAGAATGAATATGAAAAGTTTTAGTATATGAAGGTGATCAATGCTAAAATATCAGTCCAGATTTTAAAATAGTAAATAAAATATTATGGTGCAAATCGTTCGTCACTATAGTTACATGTGTATTATGCAATCTTCAGACGGTTAAAAATTGAAAAAATAGCTCGTTCAGCGTTTATATAACGTAAAGCATGCTCACGCGATAGAATATTATTACGTAAGACATATATTTAAAAACATAAACATACTAAGGTCTTAATGCACGCAGTGACCATTTTTAAAATAAATAAATTGATAGAGGGCTAATAATATCGAATTAATTAGGGTCAGGTGGTAAATGACGTAAGAGAAATGTGTTTAAATGTCTACATATGGAGACTGGTTCACTTCTTTTGTTCAGTAAATTCTGATTCGTATGTTGGAGAATACACGATTTTTCATCGATGCATAGTCTCCAGTTGTATTGGCAACCTTTGGTAAGCTTGGGCTTTTTTGATAATTTCCCATTTTATTATCGATGTTTTACCCGTCGTGTCTTTAATGTGCCATATTATTTTTTTTTTACATCTGGATACCACGTGCATTAAGACCTAAGATTGTTTATGTTTTTGAATATAAGTCTTACGCAATAACATTCTTTCGCGTAAGCACACTCCACGTTATATAAAAACTAATTCTTCAATATTTAACCGTCTGAAGATTGCATAATACGCATGAAACTATCTTTACGGAAAATTAACACCATAATATATACCCTGCTGACTTTGTTAAACAGGGCAACGTCTCTCGTCTGACTAGTTTCTTTTCCATCCGTTCGGGCCAATCTTTTGGGGAGAATTTGTTCTAAATCCCAAGTATTTTCAGTGGGTTAGATGCAATTGAACCGTTTCGTTCCGAGATCGCACATGAGAAGACCTGGACATGGCTAAGAAGGGTAACTTGAGAGAGAGAGAGAGAGAGAGAGAGAGAGAGAGAGAGAGAGAGAGAGAGAGAGAAGAGAGAGAGAGAGAGAGAGAATCTCTCATAATTGCAGCACAAGATAATGCCATAAGACCAAACTATATCAAAGCCAAAATTTATAAGACGCAACAAATAGCAAGTGTAGGTGTGGAGACAAAGACGAAACGGTTAATCATATCATAAACGAATGTATAAAATTATCACAAAGAGAATACAAGACTAGGCATGACTGGGTAGGTAAAGGGATCCACTGGGAATTGTGGAAAAAATTCAACACACAACTAAATGGTATGTGCACAAACCGTAATCTATCCTAGAGAATTAGACACATACAATCCTTTGGTCCCTTGAGATACAGACTGATCCCCTAAGCCCGGCCAGGAAACCAGACTTAGTATTAATTAACAAGAAGAAGAAACTTATCATCTTATGGATGTTGCCGTCCCGGCGGATCACAAAGTGAAGGAAAACGAGAAGACAAATACTTGAATCTGGCCAGAGAGCTGACAAAACTGTGGAACACGAAGGTGAAGGTCATACCAATTGTAAGTAGGGCCCTTGGAACGGTTACCAAGGGGTTGGGAAAAAGTCTGGAGGAATTGGAAATCCGAAGAAAAGTCGAGACCATCTAAACAGCAGCATTGTTAAGATCAGCTAGAATATTCAGAAGAGTCATGGAGACCTGAGAAGACTTGCATTCACTCAGCCTCCTGTGAACCACCAGCTTAGGCGGATGTAAAAAAAACTCTAATGGGGATTAATAATAATAATAATAATAATAATAATAATAATAATAATAATAATAATAATAATAATAATAATGAATGCATCTGGTAATAAATACAATATATTTTGTCAGAATTAACAACAGTCTGTTAAATTCGGCGTCTGTATAATGTTCTCAACAAAAGATGAATCAATAGTGAGTCAGCCATAAGTAAAACCGGTTTTTCTACAGCTTTGTATTGTAACAATTAATGAAAAAGCAGTTTGTTTCATTCAATAATCGATAGACGTATTGTGACCGGAACTGTGACATTGATTCTATTATTTTTGTTGATCAAAGGAAAAAGCAATCACCAACAATTTCCATGTGTTTATGAAGACATGATCTAAGACCAATCAGTCGCCATTTACGAAGAACAGGAAAATTATTTTAATTTCTAAACAATTTCTAAGATTATTCCAAATTAATAATAAAGTCATAGACACTCCTTATAGAATGATTTTGATGTAATAAACAATCAAGAAATTTCAATCGAGATGTTTTAGCCGATTTCAAATTTTCAGAAACTAATTCTCATAATTTTGCATTAGTTCTGAGAGAATAAAGAAACTATCTGATATGATAAAGTGTATACAATCATGAACAATATTAAAGCGGAAGATAATGTAAGAGAAGATAAGGAAAGTAAGTTAAGAGAATAACTGGTTAATTGTCCATATATATATATATATATATATATATATATATATATATATATATTATTTTTCACCACGTATATATATATATATATATATATATATATATATATATATATATATATATATATATATATATATAATCGTCATACACAGTAGTATTGCAACTAACAAAACCTTCATCTGATGATGACTCTGGGTTCAGGCATGGTTTAGGGGCCGAAGCATCATTACCACTAACCCAGAGCGCCCCAGCAGTATCTCACGATACCACCAGACTTTGTCGGTTTGATGTCACAATATAGGACTGCCATATCCAC
The DNA here is from genome assembly GCA_023376005.1 of Doryteuthis pealeii. Taxonomy (NCBI): domain Eukaryota; kingdom Metazoa; phylum Mollusca; class Cephalopoda; order Myopsida; family Loliginidae; genus Doryteuthis; species Doryteuthis pealeii. The sequence continues at coordinate 83,011,243 of CM042158.1, read as the reverse complement.
GCTGATGCGGTTAGAAATTTCTCCTGAATCTTTTTTAAGTATTTCCTCTTGTCTGGTGGAGAAAGTCCAAGTTTATACAAAAATGCCGAGGATGAGTTAGTAATAAATCCCCGACATCCGACTTCAATGGGAAATACATCTGTTATCCATCCGTTTCTGACGCATTGTTCACGTAGGTCTTCATATTTTTCCAACTTCATATATATATATATATTCATTCTTTTTCACCACGTTATATAATATATATATATATATATATATATATATACATATATATATATATATGTGTGTGTGTATGTGTGTGTGTGTGTATGTGTGTGTGTGTGTTTGTGTGTGTGTGTGTGTATGTGTGTGTAATAGATAATGGGAAGCCTTGTTGGTTTCATTAGAAGCATAGAAAAGTAAAAGAATATTAAAAATTCAAAATAATGAATACTATCTTACTTTTAATTTTGATATTTCGGACAATTGTTTGTCGCTTTTCAAAAAATTCTTTTAAATCAATATTTTTTTGATATTTTAATGCTTTCTTCACGTGTTTATTAAACGGTCTCTCGATGTCTTTGATGTTGTTTTATTTCCCCTGTATCTAAGGGTGAAGTCTCTACATCCAAACGACCATCTCACACTTATTTAAACATTATTTTCCTTATTTTGTAGTTCTATCCCTTCCGTTATTTCTTTTTTTTTTCCACATGACGAGCATAGCACACTTTTCGATGCCAAATCATATTCCCATATCTTGGCTCTATATTCACATGGTCTGTATAAATGTTTCCATTTTTTTTTCATTTTTGCTAAAATCATCCAAGGACATGAGGTGATTAATTTTTTCTTGTGATTTCGTAAATTTTTAGTCCGCTGTACATTTTCTAAGTATGCAATTTAGTGGCATCATAGCTATAACAAATATCTGTGCCAAGAGGGGATCTCCCAGAAAGATGCCTTTTTGGATTCTCCCCTCTGCTAGTGCTTGTCTTAATGTTAATTCCATTTTTTAATTTTCATAACTTTCTTGATGAAATTTATGATTTTTTCGGATATTTTGTACATGTTTAAACTTTCAATTTAAAATTTTGGGGACTATTATTATTATTATTATTATTATTATTATTATTATTATTTATTATTATTATAATACTTCTGAACGATTTTTCACACAGGTTGTTTCTTTACTGAATTCTGAATGATAGCAAGTCTCCTCAGTTCATTAGACCTCTTCTGAATATTCTAGCTGATCAGTTTTATAATCACTGTGATCCTTAAGATAAAATGTATTTATGTCTTTTCTTAATAGTATTGTTAATTCACATCACAATTATTTTACAATTTGTACTACTGAGGTACAAACACTATAAGGATTATATTACTAATATTGAGAGTAGTTATGCTTACAAGAGTAATGAAAGGAAATACCGACTTTTATCGATTATAATTTATCGTCCATCTTGTTTTCCCTTTTGTTTTAGAGAGTCGTTATAACTTAGCGCCGAACTAGGGATCGGCCCCTTAGGTTTTTTCCACTGTTCCACTTTAAAAATAAATCACAAGTGATGTTACTAGCACCATTTTTCAATGATATTTAGGAGATTTCACTTTCATAAATATCCTGTATGGTCGAGTAAATTAATTAGGGATGGATTTAAAAATTCTGCAAGAGTTAATTAAATGCTGATAAATATAAATTTTTTATCTTTTCATAAATGATGGCACTAAGTCGGTTTATGATTCACATAAAAAAATATTAATAATAAGTAAACGATTACCTTTCCTATCTGTTTCTCTGGTTTCTTATTTTTGCTCACTGACAATCTGCCTCTTTGTCTGTCTGTATATCAATTTATCTCTCTTCCTTTTCACTTCTCCTTTCCACCTCACTCTACTTTTGTATCTTTCCTGTTTCTCATACAGATCCAAAATATATTCATGCATATGTTTATATATATTCACTTTTAAAGCTTTTTGGGAATTGAAAGTTTTACATCACTTCAGTTCAAAACTCCTCAGCTTAATTTGCACGAGCCTTCAAGAATTCGCAATTTTCAACTATTAATCAAATTAAAATATTACCTGTCAACAAGTTTATTACTGCAAATTAAACTTATCCTACTCAAAGTGTATGTATGTATGTATGTATGTATGTATGCATGTATGTGTGTGTAAAATATGTCATTAAATAAATATCACCAAGAGCAACATCTTAATTTAATAAAATGATGCAATAGAGAAATTAACTTGCAAATTTGAAATATTCACGCCCATATGTAAGAAATAGTTGCTTCCTAAACACTTCTCTTATTTTCAATAAGAGTAAACATGAGTCATTTAGAATCGCTATTTGAAAATTTATTGAAGTAAAACAAAGATAACAAAAAGGCACAAAATATTTGTAGTTTACTTACATAGAAAATATATATATATATATATATATATATATATATATATATATATATACATGAGAGAGAGATAGATAGATAGAGAGAGAGAGAGAGAGAGAGAGAGAGAGAGAGAGAGAGAGAGAGAGAGATGAACCATATTTTTGAAATAATCTGAGCGTTGTTTAGTAGCGATTATTTATATTTTCAAATACTCGTATTTATTTATACAGTCGCTTTATCTTTACATATTCAGTTCATGTCTTAGTCTTTCTCTACGTTGACACGAATTATAATTAATTAACCATATATATATATATATATATATATATATATATATATATATATATATATATATTGTATTCTATTGAGATATTATCAAGGAGTGTTGTAATTTTTTAAAGGAACATTTTCACCACATGCTAATGATTTCACGTGTAAACAAACACCTTAATCTGTAATGCCAAGTTTAATGCTTGAAAAAGTCCGTTAAGGGTCACGTGATTGCGACTTCGTCTTGGGTGAAGATTGTTGCCATGTGTTAGATGCATTTTAAGACCACCGCTCATACGGCAAAAGTTATTTGGTTTAATGTGGGTTGTTTTAGTTTTATAAGGTTAGCTCCTAGTAGCGGTGCACTTTTTAAAAAATTAGTGCTATATAAAAGTTTGTGCTACCAATACCTGTAGGGGTGATATGGACCTCTGTAATACGTTTTGAATGGGCATAATTATACTAATGCAATGATACGCTCATCTGATGGGGAGACATATTTCTTTGACATAGTCGCTGGGATCCTAGAAGGAGATCCTTTAGCACCATACACATTTATAATATGCCTAGACTATATACTTCGAATATCCTAAGATCTCATAAAAGAAAAAGGCCTCACGCTAAAAGAAAAAGGCATGAATCAGGTGATATCTATCACTGAAGCGGGCTACGCAAATAACCTAGTACTTTTGCAAATATACCTGCACACACCGAATCCCTGCTACATAGCTTGGAGAAAGCATCAATCATGGAACTTCGGTCTCTATGCAAACTCCAATAAAACTGAGTTCGTGAATTTCAAAAAGAAAGGAGGCATCTCCACGCTCGACGGTAAGCCTCTAAAGACAGTAGAACAATTCACGTACCTAGGGAGTAATATCTCATTCACAGTAAGCGATGTTAATTCACGCATAGGGAAGGGATGGTCTGCTATAAACAAATTATCTGTCATATGGAAATCAAATCAAGTTAAAGCGACAATTCTTCCAAGCCCTAGTTGTATCAATGCTCTTGTATGGCTGCATCACTTGGGCCTTAACAAAGTGCATAGATGATAAGCTAGATGCGAGATGCGTAAGGATGCTGCAAGTAATCATGAACTAATCGTGGAAACAACACCCAACAAGGAAGCAGCTGTATGGCCACTTACCCCGTATCACATAAACCACATGAGTGAGACGAACAAGACATGCTGGATACTGCTGGAGAAGCAAGAACGAACTCTTAAGTGACGTCCTCCTGTGGGAACCAGCATATGAACATGCCAGTATGGACGTCCCGGCAAGTACCTACATTGGCCAGTTCTGCATGGATACCTCCCGAGGACAATAAATGATAGGGACCGTTTGTGAGAGATTTTCATGGATATCCGAACCACCTGCATGGTATGATGATGATGATGATGATGATGATGATGATGATATACGATCTGTCGCGTATGTCTGTTTGATTTTCATTGTAACATCACTTCATGATGATAATGATGCCTCAATTTAAGAAAGAGTAAAAGATTCTATCAAGAATTTTATAGTCATCGTTATTCCAAAACATTTGATAATTAAAAAAATAAAAGTAATTGGTAATTTGCTTGAAGCATTGTTAAGTATGTTATTCATTTAATTGACAATTCAGTCAACAGACATTCAAAAAAAAAAAAAGAAAGAAATTACAGTTATTCGCCCGTTTCATTCATAACATGTGAAAAAAAAGGAGGAGAAGAAGAAAGAAAAAAAAGGAGAGGAAAAAGAAATAAGAAGAGAAATTATAACCACACAAAGAAAAACATAAGCACGTCCATTTCTGATACGAATCTCTGATGATGAAATTCATGCTTCGAAATCAATAAGACAAAATAACATCTTTTTGTTTTTATTTTTCATACGCATTGTATTTGCCTTCAAATTACTAATATATTATAATTAGAAAAATATTATTGATCGTGAATGCATAAACCACAATATTATCACCCAGTTCCAAATTTCATAACAAATTACTTTATTCTCTAAGTTAAAATAAAATAAGTTATAAAACTATATATATATATATATACACTTTGCGCTTATGCTCTTTGTGAAGACAGGGATAATCTTTTTCTCCTCGCTCGCTATTGTAGGGGAAACTGGGCCATTAATATAGTAGCTGGTCTTAGAGATGGAAAACCTGTGAATCCAAAATTTGAGGTTTGTTGTTTGGGAGAATCTGTGGTGCATTGGTGCCTCATTCTTTTGTTATCAATTTGTACAAAAAGTGAGGCTGGTTCTACACAAGCTTTTACAACTATAAATAACTATCTGTGTAGGTATTCGAAAGGTTATCTTTAACTGAAGAGTTGGGCACTTCAACGTTGATATCAATGGAATATTCCATTATATAAACAACACGAGAAGTTTACTTATATACAGATAAATATCTTGCTGAGACAAAAAGAAATTTTGTTTTAAGCATATAGATTTTCTTGGTTATGACTCTTCATGTTATGTTAAATTTGATAAATAGAACTTCATGATTATTTAATGAGGAATTAAATATGGTTATTTTTGTGGGAACATTACATTTCATATTTTAAAATCAGCCGCATATGTATATACACATTTTTATAAAAGAAATATTATGCATATATTTCATATTAGTTATATCATGTTAAAAGGACTCTTAAATTGCAGTTGGCACTGTAGATAAATACACTTTTAAATATATATATATGTATATATTATATATTAATATTTATATTTTTGCTTTAAGGCAATTACAATGCGCATATCGCATAAAATTCGATAATTATAGAAGATAAATAATATTGACAAGTGAATCTCGCAAAGAATTACTCGGCGTGTAGAACATCGTACAGCAGCTGTTTCGACTTTATTAAGTCTCATCAGCGATGTATACTAACGATCTCCCTCTGACAGAAATCGAAACCGGGACTTCAGCAGGATAGTCAGAAATATACTGCTGCGGCCACCGATACAACACCGAGAAATTCATGTGAAATTAACTTGTCAATGATACTGGGACGTCTCTACCATAGGAGGCAAGGGAACGCTAAGTGAACAACAAACACGGTGCTTTATGCTCTTCGGCGAAGGAAATAAGATTTTAGGATGTTTGTTTATTTTTTAGAAGCATTGGTGATAAAGTATATATTAATATTTATATTTTTGTTTGAAGGCAATTACAATGCGCAAGTCCCGGTTTCGATTTCGATATATATATATATATATATATATATATATATATATACATATATAGTCGGTATCAGCCAGACAGCGAGAAAATCTATCCCTTTTTCACTTGCGCTAAACCAAGGAGATTGTCTTGGCATCTGAGTTGGAGCGCCACACCATCCATCAGCTCCTCGCTTTTCCACACAAATTCCTGTGCTACTCATACGCTGCGTTGGTGAGGTCCGGTATCAAAACCGGAACCTTGGGGTTTCTTAGCCTGACGCTCTACCGACTGAGCTGTTTAGTCCCTAGCAATTAGTTTCTTTAATTATAAGTGTGTAAGATTTCCCTTAAGTAAAGTGAAAGTGGTCCCTAGTCAGCAAAGAGTTACGATGATATGGTGATGAAATATGGTAAATGAATAGGAAGAACGGTTAGAGGATGGGGTCTGCGTGATGAATGGTATATGAATGTACGGTTGGACAGAGAGAGAGAGAGAGAGAGAGAGAGAGAGAGAGAAGAGAGAGAGAGAGAGAGAGAGAGAGAAACAGACAGACAGACAGACAGACATACGTCGAAGAAACTCTGATACTTATTGACCTTGAACTTGAAGGGCTCAAGGTCATACGATGTTGTCAAACAATTACATGAAGTGCTGGCTTCCCATTTCAGACAAAAAAAAATTGTAACGGATAAATCGCTGAAGCAACAGAAACTCTAGTCGTAAAAGTGTCCCGTATCTTTTTACCATTCGAGATTAAACATCGCTTTAATCTTTTCGTATCTTGTTTGATGAATGAATAAAGTCTAAGGAAGAATGCGTATTGAATGTTAATTTCTTTGTACACATGAACTGTTTATGTCCTTTAGCGTTTGCACACGCATTTCATTTGTTGCATGAAAATTCACTGTACACTAGACAGAACACAGACTAAAGTAGCATATGTTGATCAGAGATTGAAATATAGGATTACAAGTGAGAAAACTGATACTTTCTTTCCAAATATAAAAAGCTATTCACAGACTTTGCTTTTATAGTAATATAATTTTTATTCTAAATTTATAACAGTCTTTTCAGTAGTTGAAATGTCAAAGAATGAATGTGGTGTGGAGATTCACTGGAAAAAACTGCAAATAAAAATAGATTGTCAATAGATAATGAGAGAGAACTGTAAAGGAAGATGGCCCACAGAGAAGCTATGGCGTTTAATGTCATCACCTCCAGTGTCCATGCTGTCATGCGTCATACAAACGATAAGTGATTTTTCTCCTCACGAAGAAAACATCCAATTTGATTTCAATGGATGGTGTAGTATTATTCGGATCTTTTAACCCTTCGAATATTTTAGCCCAATATTATACACCGTAAGCCCGTTATTTCGAGCTCCTATTAATAGTGGCATATATGGGTAATAAAAGACTTATGTGGTGACAATTCCAAGTCATTCTTTTAATAAAATGATGATATAGTTTTAAACAAAGAAGCATAATTCCAAAGTGTTTTGTGCTCGATTTTGTGAGTTTAGCTTTTGTGGGTCCATTGAAATTGTAGGAGGCTTCACCTATTAAGGAAGAAGCAGAAATTATTCAGTTTTGCACGAATCTTATAGAAAGTAATGAATTATATATAAAGCACAAAACATTCTTCTTATGTATTTGTGTGTTTCTGTCTGTGCTGAATATTATGTTTTTTTTGTCTTATAGAAGCCTAATGTTATTGAAAATATAGTTTTATGAATTAAAAGTTTATTGTTTTCCATATTTTTATGCATCTATACGTTTGTTAATCTCATTAAGTATTATTTTCTTTGTGAATCTCTTAGAAACACGAACATATGTTGTTCTCCCCCCCCCCCAATATTATTGTCATATTTCATTCTTGTAGATTTTCCTGCCTTATAGACCATTTACTATCACATACCTTTACCTTTTCAGTAGGCTATTTTACCAAAAGGCACGTGGTCTAGATTAATATCAAAGTCTATGATAAGATATCGGGTGTTATTTTTCTCTGACAAAACAGAAGAAAATTCCGAAAACATACTAGTTATTAGTCAAAGTCATGTTCACTCAACGACCATTCGTTTTTCTTAATGGCGGGAACATAGTTCGTAAACACCGAAGGATGGGGGGGGGGCTGTCAATCTCTAATTAAAACTAACACATTATATTTGACAGCAGGGAAGTCGCCATGAAAGTGATGCGAATAAACACAGAAAACGCATTCATAAACATTTATGTCTGATGTTAAGACAGCTCTAAAAATCATTCAATATAGGACGAATCTTACACGAAGTAATAAAATATATATAAAACATAACATCTTAAAGCGTTTGGAGAAAAAACATATCACTCTAGAAATCAATATTATATGAGTAGACTTCTGAAAGTGAAGTCTCCAATTCTTTGGAAGTTACAAGAAATATAGAAATCACATCGCTTGATATAATGGTTACCGAGCAGACTATTGTTAGCGAGTTCGATTCTCCCTGTGTGCCCCATACATCTTACTTTGTGTCAAATTAAGCAAAGTATAGCAAATGACTAAAAGTGATGCAGGGAAAACAATAACATTATTGGATAGAACAATGTTCTTTTCAAACAAAATACTATTTACCACTATTAACTATTTCAATGATTAACAAGTCTGCATACTGTACTAATTAGATGATCGCTCCAAAAATAATGCTTCATATTTTTCTTATATTGCACTAGAATACCAGAGTTGGATGTTGGTGGCATATAACATGTTATTGAATTTCTCAATGTGGAAAACTTGCTCTCATTAACATTTATCGATGCATATGGGGGTCAAAGAGTGAATCTAAGTCCAATTCGAAGGTGAGTCATGTTTTCCGACAGTGGCTATTGCGCCGTGAGTGACAAGTTATGTTTAATACATTTTTCAACAGACGAAATAAAGAATGCCTCGCTCGGCTCATCCGCATTAATTTGAGCAATAAAAAATGGACTGCACAGAGAACATTTTCTTGACAAAGATACCGACATCGGTGTTGTGAACAAATGAATCGACGTTTCAAATGCAGGTTTTGTTCAATCCCGTGATGTTGGTTAGTATTGATTGTTGGCGATGAATACTTGTTCAATAGTAGTAGATATGTAGAAAAATGTGTATGTAGCAGAAAACTTGCTCTATCCAACTGTTGTTGTGTTCCCTATATTTGATGTAATTTCAGAGGAAATAAATGACATTACTTTAGGAGCGCTATTTTTACTGTAAAGAGTAAATGGTTCATCTAACATATGAATCCTAGAAATAGAATACAAAGAAATATGAAATCAATTGAAAAATATAAACGGAAGCTTCACGAAACAATACAGAAATTGCATACATAATGGATATTAAAGTATAATCATAAACTGATAATTATCAATGGAGCAAAATAGTTTTCCATAACTGAGAGACACTAGATGTAGCCAACTCCCACATGACCGAAAACGAAACATAATACGCACGATAAAAAACTATTTTCTTTTTTCCACCCTGTTGAGAATAATCCTTGTAAGATAGGAAAGGAAATGAGTGTCAGTACAAAGTAAATGGTCTATCCGCTATTTCGAATCTTTGCTCCCACGAGGATTGCAGGAAAACAGAAAAAAAAGTCCAAAACAAAACAAAGCAAAAAAAGCAATAAGAACAAGGTATAAAAATCTCTCTCTATATTAATACCGACTTCACGCTATTAAAGCCAATATACATCGAATACAACTTTTACAACTGCTCGATCACGCAGACGAAACTTAAGGAACTTTCCATAAAAATGCAAAGTATAACCGGTTCTAGATTCTCGAAGAAAACTATTGTTTATTTTCAAAGTTGATTTTCCAAAGTACAGTCAATACTTGATTATAGGAAAAGGACAAATTACAGACGCAAATCTAAGTAAATTGGATAACTGAACTCGAGTCCAACGACAAAGTTGGTGGTAGGTTTTAAATGTTTTTTTTATTTTTTACTAATTAATATATATATATATATATATATATATATATATATATATATATATATATATATATATATATATATATATGAGAACATTTTCTGCATCTTATACGCATATTCTCTCCCGAACAGATTTTTGCTATTTAACAAACGTGTTTTTATGTCAGTAACAATTATATAGTGTCATGTATTTCTATCTAATACAAATAATTTGCACCCAATTGTGGTTTCAAGTATTTAAAAAAATTTTATGGTCTCAAATAACCAATAATAATAATAATAATAATAATAATAATAATAATAATAATAATAATCACCTCATGTACATGGATGATATCATGATATTTGACAATAATGAAAAAGAACTTGGGACCCTTGTATAGAGCATAGGAATATACAACCAGGATATAGGAATGGAATGGCATCAAAAATTGTACCATGAAAAAGAGGAAAATAGAAAAAAAGCGAATGAATTGAACTGCCAAATCAATATGATGTTAGGCACAAGTTGGAAAGGTAATCCACTAGGAATTGTGAAAGAAATTAAATTTTGACCATACAACAAATTGGTCTATGCACAAACCAGAATCCGTTCCTGAGAATGAAACGCATACAATATTCTGGGACATTGAGATAAAACCGTATACCTTATCCCAAACAGGAGACTTAGTGATGATCAATAAGAAAACGCGAACTTGCCAGCTGGGGGATTTGCAGTCCCACCAGATCACAGGGGGAAGTTGAAAAAAACCCCGAAAACATAAACAAATACTTGGACCTTGCAAGGGAATTGAAAAGGAAAACCCCCAAAACGGTGGAATATGAGGGTGAAAGTAATACCAATTGTAACTGGTGCACTTCGAACGGACCCCCAAAATTTAGAAAACAGACTAGAGGAAATGGAAATCAGAGGAAGAGTTGAGATTATCCAGACAATAGCATTGTTAAGATCAGCAAGAATACACAGAAGAGTACTGGATACCTGAGGAGTCTTTTTGCCACTCAGACCATCAGCATACGCTGGTGTGGAAAACTAATAATAATAATAATAATAATAATAATAATAATAATAATAATAATAATAATAATAATAATTTGTAAACAATTAGGTTTTCATATAACTGTTCTTAATCCAAATAATTTGCACGAAATTATATGGTTTCGAGTATTCATATCCAATTCTAATAATTTATAAATGGATCTATTTAACCCATATAAGGCCTCCAGGTGAAAGTAGACCTGGGATTAATGGTAATTAATGTGTAATTCGCATTTCACAGAGCTCTAGAACTCGAGTCTCACCAGCAGATGGGGTTTAATGCCATATCCGATACAACACTTACTCCTCTCTAGTCATACCCGAGACATCTCTTACTCCTTTGCAGGGAGTTAGTGTAATTTAGGCTTCCTGTATTGTTTCAACAATTTGCAATATTTTTAAAAAGTAATTTTTATCTAGGCAGAGTTCTGATAAATGTGCAATCTAAAATTTAAAGACAATCATTTATGTTTGCCAATAATCATCGTTTTATCTATCACCTGAGCAATTTTATAACGTAATCAGGAAATTTTAACACTTGCAAGTCCGACATTTCGAACTGATTGCTATTTTGATATACATCGGTATTTTGGTCTCAGGATGAACACGTCAGTTACTAGAATTATTAGAAAAGAAAAGATAGCAACTATTCACAATCTTAATGAAATGATAGGATTGCTTTTAAACTAAGATGACTGCGTTCTGGAACGATGTTTGAATAGTGCTCGATTATTTTTTTAATTTCATGAGCTTAAGTATTTTATGAGCTCAAGTATTTTGTGATCTCATGTACAGACGAGATAAGCTAACGAGGAATTTACTTACAAGTCTATTTTCTTGCAGATAAAATAGATTGATATTTTTAAATGTAATGAATTTGATACTTTAATAGGGTAATAAAAGACGGAAAGGATAATTGCTTTACTCAAACTTTATTCAACACAACGTAAATGTGGTTCAATTAGAGTGAAGATTCTAAAGAATTCCTTATGAACTGATCCAAGGGAGAACAACTATATTTAACCTCATCACCCATCACCGTTCTAAATTGAAGTTAAAAAGGTGCAAATTACTAAGATATTAGATTTTATAACTATTAGTTCTCCCAAACTTTTATTATTTGTCTTTATTTTCTTTTATTTAAAATTCGTTAAATGACATGTACTTGTTATAAAAGAAAAAGGTTATGGTCTCTCAATATATATATATATATATATATATCATATTGAATTCCAACGTGCGGATAACTAATTAAATAACATGAATAAGTAAAAAAAAGTAAGAAAAAACAAAACAAAGACTATCGTAACCCGAAACTGACTACTTTCGAAGAAGGCGTTTACTTTTTATCCAAGTATTATGTGAGGTGCTGGAACGAACATATTCCAACTTTTACATATGGTTTTCATATACTGACATGGTGGTACTGATAAAAAAGAGGAAGCTGTATATGATGGAAGAAAGAAGAGGTTTATTAATGCTTATTAAGGATTACTGAGGTTATTAAGGATTGATGTATGTGTGGGTGTAAATTGCACCCCGTCACTTATTCTCTTCGTCTTTACCAAACTCAATCCTTACAAGTCTTCCTTCATCTAAACTATATTTACATCACATGTTAGCCGTTATCAGCCAGCAAGCTATTACTCTCGGCAGGGATCTTCGTTTATTAAACAACTACTATATTTTTGAGACGCTCTGTCGATCAAGGTTTTGGGGCCCCCGTTGTGGTTTTGAGCGAGTAGGAACTTACCTGGTGATTCTCTGGTCCGATTCGCAGCGGAGACGGGGGGGGGGGACTCACAGCTTACTTTGGTCTGTTCTCTTTTAATCCGAATTATTTTTTCTATGGCAGATCTATCAAGTCACTGAATAAAACTAGATTTCTATTTTAAGTTCCCAGCTAATAAACCGTTAAAGTCTGAGAGAGGAAAATGAACTTGAAGAGTAAACTGAATATTAATATTATTAATCTACTTATTCATCTGAATCAATTTTATCGGCTGTAATATACGAGGATGTTTGAATATATCAATAATTGTAGATTATTCAAACAAATTGATATAAATTAAATTGATAATTGAGAAAGTCTTTTTGTCCGTCTGTCCTCTATAGACGGACAAACCGTTCGGTATACAAACTTATTGTTTCATAGGAAGGTTTTAACGGAACAAAATGTTGTTTTTATGGCAAAAAGAGGAGAAGGGGGAGAAGGAGAAAGAGGAAGAGGAGGAGGAGGAGGAGGAGGAGGAGGTTCTATTGGTAAGTTAAGAATTACAATCAAAATAAAAACCAAAAATGTTCATACTGATAAGTAACCAGCTGTGATCCAAATCTTGTATCTTTACCCGGCGTATATAATACGTTAGTTATTACAGTGTTAATATGATTGTACTGAGTTTTTGTATTGATTCTAAAACTGGATTTCCCATTATTTGCAGTTGTATTAATCGAAGCGTGTCTGTATAAAGTACATACTTGAAAATTGGAAGTATTTTGGATGTAAGGGATAAAAACAATTTGAGATTTCTAATAAAAATATAATGTTATCCATGTTTTTTTTATCAGAGTATATAGATTCGTCATGCTGCGCAAAGTCCATTGATTTTTAGGCACTTTTGATGGGAATAGTTTCATGCATTATCTTGTTTTTATTGCATGAATAACACCTTTTTTTTGAGAATTGCGTGACTCATATGAGAACTAAATGTTAATCCTGTGAATTGTGTCCCATAAAAAAGACAACTTTTCTTTTTCTCTTTTAGGTTGTTGTATGTCATGTTTGTTAACAGGTTTGGCTTCTTACGACTAAGAGGCAGATCAATGTAAATCGATATTTAGGCGAGTGTGATCCCTAATGGAGAAACAGGATGTCTAATGCAAACCCCAGGGAATAAGCAAAGGCAACTACAAAATCTATTTTGATGACTTTCTTCTAAAGAAACATAAAAAAGCATATTGTTTTATTCCATCCTTAGATTAAAGAAAAACATTTTCTTGACAATCTCCACGATAGTGAAAATAATCAATCATCATTTGAATAATTGTCACTGAAGATGTTTTCTTCTGTTTACTGTTAAAAATGCAGAGTCAATAATCAACCATTCAATATTACTCTCTTTAAACAACAGTGTCAGATCTTTTTCTAAAGTGAACATACGTTCAATATTGTATCATAGAAAACATTTGAAAACGTTTTCTAAAAAAACTAGAGAATATTTTTTCCATTTACATGAATGGTTGAAGGCTTTTTAACATAGGAATTGCAAACTTTTGTTATTACCATTTCAGTTAACACACACACACACGCACGCGCACACACGCACACACATACATACGTACACACACACATAAACACACACACACACACCACACATATATATATATATATATATTATATATATATATATATATATATATATATATATATACGACCTATTGGACTTACGTTGTAATGATAATACTGATGTTTCTATTTAGAAAGAAGCGAAAGATTCGAATTAATATTTCGCTGTGATTTCCATTATATCTAGGATTAGTATGATTAAAAATGACATACAATGTGATTTAAAACACTATTGAATTACGATTACAAATTGCGCTGTAAATTGCTATATTCTCTATGTTCGATCATTTTAAGTGTTCTACTTTAATTAAAATCTCGCTATGATGTAACGTTTTGTGGGTTTACCGTTATAGACATCATGAGAATTTCAGTTATATATAAGAGGATAATTAGCTAATTAACATTCCATTGGAGTATCTTGGTCAGTATTTGAACTTTTCAGCCGACCCTCGTATATAGTTATACATATATATATAGTTATATGAATATATGTCTGTGTGTGTGTGTGTGTCTGTATGTGTGTGTGTGTGTGTGTGTCTGTCTGTCTGTCTGTCTGTTGGTCTGTCTGTTTATTTGTGTGAACATCTGTCGGTTTTTCAAGCTCGAAGAAACAACGATAGCTTTGTTAAAAAATAGTTCCGAGCTGATATTACAATAAGAACAACGCATTATTAAGATATAACCGACTTTAATCTCTTATAATGCATTAATGTATCCAAGAATGTATTATCCTTTAATATACGATAACTACTAACTCGCATGAACAATAAACATATAGGTGATTATTATACAACAACATGTAAGACTATTTATATCAACAAAATAACATGTCTAAAAAAAGCTAAATTGTACCAAGAATAACTAAAAATATGTTTGACAATACAAAGGATTCTCTCCATTACATTTAAGAGGCCTTCAGCGCCACCAAGTGGCAATAGGATTTACTATGCTGTAGTGAGATAAGAATCTGTTCACTTCTGCAAAGTCACGACCAAAGAAAGGTTGAGAATAGGGGTCTCGTTTCTCACGTGAACAACGAACACAAAATGTGGGAAACAGTGTCCCAAGAGATCCAGGCAGACACACCTCCAACCTAAGATAAGATAACTCCTTGTTACCCCAAATTATCATGTAATCTGGTACAATATGTCACGATTTACATGGAGAGGAGATGGACACTGTTAAGTACTGCTATTGCCTGACAGATGGCATAGCACATTAATGAACAAAGTGGTTATCGGAAACATCCATCCATCCATCTATATATGTACACAAACACACACACATATGTGTATGTATGTGTGTATGAGAGAGGGAGTATGTGTGTGTATACACACACATATATATATATATATACGCACAATATATATATATATGTGTGTGTGTGTGTGTGTGTGTTTGTATATCCATGTGAACCCAAACATTTTTTTATTTATATACATGATTATTAAATAATAGATTGGCTGAATCTTTTATTTGGCATGAAGTGTACTATTAAGAAGAATTAAATGGTTGTACTCAGAAACTATTAATCTACCCGAGGTCAACTAAGTCTTAGTGACAAGTAGTCACCATCAGTTCAGTTGAAAACTAGGTCCTCAATGGAGGATTGTAAAGTCAGGTGACTACAATTCTAGAAGTTAGAAATTGGATTTTAACTTTGGATAGTTCAGAAATTAACCTCATTTTAGAGATATTTAATTGTTTTCATATTTTTGTTCTTTTTAACAGCAGTATTTTATTTGTTAAGGTGTCCACATGGACATACGTCTCTTTAAAAAAAACCTGTTCTCTGTATAAATGATTATTATAATATGTTACTTAAAACATTGGTGAGATTGTATTATTTTTCTTTCATTTCGATTCAATTCTTTCAATTAAAAATCAGCTTCATTTGTCACTTTTCTTGAGTATCGCCACTTATAAAATTAGTTCTATTGTTTTTAGAACTTCATATTTGAATATGTACTTTAATCGAATTAAAGAAAAAGAACTTACTTTACCGTGTCTCTCATACATATGTGATTGTGTGTGTGTGTGTGTGTATGCGAGTGTGTGTGTCTGAGTGTATATCACTGAATATAGCTTAATGCACTTGCACAAAAGTATTCATTGTTTCTGTGTTTTTAACGCAAAATATGTTTCCATAATAGCGTAAAAAAATCAAAGAATCAAATATGTTAGGATAAAATTGTTGTAGTAATTCGATATTATTAGTGAAA
Source organism: Doryteuthis pealeii (assembly GCA_023376005.1). Lineage (NCBI taxonomy): Eukaryota > Metazoa > Mollusca > Cephalopoda > Myopsida > Loliginidae > Doryteuthis > Doryteuthis pealeii. The sequence continues at coordinate 82,994,860 of CM042158.1, read as the reverse complement.
ATAAATCGCTGAGCTCTCCCAACTAGTTGACATGAGACTGGCAGTAAAAACCATTTAGAATTATAGCATAATGTGTAGATGGTGGTCGTGCGTTAACCGCCAACAGTACATTACGAACCTGAATCCTAAAACCTCAATTTATCGCCCCGTCAAATCGAATGCATCAGTGATTCGCAAAGACTGTCCTTCCCACCCTCCACTACTAAAATGAAGCCGGTATTTTCTCTGCAGGTCTGAGCAAATAGGCTGCAGGCTGCGTCTGGCTATCGACATCGTCAGCTTCGTCATTTGCAAACATGAACATCCTTCATTTAGTCACGTGTAAAGGAGAACAGAGCACAGATTGGTTCAATAAGCGTCACAAGAAGCCTCATTTTAGCCGGTAACCGCTTGCGCCCAGCGAAGCACATATAGCATGACAACAACCAGTTGGCTCTGTGATCCAGGACTATGTGTATGATGGGGGTAGGGTCGAAAATAGGGATACTTGATTATTGTGATCACTACTAAGACTGGCCAAGAAGAAGAGCGACAGAAAAGAAAAGGTGTCATTTTTTCGTTCTGCCTCGAGCCCGTACGAATGAACTAACCCCAACCATCAATTGATGATCGACGAACTAAAGGATTAGCCACGATTCTAACAGCCACTTAGTCAAGCGGGCATGATGCATTTCAACGATGAGACTCACCAACTGTGAAAATACCATCTGCTTTCTTGGAAAAAGCAGGAAATGATGTTAACAAGAAATTTCTCCAACATTTACAACAATCTATTTGTCAAGACGCGTTTGTAATGACAATCATATGCAAATTATGACCGAAAGGAGAAAGATTCTTGTGCAACGGGAGGAGAATCATCAATAAAATGAAATCAAAAACTAAATTTCTGGGAAATCTTGCAGAAACGCTGGAATAAACAAAAATAAACACAATAGAACCTCGTTATACAAGTTCTATAACCCCCCGTCCCTCATGGATGGTGACATTAACGGATAATAGCAAACCAGCAGTACTATTAGCTGAATAGACACCATATAAGTTATTTTCATTATGTTTCACCAGGAAATGGACAACCTATTTAAAATAGAGGAATAAAAACAACTTTATTGTTTCCTTTTGGCATATTAGAATAGTCAGTAGCATAACGAGTCTTCTGCTTTGATGCTATTATTAATGAAATGTTTCTTGTTATTAACTTAAAGTTAAGACGCACATTGGAGATGAATAAATGTTTTTGGCGCTAAGGGCCAGTTTCGCTCGGTCGGCAGAGTGTCCAATTAGGAACCACAAGGTTCCTGGATACCGACCCTCGCCAACTCAGCGTATGAGTAGCTCAGGAATTAGATAAATAGAAGTGACTTGACATCATGCATAGGGATGCCTTTTAAGATAAATAATAATAATAATAATAATAATAATAATAATAATAATAATAATAATAATATCTGATAGACTAAAAAAAAGGTCTCGCAAACTTGGTAAATAGAATGACTGAAAATGTTCAAGTCATCACGAAAGCCATGAAAAACTGTAAAGTGAAATTAGCAGTAGAAGGACAAACTCTAACAGAGGTCAAACTTGGAATAAGGAGACTCATTATTGCAACTAATGTCTGTTGTAGCAATAATACCACTCAATTATAAACTAAAAAACTGCAAAGGAAGCTACAGATTTGTAAAGTTGCCTGAAAAGGTAACCCAACAAGGCTGGTGTTAATATTTTTAGCATATCAACTACACAAATAGGCAAACATTTCAAAATGAATAACAGAATGAAAAACTAATCTGATCCAGAACCCCCCCCCCAAAAAAAAAAGAAGAAACAACCACATCTATAGGCCAATAACGTGTTTGCTTGATTCTAACTGGATGATCCTAACTGATCAAATAAGAGAATAATTCTATTACTCGCTTGAAAGCCGTGGCTATTTTCTGAAGAATAAAAAGAATGTCAAAAAGGAAATAGATGCACGAATGAACAAGACCAACACATTATAAAAGAAGTAAAGACGTCGAATAAATGTAACCATGGCATATATAGACATACGTGTATGACAAGATTTCACAAATATAGATAATAAAACGTCTTAAAATGTTTAAAATCTAAGATAAAGTCGTAAATTCATCAAAACGCTAGACCAATGAGATTGCATCTGAGGCGCACCTTCCTGGGAGACTAACTTTTTCCTCTACTATTTGGGATAGAAATGATGCTATGGATTACATACTAAGAAAATGCAAACGAGGCTACAGATTTACAAAATTACAAGAAAAGATAATCCATCACATGTATATGGCTGATATTAATCTTTTGCCAAGAATGAAAGATAATCAGAATCCCAAATGCAAAACTAATAGAACAATTGGGAATTAAAATTATAGGAATGGAATTGGGGAATTAAAATTATAGGAATAGAATTGGGAATTAAAAAATGTCCCGTTATTATGAGAAACAACTGGACGAATAGAAATGTCCATCCACGAAAGTATTCGTACACCTAGAGAAAAATTAGTAACTTCAAAATACAAAAACAAAAACAGTGTCAGGTTGATTACAGCAGCAAGAAAACAACGATAAAAAAATCTTAATACCATGAGGAAATAATTCCATAAAGACTTATTATATAAAAGAAAAGGTGAAAAAAACACATAAAATAATAGCAAGTGTAAGTTATGTAGTAATAGATATGAAAACAGTTAATCACATAAGCAATTTCAGTAAACTAGTACAAAAGGAATAAAATAACAGGAACGACTGGGTGAGAAAAATGATCCACCGGGAATTGTGCAAGAGACTGAACATTTATCATACTTACAATTGGTATATGCACAAACCAGAATCTGTTTAGAAAAGAAACCAATTAGATTCTCTAGGACTTTTAGATTTAAACGAATCACCGAACACAGGGCGGAAGGGCATATTTAGTTTTAATAAACAAGAAGAATGAAACCTGTCTAGTGGATTTTGCCCTCTCAGAAGACCAGAGTGTAAAAATGAAGAAATGCGAAAAATTAGATGAATATCTGAACCTGGCTAGAAAACTGAAAAGGTCAGAGTGGCGGTAATAGCAATCATAATTGAAACCCTTGGAGCAGTCCCCAAAGAGATCAGACGATGAATCGAGATCATCCAGATGACTGCACTGCTAAAATCAGCAAGGATACTGAGAAGATTCCTGAAGATCTGAGGAGACTTGCTGTCACTCAGACGAGTAAAAAACAAAACAATTAGAGCTGGTGTGAAAAACTCGCAAGGAGTAAAATACTACTACTACTTTGTGTACTAATCATTATGTTCACTCCTGTGCGTTTTTCCCAATAGCGTTGATTATTATTATTATTATTATTATTATTATTATTATTATTGGATTTTATATTACGTTGTAATTTGTAGATACGTTTTATTATATTTATGAAAATAACACAGTTTTATTGATGTTCATAACTTGAAATTCTTGTGTTTCTTTCTTTAAATAATTTACTAAGATTGTAAAGATGTATAAAATAAATGTTTGTGGTTTTCTTTGACAACATTAAAGTCCGTAAACAATTGCTTAGATATACACACTATTGCGTTTATTCGTCTTTACTTGACAAGGCTTTTGTTCTTTTGTTCGTTTCCCGCCGAAAGTGTACGTGAGGAACTTGAGATGATTCCAAACATAGCAGCCATCTTTCACTCAACCCTTTATCTGTGTCATCTGAGCCAAGATCACGAGTATCGTGCCACACTCACAACAACGCACGCTTTTGGATAGCGGCATCAGTTGAGACGTGATGAAATGTCGTTTTAACCTGATCAGAATACAATATGAAAAATGGACATTTTTGGTAAAGAAAACACTTTACAATCTTCTATATTCCTAAATGATTTTATATTTTATCCAAGGATTCATATTTGTCTCTAAATTCCTATTTGCAAACAAAATAATGATATTTGATAAAAGAAATGCATTTGATGAACTTTGGAGAAATTAATTTTCAATTTCCACGTCACGTAATCATTTTTTGTGACATAAAAATGAAGCAATATTTAGAGTTCCTTCATTCATATTTCATAAATAACAATAATGCCACGAATTTAAAAAAAAAAAATTAAATAGTCACATTTTGTTTTACAGTTTTGTGGACTGTTTATAACAAACCATTTTGGCTATTAGATAGAAAAGAAGTAGTTTTATGGGCACTATAAAAAAAAATTTTAATCAGAAAATCCCATTTATTTATATATATATATATATATATATATATATATATATGATGAAACGAAATAGAAAAACAAATATTAAATATTTCCTTTTCATCATACTGTCGGATTTATTCCATCTATTATATATATATATATATATATATATATATATATATATATATATATATATATATATGTGTGTGTGTGTGTGTGTGTGTGTGTGTGTGTGTGTGTGTGTGTGCGTCCACGCGAAAATATTTGAAAATAAGAATAAACTCGGTATTAAGAGTATGATTTCATAATAGAATGAGCCAGCGTTAAAACGTTTCGGTTTGTTTAAACCATCATCAGGACATCGTTGATATGTGGTGAATTCTGAATATTATTTAGATATGAACGTGGAATTTTTTTTGAACGCTACACGAATAAACTATCAAGTAAACTAATGCCATGAGCATATTTAAAAAAAAATAATTTCGAATACAAATTACGTCACGTAGTTTTGAAATAGAACGCCAAAAGCTACTCAACACGAAATTATGTATCTTTTTTTCTTTCTACATTCAAATTTGAATAATATTCAGAAGTCCCAACATATCAACGATGCCCCGAGGATATAGTGAAGAAAAATCCACTCTTTTCTTTTTACCTCCATCTTTTATTAGAGTAACATTTCATTTTCTGTCGGTCTCGCTCGTAGCAAAGTGAATGATATTATTTGCTTATGAAACAATAAACTTTCAATATTTGATAAACTATCGTTCATTAGATCTTTAAGCTCCCTGGCAAGGTCTAAGTATTTTCCAGTTTTCTTTCTCTGACCCGAGAGAACCGAGAAATTTATAAGCTTTTAAGTTATTTTCTGCTTGCTAAATAACCCGTTCTTTTAACTGGGATTCTGCGATCCGTTTTCATTTCAAAATTTCTGAAAATTTTGAGCGTCTCATTTTTCAGGACAGATTCTGGTCTGTACATTATTTCTCTGAATTTTTCAAATGAAGCTTGATATTTCGTATTACTTGGTTTATTCAGACTATTGTCTTCATCTTTATTGTTAGCTGTTGAACGTTTCGGTTGATATGCCCTCCGGCCTTCTTCAGGTATTTCTGGTCGGACGCAGGAACCTTCTCGAAGTCGAGAACCTTCTTTTTGGACTCGGGAATTTTCTTGTCGTTATCAAGCACCTTCATGGAAATCTGAAGCCAATCCTTTATTCAATCCACGGGGGTATACAGTTCTTATTCCGCTAACCATAGCTAGTTACAAAAGTTAAGCTGTGTTAATTATCATTCTATGTTATCGCCCTTGACCAGGATTGAACCTGCAGCCCAGAAATAACTGTCACTTAAAACTGTATTAAAATAACGCCTATATCCACTACGCTATGTTTCCAATTGGACACATAGCATAGTGGATATAGGCGTTGAATTGAATCTCCACGAACTCAGGGACATAGGTTCTCGAGTCCGACAAAAAAATACCTGAAGAAAGCCGGAGGGCATATCGACCAAAACGTTGCACAGATGAAAATAAAGATGACGACAATAATCCAATAATCCAAATGGTTTGTACATGCACTATTGATGTTTATGACCAAACTCAAGTATTTTGCACAGTTCCTAGAGGATCATGTTGGTCATAAATATGGGCAAATATTCATTAACGGATCAAATTGAGAATAGACACAAATACGTATATATATATATATATATATATATATATATATATATATATATATATATATATATATAATATAATCATTATTTTTATTCATAAACTTTTAATCTAATTTCCTGATGTGTGGTGGCCTAACAGCTAAATCCACAGAAAATAGAATCGGCAATCATGCTTTCAAACTCCGACTCGCAGAGTGTACTTTACTTTGCAATATTGACCTTGGGATAGGGTGAATCCATCACACTTCCTAATTATGGCTATATAGCCAGGCAGTTGTAGCTCTTTCACATTTTAATAATAAATTTATGTCTTGGGTTCAATAATAGGTCAGGTATTGTTCCCTGAGATTACATCCTATTGTATGTTTATTGGAGAGGGGATGGTCACGGTCAACCCAGGTAATCTCTGTTTCCCTGGAAGATACCATCAAGGTGAATTACACATCTAGGCAACCCAACTATCGAATAGGCTATGGAAAACATTTATCAGTTAACATTGTCTAATTCTAACCAAAAGAGGTTATGCAGAATGTCACATACTTTTGTGAAGCAGTATTATAATTGGCAATTTTATAAGACTGTTGCACTCTAGCTTTAAACAAAGGATTTCTTTTGAGAAATAATCACCAAAAATGTAATCCCTTTCTGCCGACCCTTTTATCAAAACACAAATTAAACAACATTCCTGGTTTGGAAATAAATATAAATTAGTAAAACATGCAGGTGTTTTTTCAATTCTGTTGTCAATTATGGGGTAACATTCATGAATACTTTGTGTACTGAAATCATGGCATTATTATTTGCTTGTTTATAGTTTATCAAATATTGATAGTTGGTTATTTCATAAGCATATAAGAATATTGTTCACTTAGCTACTCCAATTCGGGTGAATCAGTGCAAAATAATTTCCCATCTCAGAAATTCAAACATGAATTATCAGATAATGATGTCGTTCTCGAATATCACATAGTAAAGTGACATTTGTAAAAATATCTCGACCTTTGCCAGATAACTGAAAAGACTTGTGGAATAGAAATAATTGGCACAGCTGAAATATTCCTGAAAATCCTTGCAAAAATGAGAAACAAATTTAAAGAGATCTGAAGAAGAATTAAAATTAAGATCAAGATGGCTGACAGCATTAGGAAATTCATTTGGAATATTCAGATCACGTGTTAGAAGATCTCCAGGGAAAGTCAGATATGTTTGGTGTTGGTGTAAAACTTCTTCGAATATAAATATAATAATGTTACGCTTACCACTAATATAAATAACGTCAAGCATAATTACAAACAATTGAGTGATAAGTCGGTTTGTTTGAGAAAGTTGTTTGACCCTCACCTACAAACAATGGTCAATCTTCCTTTTTCAAACGAGTTAAACAAAACACACACCACAGACCGAATGATTATACATAGAATGATAAATAAGAAGATTAAATATGGGAAGAAATGGAGAAAAAAATTGACTGCGTGAGGAGAATTAGAAAGAATTCGTTGTAAATCTGAATGGTAAAAGAAAAAGGAATAAACACGGGTTCTATTATAAAATGATGTGGACTTTTTTTTTTAATAACAAAAGAGAAATTTGACACCTTGGATCGGCGAACGAGTAATTTATTGTCATTTCGAGTTGATAATGAAGAATAAGAAGAAAAGGAAAAAGCCTGTTAAGCATTGAAAAAAGTTGAGTTGCCTCACCCATAAAATGATTGATTGAGTACACAGAACCGAGTAGACAAAAAATAATGGTGACATGAAGAAAGTAAAATCAGTTAAGCAACAAAAGAAAAGGGACATGTACAGACCATAAACGTTCAACTAAAAGTAGAAATCAAAATTCAAAAAGATATAATAAGTGCACAGAGAATTGAAGAAACCCACTAAAAATAGAAAATAAATAATTGGATAGGACTGTGAAGAGGACACCATAAATATGAAACAGAAGTACAAGTTCTAGCAGTACGAAATACATCAATGAGAACAAATTATGCAAAGGATGTAAGAAAACAATAACTGTCACTAGTGTAGAGACAAGAAGTGATAACTTAAGTTATTACTAACTTTTTCCCAAAGATAAAATTTGCATCAATCGATAGAAATAAGATTTACTAGGAATTTCCTAAATGCCCATGATCTGACTAAACAATAAGATTTTAAGTTTTACAATGTATATTGCTCAAAATGAAAATATTCAAACAAAATTTGTAACAGGGATTGAAGAACAAATTAAAAAGTAATAATCTATTTAGAATTAAGAGTTTATCAATTTTAAAATTAAAGTTTGATTTACTTTTTAATATTGATTCTTAACTTTACCTTTGAACAACTTTAAAAAAAAATATATTTATATTTCATTATATTAAAAAAGTAAAGAATGAGAAGGAGTTAATAGTTTCTATAAACACTCTGTTTAAATCTTTCTCGAAAGAGCAAATGTTGAGGGACCAGCAGCATAAATAGTGTTTTTTATAAACATAACTCTAGCATAACTGATAGTAATAAACAATAATAAACAGATACATTTTATTCCCGGCAAAATAATCCTATTCTTATAATCCGCCATTTATGTAATTCTGTAGAATTGGCATATTTGACAGCGTGAAAAATAATTTCTAAATACGCGTAGACTTTAGTTTTTGGTTTAAATTTCTTTATTATTCTGTATTGTCTTAAAAAGATTTAAAATGTGTTTTCTATGCTTATATTTTCTTTTCTCTTTAAGTTAGGATTTCTAATGAGAAATAAAGCTGTTTATTTAAATAAAATGTCATGGAAAGATTCTTGTTTGTAGAGATTGTTGGATAATTGGGTGTAAAAGAAAATAACCAAAAAGTGACAAAAGATTGGAATCTTATTTAGAACCATTTGTCACAAGAAAACAGTGAAACAATTTATGCTTTCACTTACATAGTACGTAATGAAAAGTGTTAAATAATTTTGCATAAAATCTAATATGGCTCCGTTTTATAATAATTTTTAAGGTTGTAAATTTCTACCAGAAAATATTTCTACGAATATTTTTAATGATCAGAGATGAATTAGAAAAAAAAAAATAATGAAATGAAATAAAAATTAAAAAGATAGAAATAAAATGGATCTAATTATACTTCATTAAATATCTTTTTTTCCTCGTCTTTCACTGCATTACTCAAGAATGGTGAGATGTATGGCCACCAAACATTTAAAAGTCCCTAATGGAACCCACGCACAGACACAGACACATACATACGTATACTTACGATTTCCCTCCAACAGAAATCGAAACCGGGAAGTCAGCACGCAGAGTCAGAGACTTTACCACTGGGCCACAGCAAAAATATAAATAATAATTTACTCAACAATGCTTCTAAAGAAAATTACCATAATCTCATCCCTCACACCGGAGCATAGGCCTAAAAAATTTGCGATCTTCTCAACGTTCACTCTGCTGTGTATAGTAGTAGTAATAGTGACGTATCTACCCTTGTCAAGCTAATTTCGCATGTATCGTTTACTGCGTATCGGTGGCCCAGTGGTAAAGTCTCTGACTGCCTTCAAGCAAAAATATAATAATATATATATATATATATATATATATATATATATATGTGTGTGTGTGTGTGTGTGTATGTGTGTTATGTTAGTTTTTGAGAATCATGAAAAGTTTTGTTCTTTTTGAAGAAGTTCGGTTTACTAAACTATATTCTAACATTGTATCTGCCAGTTTAGTTAAACTAAATCATCATATTTTGTTTATCCGTATAGAATAGGCTTAAGCTAATCAGAAACTAAAGTTACAATCCTGTTCCATCACATTTTTCCAGTAAGTAAATTAAAACTAAAAAAAACAAAATTTATTGCAGTATTTACATCCATAACAATGAACTCCAGTGGGATATGATGTTGACCTTTCGACAATGTTATGAACTCACAAGTCCTCATAATATATATAGCTCAATGTTATGTTTTTGTTTATTACTACAATAAAAAGTACTACAGTCAAATTTATAATCAGTTTACGTAACTTAAAATACTTCCCGTATGGCGGGTTTTCACTGAAAACTGGCACAGATTTTTTAATACACTCTCTCTCTCTCTCTCTCTCTCTCTCTCTCTCTCTCTGCGTGCGTGCATTCGCGCGCGCGCGTGTGTGTGCGTGTGTGTGTGCGTGTGTGTGTGTGTGTGGTGGATTGGGGGAATGCCATCTCCTGTAATTTTTCCCAGTAAACAAAACATGAAGTCGTTGTCGATTCTCTAAGCATAATTTTCTCTCGTGTGGAACAAATACTCTTTCTTAAATGTGATTGTCCAGAAATACGAATCTTTTCCCATATTGATTATTACAAAAAGAAATACGGCTTCCTTGTACAATAAAGGCTCGTTTCTATGAAGCGTTTTGTAGTAGGAGTACAAGTTGATTAGGCAAAATTAGCTGACAACGTTACTCTGAATAAAAAAAAACTTTAAGATTGTATCATTCTCATCAGCTTCTTATGGCGTATCAAATTTTACAATATCGGTAAATATGTAGCAATCTCAGACTCCAATGATTTCTTATTTAATCTCAAGAAGATCTAAAACATCAAGCCAGTTAAATGAATGAATTAATGATCTTATAATTACGAAACCGATTTTATCATAAATAGCAACGTTTTATTCTATATTCTCGAGACAGGGAATATAGTGAAGAATCTTCTCATAGATAGAATCACCAACCGTGGCTTCATTTATGAACGCTTCGTCTAGTCAGGAAAATTCTAATGTTAAAGACTTTTAATAAATTAAAAACAATAATTAATAAATTAAAAATACTTTGCAAAATATATTTCAAATATCAACAAAACAAAAAGACATAACATCTGTTTATAATAATTATAGTATTTTTGACATATAAAAAGAATCAATTTAAATTTCCTTAAAATCATCAGTTATGAGATCCTGAGAGGAAAAACTCAAATATTTTTTTAAAAGTCTTGTCATATCACCAAAGTAGATCTAAAAAAATATTTTGTTTGCAGAAGATTCTGTTATTTTGTGAAAGAATAGCACAATCCTAAAATTAGAATTACAATCAAGTCAAAACTGAATGTACCAATTCTCAGCTGATCATTGAAGTTAAGCAATGATGAGCCTGTTCAGTAGTCAGATAGGTAACCACTTAGTAACAGCAGGTATTGAAATCAACTTGAGGCCTGCATGCCAGATTAAAAAGAAATTATTAATAAATAACAACACTATCATAAAATGAGTTATCTCTTCAAAAATGAAAAAAGGTGAACATAATGATAATTATTATTATTATTTTACTTCTTGTAATTTTTTCACACCAATGTTAGCTAGTGGTCTTTTTTTTTAGTCTAAATGACAGCAAGTCTCCAGGACTCTTCTGAGTATTCTAGACTTAATACTGTGGTTTGGATTATCTCGATTTTTCCTCTGATTTTCCAATTCCTCTAATTGTCAAATCTACGCAATCCTCAATGCTTGAAATTCCTTTTTTGCTTCTTTTCTCGATATATATTGTATGGCTATTGTTTGTGCATAAGTCATCTATTCCCTTGTACTTTGTTCCTTCTGCCAGAATTCCGTCCTTGTCTATTTTAAGAAAGATCCAAAGTATATTAAGAGTTGGATTAAGAGTTGGGTTAGACCAGAACTTGGTTTCGGGAAGTTTTCTTGTTCTGAGGTTCTTTTTTCAAACATTTCTGTTTGATGGGGTTCCAATATCCCAAGTATTTGTAATTCTCTTTTCCCCAAGTCTTCATGATTTTGTAGTTCTATTTCATTATTGTAATTGATACCTTTAAACATTCAATTATTATTATTATTATTATTATTATTGTTGTTGTTGTTGTTGTTTATTTGTTTGTTAGCATCCCTCTTTCTTTCTCTTTACACATCAACCTAAAGAAAATAAAATAATCTTTGCATAGAACATATATATATATAGTTGGCAACCTTCCGTTTATTTAAGACGATAGCGTAATGTCCATTTTTTTCTTTTACCTACAGCTACGTGAGTGGCTGAACAGACCGATCCTTGAATGGCAGTGACTGCAAACAAAAGGTGATGCTTTCTGTAGGTGTTGTTGTCTCTCCTTCCTTTTAGCTCTCTTTTCTGTGGCGGCTTCTTTCCTCTCCTTTTCACTCCCCTTTGTTCCTTGTTTGACGAGGAGGCGCCAGGTCGCACGGTCTTCTGCACAAGCCTCCCACATGTTTATGTCGATGTGGCATTCTTCATATCTCTCTTGCAGACATCTTTGAAGCGTAGGCGTGGTCTCTCTGCCGGTCGGGTGCTCTCCACTAGTTCACCATACAGTAGGTCTTTGGGGATGCGGCCTTTGTCCATCCTCCTGGCATGGCCAAGCCAGCGCAGGCGTCTCTCACAGATGATGGCGGGCATGCTGTTTACGTTTGCTCGTTCCAGCACTTCTGTGTTGGGCACTTTGTCCTGCCAGCGAATGCATAGAATGCGGCGTAGGCATCTGAGGTGAAAGCTGTCCAGTTTCCTCACGTGACATGAGTACGTGATCCAGGCTTCGCTGCCGTATAGGAGAGTGCTGAGAACACACGCTCTGTAGACGCGCATTTTGGTTCTCTTGGAAAGGCTAGCATTGTCCCATCTCGCTGGCTCAGTTTAGCCATGACTGCCGACGCTTTTGAAATTCTGCTGTTGATGTCATCGTCGGTGGAGACTGAACTGGCAATGGTAAACCCAAGGTACTTGAAGTTTTCCACTGCTTCCATGCTGTGCCCGTTGATGTTGATGTTTGGAGGGTTATCTACCCCTTGTGCCATGACCTTTGTCTTCTTTAGACGTATCGTAAGCCCAAACTCCCTGCAAGCCTGTATGAGTCGACTGACAAGCTGTTGCAGGCCGTGCTCCGTGTGTGACGTTAAGGCTGCGTTAAAACAGACTGTGCTGTGCATGTTTGTGTGGAAAGAACTGATGATTCCTAGAAGTTTGGGCGGGGAGCCTATCTTCTGTAGCAGTTTGAAAAGTCCGCTTCGGCTGACTAGGTCAAATGCCTTTGTTATGTCTATGAATGCGGTATATAGTGGCATCTACTGTTCCTGGCACTTTTCCTGTAGCTGGCGTAGAGAAAAGATCATGTCCACAGTTGACCGGTTTGTTCGGAACCCACACTGTGACTCCTGCTGAGGAGTGAGATGCCCCGGTAGTTGTTGCAGTCGCTCCGATCTCCTTTGTTTTGTATAGGCTGATGATGGTAGCGTCCCGCATGTCCTGAGGGATATGTCCTTGTTCCCAGCAGCTGCAGAGTAGTTCATGTAGTGGTTGGAGCAGCTCTTCCTTCCCGCTTTTCAAGACCTCGGTCGGTATGCCGTCACTCCCTGTTGCTTTCCTATCAGCTAGGCGGTCGATGGCTTTGTCGAGCTCTTCGACCGTTAGTGGTGTATCAAACTCGTTCATTTCCGGTTGGTCTGTTATGGCGGTTAGAGCGTTTTCAGTTACTTCGTTTTGGGTTGAATACAGCTCCAGGTAGTGCTCTACCCAGCGTTGCAACTGCTTCCCTTTGTCAGTGATGACTCCTCCCGTTTTGTCTTTTAGGGGTGCAGTTTTTGTTATGGATGGGCCTGTAACTCTTTTGATGCCCACGTACATGCCCCGTATATATATATATATATATATATATATATATATATATATATATATGTGTGTGTGTGTGTGTGTGTGTGTTTATATATATATTTGTCTATAATATATATTGTTTGGGATTTAGTATGAAGCATTAGGTATGAAATATAAGAAACTCAGTTTTAGAATGTTAAGTTTCGTTTTAATTCGTTAAAATTTCGGGCATGTTTAAACCCCTTCTTCGGAACAGATAGACTGGTTGATCTCGTCTTTGTGGCATCTATATATACTTTTTATTGGTGTTGATGGTATCATCTCTTGTGACCTCGTTGGATGGTATGGGGGCGGTCACTCTTAGTAACCTCCTTTCTTTTTTGTCATTTGTTTGTTTTGTGCGGGTGCTTGTCTGTGTTTTATGTATCGGCATGCTTATAGATTTGTCTTTGGCTGTCATCACTGTCCGTGTTGATCACCCCTGGTGGCCTCCGCTTTGCTAGTAATCTTAGTGGTGGAGATATATATATATATATATATATATATATATATATATATATATATATATAAATCAAATTTTGTTAAGTAATTCATCCGATTGTTCCAAAAAGCCCTTTTAAATTTTTTTCTAGCCATTATTTCTGAAATCATTCAAATTAATCTTTTTTACGCTATTACAATTTTTGATCTGATTAGGCAGTTTATTCCAAAAATATACTACTCTATTAGCCAAAAAAAAATCTAATAGATTGATATACTTAATTTTTGAAATCAACCTTGACAGAAAATTTGCAGTTCGATGAAATTTGTTAAAACTGTCTACCATAATGAGAAGTTCCAATTTATTATTGAGAAAGTTGCAATTAAATCACCTTCTTTCTTACTGTTCACTAATTTTTATTTACAAAGATGGAACTGAAACTAATCTATAGAAATTATTGATTCTGTTTTCTCATTGAATTAGTAATTATCAAATTATTAATTTGATTATTTAATTATCAAATTTTGACATCTTTACAACATAATTAAGACAACTTATCAGAATCACTCGATCTGACTGATTGTGAAAAAATGTTCAAATCAGTCTAATCAGTTACAGAATCTATGAATTCATTAATTTTTATTTAAAGATTTTCCATTTGTCTGAGCTAAAACTTGCACTTTTTATTTTTTCCGTTGCAAACAAGTTCATGCTTTATCAGAATCAACATTAAATTAGTTTATATTGATCTTTTTTAAAGAATTTAAAAGAATTAAAATGTCTAGATTGATTTGTTAAACCATTGCAGCAATGTTTTCGTTATGTTGATAAACCTGTTGATTCAAGCTCACATCCCAGTGCAGTTCTCGTGACATTATAAAACTTAAGAATCATCAATAATGTACGCATGTACAGGGATGATTTGAATAGTGATATTTTCAAAACAAAAGTAGTTCGGAATATAGAGTATTTCTCTTGTCCCACTTGTTGTCTCAAATAATCATTCGTAATCAAATATTCTTTCAAATAAATAAAATTACTTTTAATAACTGCAACTATTTAAGAGGTATAAAACATTTTGAATTTCAAAAAGTTATAAAAGTAATGAAAACATTACAGATGATAGATGTTGATATCTTGTTCACTCAGGATAACCGCAAAAAGCAGCAGAGTTCCACTGTTCGAATTATTATTATTATTATTATATTATTATTATTATTATTATTATTATTATTATTATTATTCACTTCTTTTGAGTTTTTCACATCAGCGATAGCTGATGGTCTTTTACTGGAGTCTCCAGGACTCTTCTGAGTATTCTAGCAGATTGCAGCAGTGCAGTATTCTGGATTGTCTCAATTCTTCTTCTGATTTCCAGATTTTCCATTCCTTTTTCCAATCCTTTTGGGACCGTTCCAAGTGCATCAACTACAATTGGTATCACTTTCACTTTCATATTCCATAACTTTTTCAGTTCTCTGGCAAGGTCCAGGTATTTGTCATTTTTTCATTTTCCTTCAGCTTCACCCCGGGATCTGCTGGAACTGCAAAATCCACTAGTTGACAAGTCCTTTCTTTTTTGTTAATCAACACTAGGTCCGGTCTTCTTGCTGGGATAAGGTGATCCGTTTTTATCTCAAAGTCCCAGAGAATTTTATGCGTTTCGTTCTCAAGAACAGATTCTGGTTTAGTATTATCTGCGTTATTCGGACTATTGTCCACATCTTCATTGTTATTTGTACAACGTTTCGGCCGATATACCCTCCGGCCTTCTTCAGGTATTTCTTGTCGGACTCTGGAACCTTCTCGGATTCGGGAACCTTCTCCGAGTCCGAGAAGGTTCCCGAATCCGAGAAGGTTCCAGAGTCCGACAAGAAATACCTGAAGAGGCCGGAGGGTATATCGGTTGAAACGTTGTACAAGTAACAATGAAGATGGGGACAATAGTCCGAATAACGCAGATAATACTAATCTTCAAGCCTCATCTCAAACATTCAGAGAAATAGATTCTGGTTTATGCATATATAATTTTTTGCATAAATCCCAGTGGATCATCTTCTCAACCCAATCGTGCCTAGTTTTGTACTCTCGTTGTGCTAGTTTGCTACATTCGCATAGTAAATGGTTTACAGTCTCATCTCTATCACCGCATAGTCTACATTTACTATTTTGTTAGGTCTTATCAATTTTCGCTTTGATATAATTTGTCCTTATGGCATTATTCTGTGCAGCAATTATTAGTGATTCAGTTTCTCTTTTAAGGTTTCCTTTTCTTAACCGTGTCCGGGTTTTTTCATGTGCAACCTCTTCAATTTGTTGTTTGAAGTGTCCATATAATTGTTTTTCTTCCCATTTTTGTTTTCTAATTTTTGGTGTTTATTGTTGTTGTTGTTGTTTCACTCCTTGTGAGTTTTTCCGCAAAAGCGTAAGCTGATGGTTTTCCCCTGGAGGCAGAGTGACAACAAATCTCCTCGTGTTTCCAGGACTCTTCTGAGTATTCTTGCTGATCTTAACAACATTGTTGTCTGGATGGTCTCAATTTTTCTTCTGATTTCCAGTTCATCTCGTCTGTTTTCTAAACTTTAGTGGATCGTTGTAAGTGCACAAATTACAAAAAATAATGTTTGCCTCAGACTATCATCTCTCCGGCCTCATGAAAGAGGGTTTGAGAGGCAAACATTATTCCAGTGACGAGGAAGTGAAATCTGTTGTAAAGAAGTGACTCAAAGAACAGTCAACAGAATTTTACGGGACAGGGATTTTTACGGGTAGGAACATTGCTATTGAGAGAAACGGTGACTATGTGGAGAAGTAGGGATGTGATCCACAGAGGACTAGTTTCATTTTGATGTATGATACATGTTCCCGTGTTGGTAATTATACCTGTCCTAAACAAAATAGCATTACTTTTTTAAACACCCTCGTATATATATATATATATATATATATATATATATATATGTGTGTGTGTGTGTGTGTGTGTGTGTGTGTATTTGTGTGTGTGTTGGGCTGGGAGTATTGTGTAGTGCATGAAACTGTTATTCAGTTGTTATAGTTAATTCTTAATTCAAAAAGTTGAATTATTCTTTATTTTAATTTTATCAAACATCACAAAATATATTACCATTTCATTCGATTCGGTGATTATTGAATAGGTCTATCGATATAAATAATGATTAAATAATTAATTATCTAATATTAATATATAGGATTAATAAATAATAACTGACATAGATAATAATGAAAATTCAGAACACAAGATAGACAGAAAAATACCTTCTTGCACAACTTCATGTGATATTAATATGATTAAATAAAACTGAACCCTTTCCTTTTTACGTCGGTTCATCTAAAGAAGAAATGATGTACATTGTAAAAGTGTTCATGCACGATGATAGACTTTGAAAATAGAAGTCCCCAGCCAATGTTCCCTATCCACATCTTTATCCGTCTTCGCAAAGTCTAATTGACACCATGTGTGTTATGCATGCTTTTTAAATTTACTATCAGGCAACAAAGTGTGTATATGTCATGTGTGTGTGCATGTACTTTTCTCTGTTTCTATGAATGCGTTTTGAATTTACTGCTCATTATATTTGTTTTACATGAATATTTAATAAAATAATGTGTGTAAAAGTGTATGACAACATGCTCAGAAAGGAACAATCAGAAAGAGTAATGCATCCCTCCCTTTCTTCTCTCTTTTGCTTTCTTTTCTGAGTAAAAATTAACTCAATTCTTTCCTAAGTGGCTATAGAAAATCTTTGCCACTCATGCACCTGCGAGCAAACCTATAAATTCACAACTATAATAAAGTAAAAAAAAAATTGATAAACTTCAAATTTTCTCCCAAGCACCTGCAGATTCTAAATCGAATAATTTTGAGAAAAAAGAGTTGTAATTATATTGGGCATTGTTTTCTGACTCACTTTTTGTCTGTTGGAAAAAGCTAAAGAAATGAAAAGCACTAGCAGGACCTGTGGATATACCACAGTATGATAATTTAATTATTACAACGTTTGATATGTTTCGTTACTATTGCAAAATAGTTCAATATGTAAAAAGTATAATAATCTTGATTTAATTCCATCTCATTCTTTTTTATTCTTTCCTTTTTAACATCACGTTCAATTGAAATAGTCTGGCGTCATCGCGCCCAGACGCTCACTCCTTCTCTCTATCTTTCCCTTACTTTCTTTCTGTTTTTCTTTCTTATTATATCTTTTCTGTGTAGCATGTCCTTTTCTGAATGGTCCATTATTTAGTAGAGGCAACACCAGATAATCAGGGTTTACATTTTTGCATTTCATCTTGGATGATTTTTGGCGTTCTCATTTTTAAACAGTGTGTTGCAAGATGATAACGACCGTACAATTAAGGGACACAATACTAATATATAACCTTACCTTCCTCGATATCTAATTATATATTCTAATTAAGAAAAATCCTCATGTCAAGACAAATGGTTATCTAACAGATGCTTTTCTGTTGAGCAACAGCACAGTAATTCAAGAAGTCAGCTAAATATTAATAAGACAAAACAATATATCAACCAACACTAAACAGTACAGAAGTAGGAAAAAACAGAATTTAGATAAAGTTATTTAAATAGTTATGTTGGGACATATCAGACGCAAATAATCCTTTAGACTACTTTACTAAGTGAAGTACCCAAAGTATTAAGACCTGAATCACAGTTGGTTATAACGTAAAACGATTCCTTATTATTGAGCGATTAAAAATCTGTAATTACTGTTATAAAACATAAATCTACATAGCAGAAAAGAGATTTAGCAATTAAAACTTTTTATATCAATAAGTTCATTCTGCAAAAGATTTCACGGGATTTTGGAAACATTTTTTTAAATTCAATGACTGACACGTAAGAGATTTATCGATTTAAACAATTTTGTTTTTTGTCCGGAATAATACAGTGTGATCGTTTTATATTTCTAGCTTGGAGAAAGACATATAAATCAAATTGATAATGCTAGATTAAATGTGGATAATTATTTTTGTAAGACAAATAATTAGTTATTTTTTTAATTCTTTAGAAGGTTCTCAATTTATATTATGTACGTTTAGTTACTACTTGCAACAAGATGGCTTCCAACTGATTATTGTTTGTTAGACCACTTTTTTTCATTCTCAAGGAAGAACAAATAATTTTTTAATGGTAAAATCTTCTATTTGTTTCAGTAAGTATGCCTATCTAATTTAGTAGACCTATAACAAACCGCTTAACTTCTTCCTATTTATTAATATGAATTAATTAGTGAAAGTCATAAATTTAACATGGATGGGTTTCGCTATTTCCATACGTTAAGGGTATGTTTAAGAAATAAGAGTCTATTCTCAAACACATGAATGACATGTCTACAACCATGCTTTATTTCCCTCTATGCTCCTCCTACCTGAGTGTTCTAATCCTTAAAAAACATAAATAATAATAATTATAATAATTATAATAAAAACTGCTCTGATCCAGAAAAAATTTTCAAAAAAGGACCATCCTAAACATCTACAGACCTATTACGTGTCTACCAATGATGTGAAAAATTCTAATCGCACAGATAAGGGTAAAAATTTACCTACATGCTTCACAGGCCTATACTTCTTCCCGAAGAACGGAAAGGATGCCATAAAATGACTAGAGAATATGACATGACATGAATAACTTAATGTAGATAGACCAAAACATTTAAAGAAGAATAGACAAGGAGGAAAATTTCAGGAAGACTTACAATATGATCCTGCAACCATTGATAATAGAATGTCTAAAAATGTCAAAACCTCCAGGAAAGTAGCGAACAACATCGTGAGATTAACAGAAAGCTTAAGAGGACCTAACAGGAAAACATCAAGCAGAAGTTAAAAGACAAAGAGACATCTTCCAGGGAAACTCATTATTCCCATTACTGTATTTTTTATAGCAATAATACGGCTAAATTATATTCTAAGAAAATACAAATCAGGGTGCATATTCAGAAGAAAAGATAAAAACTTTTTATGTAAAAAAAAGGTGTGAGAAAGAATTGTGGAAAAAAAAAGGAATTGGGAACCCTAATACAAACAGTTCGTATCTTCAGTGAAGTCATAAAAATGAAATTTGCCATTGAGAAATGTGCAGTGCTAATAATGAGTAAGGAAAAAAATACGTAGAACAGAAAAAAAAATTATCAAATCAGGAAAACATCAGGAAGAAAACTACAAATATCTGAGAATCTTAGAAGTTGATATCATTAAGTCAGGTAAAAAAATAAGAAAGAACAAATACATTAAATGTTTTAGCAGACACTTGATTAAAGGAATAGATAGTTGGGCAATCCCCTTTGTACTTTACACCCTTACTAAACTGGTCAAGAGAGAAGCTTAGAAACATAAATCAAAGAACAAGAACGCTGAGGACTTTACATTCGGCCTTACACACGAGAGGTGACATCGACCGGAAAAGAAAAGAAGGATGAATGAGACTTAACGATATCGAAGTGTTGATGAGCTAATTGAGGAACTTGAAGTATACTCAAGAAATTACAAGAAGAGACTGATTGCAACAGCTAAAAACAATAACAAAAACAAAGGAATTATAAAATCTAGAAAGCAAAAATGGAATTAAAAAAACCCAACTACATGGGTACACCAGAAGACAAACTAAGGACATTGCGCATGATACGACTTAGACATGGCTACGCAGAGAAAACATAAAAGGAAGATTCGCTTTTGATTACAGAATAAGGCAATGAGAATAAACTATAGAAAAGATAGAATTTACAGGAATTACGATATTTACAATTGTAGGCTGTGTGGAGAAGCAAATACAGTAAACTGATAGAGAAAAAGTAAAAGAGCAGACACAATTGATTCGAGATGATCAACTAGGATAGAAATGATCATAGAAACAAAGGATATATACATAGACAAGGATCTGTCTTTGAAAATGTGACACACAAACTGTGAATTAAATATACACATAGACTCAATACAGACATTGTTATAGTTAACAAGAAGGAAATAACTTGTTAACAAGTGGACATCACAATTCTGTTGATTGAAGGAAAACTAAAACCTGGATGAATACATGGATTATACAAGAAAACTGAAAAACACATGGAACATGAAAATGATGCTGGCATCAATCCGAGTTAAAATTCTTGAAACGATCCCTGAGAGAATTAAGAAACTAGGGTTTTGAACAAGAATCGGGACCATCCAAACCATAGCACTGCTAAGATCGGCTAGAATATTGAAAAGAGTCCTGAATAAATAAGAAGGCTTGTTGTCTCTCGGACTTCCGATGTGGCTATCAGATAGTACTGGTGTAAAATCTTACAAAGACACACACACACACACACACACACACACACACACACATATATATATATATATATATATATATATATATGTATAATTCATCCCTCAAAAGATTATTACCACGTCTGGGGTTATAGAATACGCCGACCACCCCTCTGAAGAGGGGTAAGACCCCACTAATTGGGTAATTTATTGGCCTTGAGTGGTGACTCGTGATGCTTAAGGACTGAACTTTGTCCATGACATGCAGCATTTCCACTTTGGTTCTTATTTAGACGGTCCGTCGAAGAGGCACCCTCCAATCTAGTTACATTAAGCCCTAGTACCTATATGATTTTCCCGGCCGTATTACTCTTATGGTAAACCCAAATTCTTTTTATCATATATTTGCAAGAAAGCGGTGTCTGAGGGTTTTAGTGGTTTTCAATTCTGAAACCCTGGGGAGTGTAGAATACCATTTCATTGCCATTACTCCCAGAAGCATTGCTTGAGTTTAAAAAAAAAGAAAAGATCGTGAGAAGAAAGGAAAGAGAGAATAAGTTGGTAGGAAAGAGAAATTTAAAAAAAAAAAAAACAACATAAATTGAGGTAGAAATGAATATGAACTCTCTCTCTCTCTCTCTCTCTCTCTCTCTATATATATATATATATATATATATATATATATATATATATATATATATATATATATGTGTGTGTGTGTGTGTGTATGTATAGTTCAGCGAGTGGGGTGTGGCGATAGAGATTTAGTGTCAATCCGTACGTAAATAATCCTGGTAAGAACTATATTAATGCTGCAGCAGTAGCAGCAAATAAAAATAATAATGATAATAATAGCAGCAGCAGCAGCAGCAAAAATTGGACAATACTAATCGATTGATCTTAATCTGATAATCTGTCGAAAAAATCTTTCTGAAAATTTAAGATCCAAAGAATTATGCTTAAATACATTTAAACTATTTTGTTCTTGGATAAATAAGAATTGAGGTTTTTGTTGAAAGTTTTTAGGATTAAAAAAATCACATGTGCTTAGACGTTAAGAAGTGATTATTTTACAAGAGAACTTATTCTGGACAGCAGAAAAACACGAGATGTAAGTTTCGATATTTCAATATACTCACTGATAGTTTATTTCTCAAACATTTTTCTTAAATATATACTTCAGAAATCTAATTAATTATGGGCTTTAGGCATCCATCAGTATTGAAATATAACAAAATGTGAATGCGAATTTCTTTTTCTAAACGTAACCACCCTTAGACATACCAAAGTGTCATATAACTATAATTCTTTAAACAATACGCAGTATTTTCGATCTTTTGACCATTTCTTCCTGAACCAAATTTCATTATCATTTCTAACTATCTTTAGAAAATACAAATGTATATTATCAATGATTTACATCTAAAATATATAAGAAGATAAAACTTCAGAGCTGTCATTTCAAGAAAAGATTCAGAGGTAACAGAAATATATATATACGGAGAGAGAAAGAGAAGGATACAGATATGCATCTCTCATGAAAAGGGGGTATTTATCAAAACATTTTTTAAATATGAGACAAATTAAATACTTAGATGCATTTAAAATTTAATATAAATATAAATGGAAATGTCAATAATCAATAATTCCTCATTGTGCCCACATTCTCCTGTTATTTTGAATATCTCCATAAAGGTTTTCAAAGAGCCTGTCCTTGATATCAATCCATTTATGACTTTCGTCTAGTTTAGATAACATCTTCGCTCTAAAAGAAAAAAAAGTTAATATCAGACAATATTTTGTACTTTTCAAAACCTTGTGAATATTTGCTGAAATGAAATGATCAATTGGTTTTATAATTTATTTAAACAAATTATATCTACTGTCAACAATAGATCGTAACATTGTATTATTTTCCATTACAGAGTATTTTTTTAGATTTTTTAACCACACTAGTTTAGGTGAATCAAAATAAGAATGAATCGATAATAATGGAAAATAATCAATTTTTATTTTTTGTTGTCATTAAATATAATTTCTTAATTAGAAATCAAATCTTTTTCAATAATAGAATTTCCAGAATCAACGATCATGTCACACTGGTTCCAATTCGATCACCGAAGTTCAGCAGCGATGAGTTCTGCTTAGTATTTTCATAGGTGATCATTTAAGAAGAGGAGAGTTCTGTGTGTCAGACAAAGAAAAGATTAGTAATTTGTAGCAGCATCAGCAAATCTCCCAAATGAATAACTTGGAAGAGTTATTGCTGAAAAAACTAATTTTATGCAAATAATAAATCTTTATTTCTGAAAGTTATTGATCATTGGTTATTGATCATTTCTCCCAAATTCTTTAAAAGATTTAATGCCAGATTCAAAGACCAGATTTTCTTATCTTGGAAAAATACGTTAATTGATTTAGCAAAGTCATCAGGAGTATTATACGGTTGGTAGTTTACCCGATTGTATAAAGTGAATAAGTTGTTCCTTGTTTTAATTGAGAGTGGCACTATAATTTCAGAGAAGAATTGTTCCAATATCTTGACTTGTGAAATAAACCTACGTCTTTATACAACCAACTTCAAACTTTCTTGTTAGTTGTAAACGCTCGTCAATAAACGTTCAGTTGATCTTTTGAGATATACACATTTGGAAGAGGAGAAAATCTTGACTCAACAAGGGTAACAGCCCAATAATTAAGTACTCAGTCGGATCAGATTACACAAAAAGTGTTGTACTCTTTTACTACTATAGATAACGTTCATAAAAATCCCGCCCTGTCGGCTGAGGCGTTAGAATACACCGACTGCACCTCTTCAGAGAGCTAAGACTCCCCTAATAGGGCCACCTGTTGTCCGCGGGTGGCGACTCGTGATGCTTAAGGATTGAACTCAGGTGGCTGAGCAGTCTATGACGCCACTTAGGCCCTTACTTAGGCTAGACGGTCGGTCGGAGTGGACCCATTCGTTCAATCGGCTGGTAACGCCAATCCCTAGAACTTATATGATTGGCCAAACTCTATTGCCCTTATGGCAAGCCCCAACCCTTTTTATCATATGGGTGCTAGAAGGCGCTGACTGAGGGTCTTCATGTCCTGGGAATGACGTTAAACTCTATCTGATGGTGAGGTTCCATTTTTGGAAGTAGGGAAATGTAGAGCGTCCCTTATCACCATTGCTCTCAGGTCCACTCTGACCCGGAGTGATAGTACCTGTAAGGCTAGTGTCCCATTTATAGGTTAAATAGAAAAATGTGTTTATAAAGAAATTGTGTATCCATTTAAGAATGAATTTATCTCAAAACTTATTCGGCATTAAATGACCCACTGAGGTTGATATGCCGTACAACAATCCAAACTAAATCAAACCATAAAAATCAGTATATATATATATATATATATATATATATATATATATATATATATATATATATATATGTGTGTGTGTGTGTGTGTGTGTGTGTTTGTGTAGCAATAGTTTATAGTTATCACTATCACACTATTTGCGGTATCATTAATAGAGTGTTCAATATATGTGATAAAGCTACTATATAATAATAATAATAATAATAATAATAATAATAATATATTAATTTGTCTATATATATATTCAATTACATGGATAATGTAATTGAATATATATATTTACACACATACACACACACACACATATATATATATATGCAATAAAATATTTTCATAATTTAAATATGATATAAAATATTTTCATTTTAACATCATTGTGTGTTTTATATCCTTTTATCTCTCTCTCTCTCTCTCTCTCTCTCTCTCTCTCTCTATCTATATATATATATATATATATATATATATATATATATATATATATATATATATATAACACCTTTATCATTAATGCAAATTTTCTTTCAATTATTGCAAAATTGTACAATCATTCGACAGCAGAAATATATGCATGTATCTATCTATGTGGATGTGGATGTTGATGTGGATATATATATATATATATATATATATATATATATATATATATATATATACTCCCACAGCCACATATATAGGTAGATATTTGCATGTGTGTGTATGTTAATAAAATGTTTTAAACCCATTTTCCACATAGTAAATGGAAGCAACGCCCACCTACTTATGATAAGATAGTCATGAAGTTGACTGTGAACAGTAAAAAATGTTAAAAGTACAAAACTATTCATCGAATTTTATTGATGAAATGGAAGGGAAATTTTTAAAATGTCGTTTATTTATATGAATTTTAATCAGTAATAATTAGAATAATTTAGTTGTCTGTCCTGTGCAATGATTCGATGTAGTGCTGCCAAATTTGCTATGCATAATCATTGGACGCATAAAAATCTCACCGAAAATGATTCTCTTTCAAAAAATCAATAATATTTATAATATGATATAAATTCATAATTGGAAATTTTTTTTGTTATTTCGATTTATTTTTTATAGTAATAATTACTTTTTGTAGCCGTTCGCTGTGAATCTTTAATTAACAAATAATAACCAATAAAATAGCCAATAAGTTTAACCTCTTCTCTGTCATAAACTTCTGTTAGTAAATGGCTATTTAAAGAAGGAAAAATACAAGATATCAATATCCTCGTGTAGTCTGATGTCCATCGACTTTTAGAAGATGATTTAATGAATATTTTTCTAAATTCATCGTTAAAAGTAGTAAAAATGAATATTCATATAAGAATTGATATCACAATATGCTTGGAGCAACTTCATCTCCAAAAATTGAAAACTATTTCTTTCTTTTTTGTATTTAATTGTTTGTATTGACTGTAAATATTGCTATTTATGATTTCTAATTCAAGAATGACAAAATATTGATTCACTTAAAAACAATTTTTTACTACTACTACTACTACTACTACTACAATAACAACAACAACAACATGAAATAAACAGGGATGAAAGAAAAAGTAAGAAAGGAGTACCCAGATGAACAGGAGTACCCAGATGAACAGATGAAATTCTTGTAAGATATTCTGGACCATTCTTGAAATGTACAAGAGTCGGGGGCTCAGATAAATGTACAAAAGGAAAAGGAAATTGATGACAAGGAACAAAGACTTACACCCGAGAGAAAGTCTGTGTCAAGAAAAGAAATAAAAGTGCATTGAGGATTGCGTAGATGCAACCTTTCAAGAACGGATAATACACACACACAAAAAAAAAACACCCACAAAAACAAAAAACAAACAATAAAACAAAAAAACAAAGACAGGCAAATTGCTGGAGCAAGTAAAATAAATTTCAAAATAAGGACAATGAGTAAAACAACAAAATCTACAAAACTATAATGGGGTAATTCCATGTCAAATCATCCAGAAAAAAAGTTAAATTGTCACCCATCCCCTACAATTTTTCTGAAATTTTGTCCAGGTGTTGACTATGTTAAAGTTAGACAATCCCAAAAATTTGAGCTTCCAATTCAAAAAATTGGCCGAATTATCTCGATTTTTATCTTTCAAAATTTTTTGTTGGGTGGGTGGGGGCGCAAAAATGGCGACTTTTTGTAATCTTTTTTGTCTGTAAAATGAGTTTCTAGAGCTTTCCTACTCCTAAAAAATGGTTTATAAAAGCTTTTTGGCCCACGCAATCCAAAAATGCTATCAAAAAGTCTTTAAGTTAACCAATTTTAAATCATTAATGATTTTTTATTCTTTTCATAGCAAGATCAATAGGTGAAAAAATCCAATGTGGCACTAAATAAATGACAACATTTTATTATTATTATTTTACATATATTGAGCATTATTTGTATCACAAAGACAGTTTGGTTTTTACTCAGAACGTAAGTTAACGTTTTCAATTTTTTAAGTGTTTTCGTTCAGCCATTGAATAATGTCTATATTGAGCAAAATAACTGTCAGAGTGCAATAGAAATGATCAGAATTATGTTGGTAGTTGGATATATTTGAAATAATATAGAAACGCTCTTTTCGTTTTTTTATTATTAGCCCCAAACCAGTTAAAGACAGGGATTTTCCACAATTGTTTCTGCATTTATTCACACGCACAAAGAAAATATAATTAATTAATTTTTCAGATTTACGTTTTTTGATTAAAACATACACACAAAAATGGAGGGATTCCCCCGCTGTTGCACCCCTCATAAAGTACTCATCATCACCACATTATCACTATCCGACGTCTATACCACAATTTGAGGGTCAGGCCTAAACCAATAACAACATTACAGGCGACCACTTTATAATCACCCACGAGGTGTCATATACCCCTCATATATATATATATATATATATATATATATATATATATATATATATATATATATATATATATATTGAAACTGCCAGAAATCATCAGCCGATCATGATACTGAAATTTTTTCGAAAATTTATTCAAATCAATATCAGACATCTTCCACGGTTATTATATTGTGGCTTTATTAGACTCAGAACCCTAAGCCAAACAGAAGAATCTTCCCATTTCAAAATTCATTTTAAAATTTTCTAAGTTGTAGAATCTAGATCTATCGTTTTATGGTCAGTTATTTGTGGGTTAACACTATTTTTTCATTTCTTGAATTTACAACTGTATTCTATTGCATCATTGTACAATATTCTTGTTAAATAAGAATTGGTAAAGCAAGAATAAATAACACATTTCTATTTAAAATCGAAAGCAAAGTCACTCGTTTGAATTAGAAAAGAATTACTTTTTGTATCACTGTGTTGATATATAGGAAATGAAATGAAATCAAGCAATAATTATGTGAAAAACTCGTGCTGAGTAGACAAGATCTTGTGTAGTTTCTAAAAAGCATTTGAATATAAAACTTATAGCAAAAATGTGGCATTGAACTTCTACCCGACATTTCGAGAAACATTTTCTTTCCTGCTTTGTTGAATAAAAACGCTAAGCGGATGTTATGGTAAATTATTTCCTGCGTATTTTTTCTTCCCCCTTTATTTTTTATTTTTGAGATGTTTCACTGTATGAGATGACAAGGACTTCCGTTCAGAATATCCTTTGAATTTCTTTTCAAATAAAATGCACAAATATTATTCTTCATCTGCCCAACAACTGGAGAAACAATGCTCTTTCTTTTACCCACATATGTATTATGCCATTACTTTGAACTTTAATCAAGTTCGCTGATGAGATTTGGGTCTATTTACTCAAGAACATTTACACGTAAAAATTCAAGACGTTTTCTTTCTTTGATATATTTTTTCCATTTTCAATCAACGGAAATTCTTAGAAAAACAAACAAACATTGTAACACTTTTAAATAAAGTTATCTATATACCTACCTATCTATATATATATATCCCATTAATAAGCATAACCCTACCACTTTCTTTATAAAAGTAGCTTTCCTTCATGATTTTAATATTTCTAGTGATACAATAAAACAGATGTTATTAAATATTATTTATAACAGAAATCCACACATCAGGTTTGGTTTGAAAATATACGTACTATGTAGAATTTTACATAAGTGTGTACTTATTTTTTAAATTTATTTTTGGTACGTATTTCTAATAGGATTGAGATAACAACGAAATTCTAATGATACTTTTCACTCATTTTTACTGGTGCACTAGGAATTCAACCAGTTAAAGTGTTTTAGTGTACGCATAAGAATCAGTTTTTACCGAAGCAGAGAACCTAATACTTTGTAATTGTAGACTTTGTAAATCTATATTTCAAACATTACTAATAAAACGCTTAATTCCTGAGAGTACAATATGTTTAAAAAATTGTAAGCAGGCCTAAAACTTATATTCATTTGTCAACTTGCTACAGAAAGTAGAAACTTGTATCTGCGGAAGCTACATATATAAAAGTACCCATAAACGATGAAAAAAATATAGATAAAGTAAATAAGAACCAAATATGTGTAATATATCAAAAATAGTCATTTATATATATATATATATATATATATATATATATATATATATATATATATATATATAATATATATATATATATATATAAAGTTAAAGGATTAAGACTGTAACTCAGCTCTTTGGGTGTGATATCATTTGACACCATCATTAATAAGAATATTTGATTCGTTACTTGTCAATGTTCTATCATCATTCTTGAAAAAAAAATATTTTGCACTCATGCATCGTAAATATTTATCTAATGACATCCAAATGTTTTAAATGATGAAAAATAATTGCTTGGTGGCATCGAAGAAGACATACATGATTTAAATCAGATTATAGAAAATTGTTCCAGATAATTTCAATTCCGTTCAAACAATTTCAAATTCAATTCATAGTATGATTAGTTTGTGACAAAACCCCCAAAACATTTGTATAATGAAAGAAGGAATAATTATAGTTTGGTAACTCTTCAGATTTTATATGATTATGACTTTTCAATTTTGTTTTGTGTTTATCAATTAAAATTCCTATGTATGCTAACTGATTAAGCATTCTCAAAATCTAACTTTGGGTGATTAAGACAGACTTTGTGAAAAGATAAATATTCGTCAATGTGAACATGAAAGAAAAACAACAGAAACAACCAAGTAAAAAAACTACAACAAAAAACAAATAAAACAAAACAGGCAAATGTACTCTAGTTGGTTGGTCATAACTTTTCGCTGTGAATTCCTGAGATGAATAATTATCATTATAATATGCTTGTTTATACAAATAGTTACTATAATCTTGGTTGTTATAGTCATAACGTTTCAAATGTTATAATATCCCCAGTCCTCTTCAGGTTAATTTTGTAATCGTTAATTTTCTTGGAATTTTAAACAGGGCCCTTTATTACATCCACAAGAGTTCGACTGATTATGCTATGGATATCTCGTAATAATGTATCTCTCGTAATATTGCTTCTTTTCTTTCCACTGAATCAAAGTGTATGAATTGATAAAAGGATGGAAATGACAATCAGTTTATTATGCACTAACATATTGCCCAGTAGGACAATCAGGTGGTAGAATTTGGGACTCTTAATGCGTATGTCCCTTGGTATTTAGCAATAACTATATCTTTTTAATAAATATAGTGGCAAACCTTCACTGGAAAATCTGTAGGATTTACAAGAAGGATTTTTTTGTTTTTTTATCGAAAGTCATTTTATTTCTGGACCCACTCAACGTACACAGACACAGACACAGACACACATACAAACACAGACACAGACACATACACACACACATACACACACACACACACACACACACTCACACACACACACTTATAATGTTGTGGTTAATATCTAGAAAAATGAAAAGTCTTTTAAGCATGTTCTGATTTTTTTTTTAAAATAATTTTTCTTCTTTAAATTGAAGACTTATTCTTTAAAAATAAGTGAATATGAATAAAGTGATTAAAAAATGCTGTCTTGTTTATGAATATAACTTTTGCTTGGATTAATGTTTGCCCACAACATGGATCATCACGTTTTTGATTACACACACATGCACACACACAAACACACACAAACACGCAAACACACACACACACACACACACACACACACACACACACACGCGCGCAAACACACACAAACACACACACACACACACACACACACACACAAACAAACAAACACGCGCGTGCGCTTTATAGTCGTCTTGCGGCTTTCCGGTTGTGTGTAGGCTTTTGTAATAAAACAAAGTACATTAATAATAATCGAAAGTTGGTTTTCAAAGTAAGAAAACCAACTTACAAGTCCATACATTCACTTAGAAAAACTCAGTCAATAACTAAAGCCAATGATACAATTTCAAATTCAATCAATTGTCAAGTAATAGTTTTTATTAAAGAAAAATTTGATAAATTTTCCAATAATTCAAAGTAATTAGGAGTTGCGTAAGTATCTACGTAGGTACATTCTAAAATTCACAGACTGTAATAAAAATATACATCTTAGCCTCCCCCTCCCTCCCCGAATTTATTTTTCCCCACTCTATTTTTCTTTTGTTAAAATACTTATTCAGTAATAGATATTAATATCATCGACCAAACATTATTAAGAGAAAGTTTAGATCAAAATGTCTAACTTAAAATCTATCGATTTTACACCGGATGAATCAACCCAATTTTCGGAGTTCTCAGATTTTAAATGTTTTCCTATTCATTACAGTGAAATTCTTTTTTAAGGGAGAAAGGCGAAAGTATTTTACCTTGTATAAATTATGAAAAGAAATATATCAGAATTGTCTATAAAAAACAGAATAACATTGTAAAGAGACATTTAAAATTTTTTTAATGTTTTTAAAGAACCAAATATATTTTTTTACTCTAAAAGAAAACCATCATTCATATCCAATACCAATAAACATTTTTCTGTTCTATCTTTCATAAAGAAAATCTATTGATATTACTTATATCTTCTCATAGCTGGCACATTTGTAACTAAATGTAACGACTATTTTAGAATTATAGCGTAGTTTATAATAGGGTCTGACAAAATGTTGTCTCATTTTCATTTTAAAAACGAATTAAAATTAATTAAATCGATTATATACGATCAAATTTTTGTCTAAGTCGAAAAGTAGTAAAAAATGAGCATTAGTATTAAAAAAAAATTATTGCATTGCCATTATTTTCGCTCAATTTTGCTCAAATATTCGCAAACATGGACGCTTATTTATTTAGGGAGTAAAAAAGCCCACATCATTTAGAATTGTAAGGCTTATAACAGTTTCTTCTTAGAAATAAATAACGAAAAAAATCAAATAATTATTTTTCTTTTTGGTCTAAACACCAAGAAAAAAAGACACTCTAAAATTTTAACCGGGGAAAAATGTCACGTGACTTCCTCTCGTATGGAATTCCGTCGTTGATAAAAACAATTATCAAAAATCAGGGAATTATCTAATTTGAATAACATTTTCTGTGTTGACTTATTAATCAACGAATTCGTTTTATTTAATTACTAAATCGTTTCAATCAAACTGATTCATTGGAAATAAATCGAAATTCTTTGAAATGAATATTACCATTTCTGCCTACTATATCATATTTTGAGGAAACAATCTATATACCTAATGAAAATATAAAATTCATTAAAAATATGAATCACTTAATATTAAGTTTCAAATTTCATATTTCTAGATTCTAAAAACAAATATTAATTAATAACCAGTTTACTTTATACTTGTTACCTAATAATTTTTGCGGGAAACTCAATGGAAAATTCAGACCCTCACTCTTTTAAACAGAACAGGTATTGATGTATAATTTTTTCCTTTATGATATAATAGGCAATTATATAATTATCGAAAAGAGTAAAAAAAGCAAACCTCCAAGTTTTTTTTGGTTTTTTTTGCATTGAATTTTCCGATTTTCGGTATTTATTTTCTACCAGAGTCGCTTCCTTAATTTTTTTTTCTTTTATCCACACCTTCGGTCTTTTGTCTTTTTATTCATACTGTAATTAGTTTCACTTTTATATAACCCCACCGATATTTTACGGCCCAAAAATAAGAGGGTGTCCACGTTAAGTTACCTGAAAAAATTATAAGTTTTGAAATGAAATAACCAATGCACGATAAAGTTCATTCATTGATAAATCAACACTGAACATTTCATTAAAATCGGATAATTCCCTGATTTTTGGTAATTTTTTTCAATCGATGAGGGTTAAATTTATTTTGTAAAATACGGTTGTGTTTGGCAGTACTTATTTTATAAATCTATTTTTAAGCAATTTTAGACAAACAAAATTAAGAAATCCACATTTGGTTATCGATTTCACAAACTGACAACTGTTTACAGCAAAAGACTGTTTAAATAGATATGAAATTATCTATTTATGAATTTTTGTGTTATTCCTCTCTACATTTTATTCAATCGTTAATGCCAGCATTATTTTCATTCATTTTGCTGAGGGTTCATTTATGTAAGCCTTGTAAATTATTCATCGCTCTTGTTTGTCCTATTTGTTCTAATCTTCCTCGAATGATTTACAACAATTAGGAAATGAGTATTCACTAAATGAAGCCTGTGATGATGGGGTTAATTTTTTTAAGTATGGCATTTTGGAGACCATATAATTAGGTATACACAAAAATTTGGCTGCTTTTCATTTAAAAAACGAATTAAAATTAATTAAATCGATTATTTAAGGTCAACTTTTTATCAAAGTCGAAAAGTAGTAACATCAGTGAAAAAAGCAAAATAATATCACGCATGTAATTTATTTTTAATACATTTAAAACGATCTTTTCGGTCAATTTCAATAGCGTATGCCCTGAAACGCTATTTAAAATCCTTGTTTACAAAATAAATGTAACATTCGTGATTGCAAAAAAAAAAAAAATTACCAAAAATCAGGGAATTATCAGATTTTAATGAAATTTTCAATATTGATTTATCAATAAATAAATTTTATAATTCATCGGTTATTTTATTTCAGAAGTTTAATTAGGTATTTCTGCTATGATAAATTAATATATAAAATTCATTTAAAATATGAGCAGCATGATTTTAAGTTTAAAATGTCATATTAGAATCTAAAAAATATTTTTCTTAATAACTATTTACTAATCAATCACCCATGTTTTTGGTCGAAAACTGTATTGAAAATTTAGTGCTCCCTTTAAATGGAACAAATATTGATGTATATTTTTTTCTTTCATAAGATAATAGCCAATTAGATAATTATCGAAATGAATTTTAAAAAATCTCCAAAAATTATATTTTTTTAGTATTTATTTTCGTTTTATTTTCCGATTTTCAGTACTTATATACCACCCGAGCGGATCCATTAAAAAAATGTTTTCTTCTATTCACATTTTCAATCTTTATATTTATGCAGAAAAAATATCAATCACATATAATCCTATCAATATATTGCGCCCCCAAAATAAGGGGGTGGGAAAAAGTTAAGTGATCTGAAAAAATAAGTTTGGAAAGGAAATAACTAATGCATTATAAAATTCATTCATTGTTAAATCAACGCTGAAATTTTCATTAAAATCAGATAATTCCCTGATTTTTGGTAATTTATTTTGAAACGTGGGAGGTAAATTTGTTTTATAAAAACACGGATTTTTCGACAAATTGGGGAGACCTAATATAATCTACAGAGAGTAAGATGACCGCATACTCACAAACCCACACAAACTTGAAAAGAAGAGAGAATAAGAGATGTCCCCTCGTATTTTGTTATGGCTTGTGAGATAGACTAGTAGATATATTGTAAGTGAATTCAATCCTTATTGAGTAACCCCCCCCCCATACATATAGTTATATTCCCAAACGAAGTTTAGATTACTGAATAACTTTGTATGTACACAGACTCAGAGAGTGATATTACTTTACATACACGTGTATAGACAGATGCAAAAGTACCCACAACATTTCCCCCTCTTTATTTATTTATAAACAAACTTATATCAATAAAACGGGTTATTATTTTATGTTTGGTTCAGATTTATTTCATGTTCATTTCAAAAATTGTTTTTTGAGAGAAATCACCATATAAACTAAAATCTGAGAAAAGTATGTACAATTAGTTTTCAATCTATTCAATGATCAAACTCGTTTACTCTCTGACAGGGTTGGCGGGATAAATCATGTTTTTGGTTGTTGTTGCAGTTCTTTTTCTACACGTGACCCATTCTTATAGATCATGTGTATATCAATGATTCTTAATTTATTCCACTAAAGTTATTTGTTATTGTAAAGTACGCTATTGATTCATCTATATTATGCATTTTTATGAAAACTGAATAAAATATGTATTTATAGTTATAATAGATAAATAAGTAAATATTTATTGATTGAAATTTCACAAATGATAACTAATAATAAATGTCTTAATGATATTGAATATAAACCCCATCCACTACAAAAAACAAAAAACAAACTAGAAATTGAGATGTTAATATCCGGTTTATTCTCCTTGCATTTCCACCATTTCATCTAAGCGATAAAAGCAATATATTCACTTGGATGAGCAAAGGCATTAAATAAAAACATTTTTGAATCATTGACAAAATTCATTAAAAATCTATAATAATTTCCGCTATTCTCTGTTGCTCTTTTATTGTGTGTATTTTCTAAGCTATATTATTGAAGATTGAATGCAGTGCTTGATATTAATAAGTCTTCTAACTTTTTGTGAAGTTCTGAAATGATCAATTATTATTATTATTATTATTATTATTATTATTATTATTATTATTATTATTATTATTATTATTATTATTTATTATTATTATTCACTGACTGAGACATTGTGAACCAATAAGACGACACTAGACCGAGTACGCCAGTCTTCTTTTTTACTTATTACATAGAGTCTGTCAATATAATCTTTTTATGAATCATCATTTATTTGCTGTCCCATCGCTCCATCGGTTTTAGTTCATCTCCCGTCAAGTTTAGAAAGTATCTATCGATACCCGCTCTTCTATTCTTGTCCAGTTTGCTTATTTATGAATGAATAATAACACAATGAATATAACACTGGGCAACAAGGATTTTGCTACTAGTCTTTTAGAATAAATCCAGTATGTTGATTTCGAATCTATGCTCAGAATTGTTATATCCAGTCAGGATTTTGTACACCATATGTCACTGGTAAACGTCCTTCCACCCCCTCACATAAAACTCGGTCTCATGAATAACTTCGTAAAAGCATCGAAATAAGATGATTGTGAATTCCTATATGTAAATGTAAAATTTGTCCAGAGAAAAATGAGGCAAAACTGAAAGCAGGCATTTTAATTGGACCCGAGATCAGAGAATTAATGTCTGATAGTAAGTTCAAAAGGTGAAGCAAATTTACGTGATCTGGCGGCAAGGAATTCATGCGTGTTACTTGTAGGCAACTTTCTTGAGTTTCACTGAACTGAAAACTATGCTGATTTAATAAACAACATGCTCACAGCGTATCAAAGAACGGAATTCCGGATAACTTTTAAAGTTTACTTCTTACATTATCATCTTGAGATTTTTTCAACGGATCGGGAGCAATAAGCATGATAAGGGGTTATATCAGGACGTATCAGAGATAGAAACAGAAATTGTAAAAGCCGGTTCAATCCACACAGGAAAACCGGCTATGGCACAAGAACAAGTACACCAAACAATTTTTTAATAGAAGAGATGGTGTCCATAAATATTCTATAACAACTATTTTCATTGAATATATATTTTATTTTAATTTTTTTACGAAGCGTCGTCATTCCTTTTAACTAGGTCTTCCACACTGTTTTAGAAAGGATCTGATTGAGTTGCAATAAAAGCAACTGAAATAAAACCTGGAAAAATCTACTTGTATAATAATAATAATAATAATAATAATAATAATAATAATAATAATAATAATAATAGCTAAGAAGGGAAAGTATACAGGAATAAACTGAATATCTTTTAATAGCAGTACAAAATAATGCCATAAGAAGCAATTAAAAAAATACCAAGTGTATACTATGTGATGACAGGGATAAAACAGGGATGACTGAAAACAAAAAACTGGCATGAACGGAGTGCAAGACTAGGCACGAGTAAGTAAGAAAGGTGATTGACTGGGAATTGTGCAAGAGATAAACATTAGACTATACTGCCAAATGGTATGTGCACAAACCAGAATCTGTCCTAGAAAATTCTCTGGGATTTTGAGATACAAAAAGATCATCCAATCCGATTTGAAGACCGGAACAAGAATAAATGAAGTTGGCATAAAGTGGAGGCACTCACTGTAATGGTTATCCTCATAGGAAATGGATACGGCGAATCGTATTCAAATATTGGACGAAGTTAATTACATTTCAAACAGTATTGGAAAAAGTGTCAGCAACCACAGAGTGAATAAGAAGGAAGGCCAAAATCTGGACATATACCTGGACCTTGCCAGAGAACTGAAAATAAAAATATCACAGCTACCAATTGTAATAAGGGCCTATGCAACAGTTCCCAAGAACATGACAAAGAGACTCCAAGAATTAGAAATAAGAAGTATCGACAAATCCACAAAACTATAAAGATAAACTAGAATACTTAGATGAGTCCCGGAGTCCTGAGGAACCTTGCCGCCACTCAGATTCCAATTGGAAAACCACCAGTGATAACTGGTGTGGACTCACAAGAAGAAAAAGAACAACAATAATGATAATTATAATCATTCTATATACCGTATAAATATATTACAAATATAGCATTTACTTGTTTGAGTTTTTGTTGTTTAGTGTAAGCTAATGTTTCTTTGTGATTTCCTTTGACACACCAAAATTTCTACGTTTTTTTTTATATCAGATAAATTTTTTGAAATAAGAGCGGTATTAATGTCAGTGTGCTCACTTTTAAATGAAGAGATGCATCATTTTATAATAATCAACGACGGCAACGCGTAAACATAGGCTAAATATTCTTTTACATCAGCTGTTGGAATATTTTGCTGATTTTTTTACTTTATGCATTGTTTGTTATTGAAGAAAATGTCTGGTAATTAATGTCAACGAATTCTTATGATCTTTATAAACTATCTTTAGAAAAAGAAGTATAATTTTAATGAAGATTCCAATGGTGAAGTCAATCCCAGTCTGAATTATTTTCTCCACAACTTTAACACCCTTCAAAAAAGACTGAAAACAAACATATATAAAGAAACTGCTTCATTCATTTAATTTTATGGCTAAAATCCACCAGATTTTCATTCCGGAGATTTATTGATCATATCATTGTGCCGTTTTAGTATAATGAGTTTAGTTTCTAGCATTCTCACATTAAAATTTTCTCTCTTATTTTGTATAATATTTTAACACGATTCGTTGGCTTCTTGTGATTAGCAGTTTTAATGTGATCCCTGCAATTCATGTAAAGCGTAGCAGTTGACGTTAGTGAGATTTAAATGAATATTTGTTTGTCATATCACTAGTTATACAGTGATTAGATAGCGCCCGTTTTTTAGTATTGTAGAAACTTCGTTATTTCGTCGTATATATACTACTATTAATACTTTATATCATCGTTAATGGTAGTAGAAGATGATGTGTCAATCAAAGTAGTCGTTGATTTTAAATGGGGATTCTAAAACAACATAAAAATGAAATATAATCTACCTAGAGCTAAACAGGCATAAAATGATTCACCCCCCCAGGAAAAAGAATATCTGTAATATCCGACACAATATTATTCATAGTGTTGTGTATTTTAAAGTGAAAATCCCCTCATTTCATGGCGTGAACATCAAATTAAAGTAAGTGATATTTTGGTGCATTGTGATTGAACACAAATCTAAAATTTCTAAATCAATGATAGTGTGGCAATAGTTTTTCAGTAATTTTATGTCGAAGCAAAGAGTTTAAATAAGTACTCATATCAAGGGAAAATAAATTCTATAACAGATGCAAGACTGATGTTCTGAATAACAAAAAACAAAACTATTTGTAATTATTGATTAAACAAAAACAACAACAACAGTACAACAACAACAACAAAAAAAAATAGAGAATAAAAAATTATTGAAAGTTTTTCAAATTTTTTTTTGCCAAATAGGAAATCACGCTAGAATAATTATGAAATTTCAAGAAATTACCAAAAGGCAACAAAAAATCAACAAATATCTTATTATAATGGAGATTGTGTGTTTTTCTGTCTGTAACCGAAACTATATTACTACACAAGTCACAATTCCCTTAATTATTTACGTCAAATTCTCCATGATTTCATTCTTTTAAACCTTCAGTTATTAATAAAAATTGTTTTACATTATTAATACTATTGACCATATCTATGTACTAATAACATGCAATTGTATTTATATATACAAAAAATAGCGGTTTACAGTTTGAACGAGAAGGCTAATTTGCATATTGATATTTAAAATTTTATTTTAATACATATGTGCTTGGTATTATTGATTTCTAATTGTTTGGTTTTATCTTAAGAAATATAAACAAAAATCTCGTGGATAAATCTTAAAAGAAATTTATTTACAAGAAGAAATAACTGTAATATTATCCTTTACTTCCTATTTTAACTAAATAGTTAAATTAGGAAAATTTACCAATGAAAGAGGGGAGTAATGGAAAATGATGGAATAGTTAGTTTCGAAGTTGTTCTATTTTTCGATTATACCCGCTCTGTTCCAAATCTTTTTATCTGCATTCTTATTCAGTTTCATTAGCCTTTCTAATTTAATACCATATTTTATTATAAAATTTAACTAAAATCCGGAGGGTGCATATATTTGCTAGTACAAATAAACTTTCCAAATATTCACAGGATTGAGAATGACGTGTAAAATATCTTTGATATTGAGTAAAAGAATATGAATATTATATTTTAATCTGTTTTGATTAGTCAATGAAGGTGTTTCGGTAAACATTAGGATAGTTCATAATCAAATGGACCAAGATAGAGTGTAGGAATATTTAAAACAGGCGTTTTCTTCATATATTTGACAATGCATTATTATGATGACAAGAGACAAGACATAGGTATCTGGGATGTGTGTCTTAGACTAGTGTCACTTATTGTATACTTTACGAAGTATAAAAAACGTGACCTTTGATATTTTCATTCGTTTAAAGAATCTATCCCATCAACAGGATGAATAATTCAGTTGGTTCTGCAGCATCATTCCTTTTTCTAAACTCATAAACATTACGTGATCCGTAAAAATGTTCGTGTTTATGAGGTTAAAATCTATAGCTTAGTGGAATCGTTCTGTGTTAACGTAATCTATCTAATCAAAAGTGGGCAAACACATGTATTGTTATTATTTAGACATAACGAAAAGATTCAATATCTCTTTATGAGATATTGGACATTACTTCTGCTATGACCTAATATCATTGTTGAAAATACCTATTATGGTCTATCGTCTCTCTCTCTCTCTCTC
This sequence comes from Doryteuthis pealeii, assembly GCA_023376005.1. NCBI lineage: Eukaryota > Metazoa > Mollusca > Cephalopoda > Myopsida > Loliginidae > Doryteuthis > Doryteuthis pealeii. Next base: position 82,954,837 of record CM042158.1, on the reverse strand, counting down.
TCTCTCCTCTCTCTCTCTCTCTCTCTCTCATATTATATATATATATATATAATATTATATATATATATATATTATATATTACTTTTATATTTTACCCACTTCTCCCAACCACCCCCCGCTTTCGCAACAAGCACCTAGCAACCTCCTCTTCTCATCTTCCCACACAAACCACCATCCTCTGAACTCACCCTCCACTTTATATGATGTTACTCTGATTTCAATAAAATCCTCCCTAACCTCCCTACCCCTCAATTCCACCACTAACTCACTTTCTCTTCTATAAACACAAATGTACGTATTTTGCTTTGAATAAAGTCAGACTGAGGATGTTCTTCGCGTCAGAAGGACGAACTATTTCTCTCCTACTTGGACTTGTTTGAGTCATTATTTTTGTTCACTTTTCCTTTTAACTCACCTCATATATATATATATATATATATATATATATATATATATATATATATATAATCTGAATCACATGTAAACTGATGTAGGCATCAACTAATCTTTTTTATTCCATTAGTATGGATCAGTAAGGATCAAGCTCATTCCCTATATAAATTTTGTTTTTTTGTGATTAGCTTTCTAATCAGTATCACACGGAGGTGTATGTACGTAAGTATGTGTGTGTATGTGTCTGTACATGTGTGTATATGTGTGTATATGTATGTGTTTGTGAGAGAAAGAGAAAAATAGAGAATCACTTCAAGGGATGAATCAATTTCATAATACTTTGGGGTTACTTCACTATCTTTTCCCCTCTTTTTCCCTTTCTATCTATTTTAAAGCGGCGAGTCAAATTATTTGCCATCTATAAGTAATCATGTAAAGAAGAAAATCAAATTTTCTTCAAGAAATATTGATTTGAGAATAAGAAAGCTGTAGTTGTATTCATTTATTTTGTTTTCTATGTGTTGATGTGTCATTGCAAAATTGTTATTAAAATTTCCCTTTTTAATCGCTTAAAGGAATTTCAGATGTAAATTATAATTGAAAATTTGGCTAATGTTGTTTGCAAATACCGTTATATATGCAGTGTCAATTCTGTCAATATTGTCTCTCCTTATATATGCATCTATTTATGCGTATGTTTTTACATTTCTGTATATTTGTGTATGTGTGCGTGTGTGTCATTTTCCTTGTGTGCATGCCTTGGTATCGACGTATGTGTTACAGTGGTACCTTGATGGGCTTGATTTGTTCCGCTCGTAACACAATTCCGCTCGTATATCAAATCAATTTTCCCCATTGAAATAGACTGAAATCTCATTAATCTGTTCCAGAGGGTAATCCCCCACCAAAAAAAAAAAAAAAAAAAACAAACAAAAACTTTCGGGCACGAAGGGACAACCACTGCATAAATTTGCTTGGTAAAGTGCGAGCAGACCTCAAAAATACAGAACTGGGAGCCGTAATATCTGGCCAGCGATTGAGGGAGCTAAGAATTCTTACAACAGAAGGGATGGAGTGGCTTCAAATAAGGAAGGACGGAATGCTACTGTGGGATGTGCCAAACTACTTCAGCGGCAGAATACAGCAAAGCATATATATATATATATATATATATATATATATATATAATGTTCACACCTCGGCGCACGCGCGCACACAATAACATATATGTAGAAACAAACAGACATAAAATACTATTGCAACAACCTGATAATGTGTTTCAATTAACTCAAGATTAAACCCAGCTGTATTACAGTAAATAATAATGTGTACATGTTCCAAAATATGGGATGTATCAATTGTATGCATCATCCATGCATATAATGTACCCAGCTCCAAATTCGCATCGTCCAATTCAGTCTTGCAATTTCATTTCATTTTCCGGATATATATATATATATATATATATATATGCGTGTGTGTGTGTGTGTGTGTGTGTGTGTGTGAATTAGACATGTGTATGTTTGTGCGTGAGTATATAAGACAGCAAAAATAACTGAAAAAGTTTGCCGCACTTTCTGTCACTCTAGGCACTTTCAAGCTTTTATTTAGTCGCTAGGCTAAAATAGAACAAAATGCCAACGTTGTTTACTTATGATATTTATAGCCATCACCTCTCTTCATCAGACTCTCATGTCAGCTTGTGAGCAGTCAAAATCATATTCTATAAAATCAAATAATCTTGGCTGCTTATTGCACCAAAGACTTCCAATAAAAGTAACAAGGATCATGGCATGACACAGAGGAAGTAAATAGTTTTATGCGTTTACGCATCAATGTACATTGTGTAATGAATATGGTTTTTGCATAAGTGTTTGATTTCTTTTTTTTGTCTGCTGTTTCTGAATGTCTAAATATAAATACTTATATTCATTTATTTATCTCCTTACCATAACGCTGTTCAATGCCATTATTCTGATCTTTTCATCCGTTAGAGTGAGTCGTTCTTGTATCTTTGAGGATTTTGTCATTTCGAATTTTCTTTCTCCATTCACAAAGAGCTTGATAGATGTTTACTTGTCGTCCAGAAATCACTCTTTCTTAGTTTGTCTCACTTGAAGATTCAGAAATGACAAAATGAAATGAGGTAAATCAGGGCAAATATAAATAGCGGGAAAGTCTATTTATTTGTTTTGTTGTTTGGAAGTAATATTGCTTTCATGTAGACGCACATAGAAATAAATAAATATTTAGAAATCATCTTCTACTGGAATCATCATCTTATGTTCAGGAGATAACTTCTAGATAGATGCTATTTCTATGCAAGTTCTGTTCTTTTGCCTCGAATTGGAATTTATTTTGAAAAGGTTTTGATGTTCCATTGACCACGTGACCTATTGAAACATCGAGATGTCCGTGACTAAAGAAGATTCCAACCATCCACAGGATTTACTCTTGAACTTTGTTGAAAGTCTGGATTTTCCGGTCCGGTAAAAAGTCTGAGGGAAAAATGATAGGAAGAAAGTAATGTAAAAATGATTATAACGTCATTTTCCGGCTATGACATTTACTATTTTATACGCTTAAACAAAATGAGAAAGATGCAGTTTAGTTAACCAGGAAGACACATAATATGAGTTCAGTTTAAGATTATACTTACATTATATTCAGATCCAAAATATCCGAGAAAAGCTGTTCAAAGCAGAAATGGAAAGTTAGATACACATAATGCGTAAACAAAAAGAAAAGTATATATATATATATATATATATATATATATTATATATATATATATATAATTGATATAGTTATAGTAGTGGTGCATTTATCATTGACAAGTTGATTTGTGTGACGTGGGCCAGTGGCCTAGAGGTAGAGTCTCTGGCTCTGCGTTCTGGGTTCTCCGGTTCGATCTCTCTCGGGGGAGGATCGAGGTATACACTGCTGATGAGAGCTAATTTGATCGAAACAGCTGTCTAGTGTTCCGCATGTCTCACGCAGTATTCGCCGAGTTTGCTTGTTGTAATTATTCAATTATATATATATATATATATATATATATATATATATTATATATTGAGATTATTTTGGTATATGTATCCGTTAGTTCGAGATACATATAACAGGTTTGGGCATTTGTATGAAGTATTCAAGAATTAAATATCTGAAACTCGCTTGTTTTTTAGCAGAGTTTCGTTTATTGAGTAGTGGTAAATTTTCAGGATTATAATGTCTCCCTTCGTTAGACTGTGTAAGGACAGTAGTGTTCCTGGCTGCTGGTCTTTTTCTAGTGGGGGTATCTACTTCTACTGGTAGTGTAGATGTTGGTATACTTGGTACTGATTGGTCAGTTGATACTTTATGAGTTTGTACTCTGTGTCCCTTGTGTTCTGCTGGGGGTCATGGAGTTGGTGTTGGTGGGGGTATTTTGGAAATATTTGTAAGCTTTCAGTGTTCCTGCATCACTGTTGAGGCCTTTGGTGTGGGTGTTTAATCTAATTATCCATTTTAATTCAGCTAGTTTTCTTGACTGAGTGGATGGAAAACGATGTTCGATCAAGACACATTTGAGATTATCTAGATTGTGTGATGGGGTGCTAAAGTGGTGTGCGATTTTACTGTGTGGTGATTTGAGTTTTATGGTTGATTTTGGTTATTTAGACGTAGTCTAAAAGGTGTTGATGTTTCCTCCACTATTTTTGCATTTTGTGCAGTATATGTAATAAATGATATTTGCACTGTCGCATGTGAGTTGTGGGGGTTGGATTTTTATGTTAATGTGTGGTATTTGGATTGTGGGTCCGGTGTTTAAGTGCGTTCATATTTGGCATCTCGGTTTGTTGCATTTTTGGTTGCCTTTTATAGTGGTGTTGTGTAGGTGTTTTTTTCGATGCTGTGGGGATGTTCCGTAGGTTGTGTCTTTTGGCGTTGATGGGGATTTTGAAGGTGGATTTCATTGTGGGATCAGTTTATAGGATTTTGTATTGTTTAGTGAGTTTTTGGTTAGTTCTTGTCTTTTTAAAGATGATAAATTTTATTAGTTTTATGGTGTAGTCACTGTTTAAGAATCTTCGTGCTAGGTTAGCTGTGTTGTGTGTAATCTTGTGGGTCTGTACATATTCGTTTTATTCTTATGCATGCACTGTAGATTATGGATTTTTTTTAGTTTGTGAGGATGGTTGCTGTTGTAGTTGAGTTATGCAGTTTATATATATATATATATATATATATATATATATATATATGCGAAAAATGATTGAAATTGCAAGACTGAATTGGACGATGCGAATTTGGAGCTGGGTACATTATGTGCATGGATGATGCATACAATTGATACATCCCATATTTTGGAACATGTACACGTTATTATTTAGTGTAATACAGCTGGGTTTAATCGAGTTAAATGAAACATATTATCAGGTTGTTTCAATAGTATTTTCTGTCTATCTGCCTGTCTTTCCCTCTCTCTCTCTCTCTCTCTCTCTCTCTCTCTCTCTGTATATATATATATATATATATATATATGTATATGTGTGTGTGTGAGTGTGCGCGCGTCGAGGTGTGAACATATATATATATATATATATATATAATATTATATATATATATATATATATATATGGTGGACTCTCCTATCGTGAACGATAGATGTGTGATTTGTTTCCTCCCATATTGTGCATACATTTTGTGTTTCCTTGAGTAGCCGCCCAACCTTGCTGCGAGCTATGAAGCCACACTGACAGATGGAATTTCCTAAAGTGGGTGTCAGATGTTTTTATTTTAAACTTAAACGGAGCTGATCTCGATGTTTCAGTCTATTTTCTTCAAAGCTCTTTAATCTAGCGAAACATGTCTTACGCCATTCTTCCCGATTTGATGCTAGATTTTCCCAATCACTCAGGTTAATATTGAGGCATTTCAAATTTTCCTTCAATTTGACTTTATAGCGTAGGAGTGGACGTCCAATACAACGCTTAGCATTTGGTAATTGTCCATATAATATCTTCTTTGGAAGCCTGTTCTTATTCATTCTGACAACGTAACCAACCCATCTAAGCTGAACCTTTGCTAGTAAGGTTTCAATGCCATCAATGTGACATCTTTTTTAATATTGTGTTATTTTTCACTCTATCATCCCATTTTATACCGCAAATGGCACGAAGACAACGCATATGAAAGACGTCAAGCTGGTTTGTGTATTTGCGGTAAAGTGACCAAGTTTAAGCACCATACAATAGAGTTGAAAGCAGGACTGCTCTGTAGATGTCAGTTTTTATTATAAGAAATACATCTTTGGTATTCCATAATCGATGTTTCAAATTGCTGAATGCAGTGCTTGCTTTACCTATTCTGGAATGGATTTCCTTGTCGATTTTTCCATTATTGATCTTTATTGACTGTTGATCGAAGATATTTAAACGTGTCAACAATTTTTAATGCTTTTCCATCAATGAAGACATATGAATTTACAAGACATGGATTGCATGCTGCGGGCTGGTACAGTAGTAACACACACACACACACACACACACACACACACACACACACATATATATATTATATAATATATATATATATATGATCTGCTGTATTCTGTCGCTGAAGTAGTTTAGAGCATCATACAGGAGCATTCAGTCCTTCCTCATTTGAAGCCACTCTATCCTTTCTTTTCAAGTCAATATAGATAAAGTTATTCAGCTCATTTGCGAATGTGCATTGTTCAGAGGAAAATAGTAGAACAATTCAACATCCTAACCATCCCAGATACCAAAAATTTGACTAGAGAAAATCGACAAAATACAGAAAATAATGCCAGAAAAAAACAATATTAAAAACTGGCCAAATCTCTAAAATGACAAGTTACTGAAAAATAAGGATGAACACGAAACTGAAATGATGTAAAAGAAAGTTGAGATATGAAGCGGGAGTAATATATAAAAATGATTTAAGAAGCAAATTTACTAAAGAAAATAAGAATAACATTGAAAAGACTCAGCAGCGTAATAAAGCAACGAACTATGTACCAACAAAAAACGAAGTAATAGAAGGAACTAAACTTTAAAACTATGAAATTATCATAGCGCTGTGACATGAATACTGAAAACAGAACTCAATCAAGTAGAATAAAATTTAAGAATGAAGTTAGAAAATAAAGTGACAGAAAGAAGAAAGAAAAATTTTAAAAACAATAGCAGAAACCTGATGAAAGAAATAGAATATTTGGGGAGTAAAAACATCAATATGATAGTTGTTCCCATCATTAGTGGTGCACTTTGTCTTGAAGAACCTTGAAAATAAGAACTATAAATCCGAGAAAGAATTGAAACTCAACATATAACGGTATTAATAAGATAATCTCAAATACTGAGGGGAGTGCTGGTTTATTAAAGAGGTTTGCTGTCAGTGAAAACCACCAGTTGCTACTCAACAAGTAATAATGATAAAGTGGAAATAATGATAATCCTAAAAGGATAAATTAAAGTGCCAAAATGTTAATAGCAAACTGTAGAAACTATAAAGAACGATGAGCAGATAAATGTATATTTTTTTAACATACAGTGTTGTTTTCATTGGTTTACAAACATGTACACGTGTAAGTTTAGGTATGTATGTGAAATATATTGTGAGAAAGAGACGAGGAGAGAAAATAATAGGGAGAAAGAAAGAGTATATATTTTTGAATAAGTGTGAAACTCCCAAATAAAGTGTCCGTTCCAATGAACGCATTTTGGTTCCGCTTGCTGGAAATCCTATCAAGAATTTCACTCTGCAATAAGCGGCATCGGCTACGAGAGAAATGCTTAAATGTCGACATTGAAAAATGATTTTCACTGACCTGGAAGGAGCAAGCAACATTTTCCTTTGGACCATTTCAGTTTCTATTCCAATCATCAAGTCTAATAGAAAACCCATCAAAAAATGAAATATGGTCAGAATCCATTATTTTCTTCGAAGCACTGTCATCCATGAATTGCGTTTCTTCCACAAAACATTCTCATCAGTTGGCATTTCTCTTCGTCTTATATATATATATATATATATATATATATATATATATATATATATATATATATATAAAGATCGCGGGTACTGTAGAATTTTACTTAATCGATCCAAATTCAATAAAGTAGACATGCTATTCTAATTCATAAAACATGTATCGAAAATGATAATTTAGATTGTTTTCGTTGAACCAATTTTGTTATATAATATCATAATAGTCATTTCCATAGGCAATTTGTCTGTGTGTGGTTATTTGAATTGTATTTCTCAGAATCACTAAGTCATTTTACATTTCATCAAAACACATAACATTCCTGTCATCGGGGATTATAATACACTGACTGCACCTCTCTGCAGAGGGATCTGACACTCGCTAAAAGGCGGTGTTCTATATCCAGTGGTGAGGCTCCAGTACTAGAAGATGGTGGAGTACCCCTTCGTTAACATTACTCCCTGTTCCTCGCTTATCTGAAATGGTGGTGTCTGTTAGAGTCTCATGTATTGAGCAAATATATGAAATTTGTTAGCATAAGAATAGGAATACTTGAAAACACATAACTGCGTTTACACAGAAAGGATTATTATCATTATAGACAAATAAAGACGTGTGATTTAAAGATATATATTATTGCAATGGAACATTGAAAATATGAATAATCAATTTGTATTATTTAGATTTTTAGGACTGTTGTCCTTATCTTTATTATTATATACTCAACTCAAACAATGTGCCCGGCCAACCTTCTTATAATATTTCTTGTCTAATTCGAGAATCTTCTTGTGGAACTCGAGAGTCTTCATGTCGTAATCGGGAGCCTTCACGGAACTTCGAACCAAACCCTATATTTAACACATTGGGGTAGAACTGTATTAACTCAAACCTTATATTCATTATGCCATGTTTCAAATTAGACAATCATCTGCAGGTTGCTGGTTTAATCCTGACTACATGCGATAATAATATAGAATACTTAACATAACTTAACACTTGTAACCGGTCATGATACACGGAATGAAAACAATCTACCACAATACATAAATAAAGGATTTGATTAAAAGTTCTGTGAAGGATTGCGGTTAAGACAAGAATAGCCCCCCCCCCCGAGTTCAACAAGAATGTTCTGAAGAAGTCTGGTGGGCATATTAGCCGAAACGTTGTACATATAACAAGATGAGGACAACAGTTCGAAAAATCTAAATGATACAAATCATCCAGCCTCATCTAAAAAAATTCAGGCAAATAATTAATAATGAATTAATTATTAATTACAAATTAACTTTACAAATTAACTTTAGAAATTAATCAGATTTTGACATTAATTAATGTATAAATGGTTGGTGGAGGTTAAACAAATAAACCAAACTTGTATTGAATTGAAGTTAAAAAGTAAATATTTAGATAAAAGATTTTTGTAAATTGCTTGTACAAAACAAACAAACGTATTTTTAGAACTTTTACTTTGCATGAAAATAATAATACTTTTGGAAGTGAATAATAAACAACAAATTGTAGACGTTCTTAAATATTTCAATTTTTTATTATAACATTTTTCATTTTGGTATTTGTTACATTTATCAAAGAATACTTAAAGTAAAATAAGTTGATTTTTAAAATCGATTATGGTTAGGAATAAACATATACAAATATAAAATGTTTACATTTTTAGATCGATTTTTTATTTAATCATTAAACTTACCATTACTTATAAACGAACAAAGGCATTTTTACATATCAATATGAATATTTTGAGGAAAACTAATGAATATTTTGAAAAGAATCATCTGCGTTGATTCTTTTTATCACTTATACATGTAAACCATCCTCTAAACTTTTGTTTCATGTGTATCGAAGAAACGAGCTGAACAGTTGTTTACTACTAACTAAGATGATAATACCGGGGAAAGAAATCTTTCTTTTCACAGCTGCTTTCAAGTTATTTCATTCACTGATGACTTCACCAGATACAAGCGTATTTGATGGTCACGAAAAGTCGTTAATTTTTCTTTGAAGTCTAGCAATAAGCACCAGACTGCATCTTTTTATTGTCGGCATTGTAATTTTATCATTATAACCTATCATACAGAAAATATGCAATTTTATGAAGAGAGCTGGCGTTTGGATTACAAAAAAAAAAGTCCGTAGAAAGTATGTGCATATTGTCTTGTACCAATCACCATTGAAAATTAGATTAATGTTTGATATTATGAAATGTTTTCTGTGGTGATTAATGATATTTTCTTTAATATATATATATATATATATATATATATATATATATATATATATATATATATATATAAATATATGGAGCTATGGATGTAGTAGAATCCGACTACCTATATATATATATATATATATATATATATATATATATATATATATATATATATATATATATATATAATCACAGAATAAAATGTTGTATTTTTAGTTCATGTAACTCATCCCCTCCAAAAATCTCTAAATCAGTGTAAGTGTAACTTATTTATAACTAGTCATTTATGTAAGTATTGAACCTTTTTTTATGTATCTACCAAGAATAAGATGTCAATTAACTCCTCCAGTCATGGAATTAACTTATAATATAAAAGATATGTTTGACAAAACATCATCTTAGAATAGATTGTGAAATGAAACAAATATAATCTGTAATGGTTCGGAATGAATCTGGATAATAAATCAAAATTCAACAATTAGTTCATTTTTACCTGTAGTGGGTTTTGGGTTTAATAGCCTAATCCAACGAACAATTGTTTTCTCAAAAAAATCATAGCCCTCCCCCCCCCAAAAAAAACAACAGCATCAAAATTCAAACCTAAAATCACCCAATAAACATAATTTTAAATCCTATTCTATAATCTGCACTTTATATGAGTTACTGTTAAAAAAGAATTATTTGCTTTTTAATACATTAAAACTCATTTATAAAACTGAGTCTATAATTCTTTATCAATTTTATGTCCTCAGATTACTGATTATCTATTATCATGTCTAATATTCAAATAATCTCTTTTCTTTTCCCTTATATTGTCATCATTGGATCATAGATTAAGTGTCAGAACAAGTGAAATTCTAGACAGGAAATCAAATTACAGTCATTATTTCACTGGTATTTTTTAATTCTTTGCTTTATAAAAATATTTCAACCTAAATCGTTATTCAAACAACCACACTTCATAAAATCTCTCACAAGTGACAAAATTATAAAGTAACACATGAAAGAGGCTTCAAATTTCTTCTATTGATTTACAATCTTTATCAAGATACTTGATAACTGATTTGTACAAAGGAATGAATCATTTGCGATATCACTAAGTTATTACACATATAAACACAGAGACACACACCTATTTACAAGATACACATATAAGGTTTTCTATTTATTGAGTGTGTCAGCAGCTTACAACAGGTGACAGAAGTTGAAGTTGAGGATTATTGATTTTTGGGAGACTACTAAACGGAACCGGAAATGCTAAGCACTGTAGCCTCGACAGCAAAACAAGTGGCTTAAAAAGAAACAATCTGCATGAGGCCTGGATTTCTACATTCATTCTTTCTGTCTTTTTTCTTTTCTGTCTTTATTTCTTTCTGTCTTTCTTCAGTTGCATTTAGATGTTTATTAAGCTCAGCCAATAGTGGAGAATATAGTGAGGTCTGAATTCCCCAACAATTGCTTGTGATATTATCTTGCTATCATTCTAAAGTAAGTTCTCTGCAACACATGTATCATTTAGACTAGCAAGAATATGCGCCCTCCGTGAGAAAATATGTTAAACATATTTGAGACAGAAGAGGTGCAATGGAACAGCTTGGACATTAGCTCATCCCATCACTCTCGGCTTTCATTGCTAAATTTTTCCAATTTATCTAAATTAGAAAAAATAGAGGAAAAATTACAGTCATTTTTTATGGAAGAATATAATTGCTTGAACGCTAGATTTCCTCATCATTGCTATTTTATCTTATTCAACTATCGAATTAAATTAGACAGTAAATAATGAAATTACAGTTAAGATAAATTACAGTCTTTAAGATATCGACAAGACTTTTGCTCATATTTTTCAAAAATGAAATCAAACAATTAAAAATCAATAATACCAAGCAAATATTCATTAAAATCAATTTTTAAAAAATATATATGCAAATTAGCCTTCCCGTTTACACCGTAAAATGTTATTTGGTTGTATATATAAATATAACTACATATTATTAGTGTCCACAGTATTAATAATGTAAACCACTTTTCTTAATAATTTAGATTTAAATCAAATAAAAATAAAATCACAAGAGAATGTGACGTAGTATACAGACAGTCACAAAATCTCCATTACAATTAGATGAATTCTTGATATTGCATTATTGAGCATAGATATTCTGTATATAATTATAGAGTGCATATTCTAAAAGATATTACTTTCATAATTCATTCGTGGGGGAATGTGAAGAAATTAAGACTTTTCTCAAAAGTATGGTTCTTTTATGACTTTGAAATAAAACAAAAGATGCATGATGAAAACTAACGCAATGATGCCCCTATATGTTTTCCTATATATGTTATAATTTTCTCATATAATATTATCATTTTATATCAAAGTCTCTTATAACAAAATATAAAATCGTTATCTAGACGCCTAATACAGAGTGAAAGTTATCAAACAAGTACCATTATCACTGCAAAAGACGAAGCCAAATGTTAACAAGGGTTATACCTAAGATTATATGATACCAGACACATATCAAAAAGTATTCAGTGATTATTTCACGTTTAGTTATTTTGCTTGTCATGATTTTATGTAAAACTATTCAATCTATTGCAAAAATCAATCTTTGTTCAGAATATATCATAATTACATAGTTTATGATATCAAGGAAATTATCTGTTATAAATTTTAAGTTTTACTCTTAAAGAAATAAAGCCTTATAATAAATTTAGGAATTGTTTTGTGACAAAGGATAAAAAATATTGGAACATTTTTAATTCTTTGACACAATCAGTTTAAAAAAATTGAATATAGGAATCATTCGCTCATTATTTCAAAGTTGTTATGACTTTTATCTCAATTTATGGTTCCTGAATAAGAGCAAATGTTATTTATTAACATTTATTAGTGTGCTATACGCCCCCCCCCCCGGAATTTCTCTTTTTCGCCATTTCCCTATCTTTGTTCTGATTTGTTTAGTTTAATTATTTCTACATTTCTATTGTTTATAATGGACATATATGATTTGAAAATGATAAGAGGAATTAAAGCCATTAATTTTTTTTTTGAAAGGTTATTAAAATTCACTTCTAAATCAAAGGATATGATTTTAAGAGTAAAAAAGGAGTGTCCAAAATTTGAGACGAATGAACATCTTTTCTCTGTCACTTGAAAATACAGTGACCAGCTTTTTTCCAAATATAACAGAGAATAAACAATTTCCATTCAGGAAATGCAATATACCAATGGCTTCACGGTTTTTTTTAAAATCCATTCAGCACTGTAAGATAAACAACTCAAACTTAATGCTTCAGATTTTAGTTGCAAAATTTATTCGCTCAACATTCATCGGCTGCAGATAATTTTTGTGATGTCAATTTTGACTCTTTTTTTTCACATTAGTGATAAGTTTATCTTAAAAATGTTCAATTTTATACTGACATGCCTTCATAGATCGTTGTTAACCTTAAACCAAATGCATTAAAAACTGCTGTTATTCTGATTTATTTCTATTTTGAAGTCAACGTTCCATCAGTTTTTATTTCTTTTTACTTTTGCAATTTATGTAAATGTTGATTTATTAAATTTTGATTTTATTTACTTTTCCATTTTTACTCCATATACAATTCTTACTTGTTACAAGTTAATGACAAGAGAACCTGTTGCCACAGATCATCATTACTGGGAATTATTTCAGTTTTCCAAACCTACCAGTTCAAATATATAATTATATATTATTCATAGAAAGATACGAGTCTTCCAAAATGGCTTGTATTATTCAGTATGATGGCAGATTTCAATCAACAGTTTTTAACAATAAAAAGGAGAATGTTTGAAGGTTGAGAATATGACAATTTCTAATAAATTTAGTGCTGCAAAGGGAAGATTTAAATTTGCTCTTATTTTATCCATTCAATAACTATATAAAAATTCAAGATTTAGCACTTACTATTTGAATGTTGTCTCGCACATTTCTTTTGAAGTTAAATATTTACAAATCTAATAAAAAAAGTTGATCAAGATGACTAAAACGGAAAGTATTTATGGTTAAAGAGCGACACGAATTCGTCTATTCTATATTGAATTTAGTATAATTCTATTTATGATCTTCCTTTTTATGTTTGTCATTGATGGTGTGCTTCCTTCTTTGATTTAATCCAACAGGAATTGTTCAACTATATGAGCAATAAACATATTTTTGGAAAGTATCCCAAAAGAATAGATAATTCAGGAAATCCTTAGGAGTCTCTTACCTACGTATAGTATCAATATTTAGTCAAGCATTTGTTCATCTCAAATAATAGACTATCATTTATTTTATTCCGGATTATATATCATGCCTCATGCTAATTAAAAAAGAAAATTCAATATTTTATCAGTAAATGAATAACAGTCAAACTTACAAGAGTTTTTTTTTATTACAATGAATTAACGTATACATTAATTACGTTTATTTGACACATCTTCCTAAGTTAGAATTGTGCCAATAAAATTACAAAGTAAAAGGTTTTATTCATTTCATAAACATGAAACTGTAATTGCTTACGTAAATTCAATCAAAAATGCTGTCAGTAGTCAATGTTTCTTGACACGGCTGCCTGTTTCTCTCGCTTTAAGAAAAACAGCCCTGCAAATTTAGTTAATCTTAAATCTTTGGATATCAGGTTACATGATATCTACCGAAGAAAACTCGAAGCCGTTAACTAATGTTATCTGAATTGCAGCAGGCCCTTGATAAGGGAGTTTGTTTTAGAAATTAAATTTATGGCAGAAAGATAAACACAACTCGAGGGCAATTTTTGATTGGTCAATTGAAGCCACGTAAATGTCAAACCTCATATTTAAATGTATATTAAATGCCAATTTAGACTAATCGGGAATAATAAATCCGGAATAACTATTTTAAATTACCTCTCTTTTATTTCATACGTAAATATTCAGAGAAATCATTTTTTAACATTTTAAGCCTACAAGTGCAAATATGTAAGAACAAGTTTCGTTAGTTCCATATAACTTCGTTCCGTTACCCTGATATATTAATTAATATTTAACGCAAAATTAATTACCCTGGAATCTAGGTGAATTATTATTATTATTATTATTATTATTAGTAGTAGTAGTAGTAGTAGTAGTAGTAGTAGTAGTAGTATTAGTAGTAGTTTTTCACACCAGCGTTAGCAGATGGTCTTTCACTGGAGTCTTACGGACGACAAACCTCCTCAGGTGTCCCGGACTCTTCTGAGTATTCTAGCCGATTTCAACAATGCTGTTGTTTGGATGGTCCCCATTATTTCTCTGATTTCCAATTCCTCTAGCCTTTCTTCCAAACCTTCCAGTCTGTTTTCTAAATGTTTGAGGACTGTTCGAAAGCACCAACTAGAATTGGTATTACTTTCACCCTCATATTCGACAGAGTTTTCAATTCTCTAGCAAGATACAGGTATTGGTCAATCTTTTCGTTTTCTTTCATCTTCACCCTGTGATCTGCTGGAACTACAAAATCTACCAGCTGACAAATTCTCTTTTTCTTGTTAATAAAATGGTCTTCTAACTGGGCTAAGGTGGTCCGTCAAGTTTCCTATCCTCAGTACTAGAACTGTTGCCATAGTGACTTTGCCTGCATGATGTTCAGTTCATCAAGCCTTTTAGTTAACATTTTTATTGTTTTTTTTTTCATATTCTTCATATTCTTTAGGTCTAAAAGTTTGGAAGAAAGGCTAGAGGGTCTACAGTTTTATTCAGTTTTCTTTTTAACTTATTCCTGTTGTCTGCTGGAACAGCGAAATCCAACTATGTGATACATTTTTCTCTTTGTTCCTGATCTTCAGTGATCAATTTGAATAACCAAGTTTCAAAGATTTGTATGTTTTTCATTCTCTAACACAGATGTTGGTATATTTATTTACCATCGATTTGTTTGGTCAAATTCTTAGGCATTTCCTAAAGAAAGGAATTGAATCCTGTCGTTTTATCTGCAATTAGTTTGTAATCATTATATCACACTTTGTGAGTTTTTCACACTAGCGTTAGTCTATACTCCAAAACTCTTATGAATATTCTAGCTGATCTTACCAATGCTGTTGTCTGGAGGGTCTCAATTATTCCTCTGATTCCCAATTCCCCCAACCTTTTTTCAAAAACTTTCCAAGGTCACCAACTACAATTGGTACTACCGTCACTCTCATGTCCCACAGGTTTTTTAGTTCTCTGGAAGGGTTCAAGTATTTGTTCTATCATTTCCATTTCATTTTCTCATAGTGCTCCACCAGGCGGGATAAATCCACTATGCATATAAAACTATTAATAAAAAAATCAACCAACTTTTCAAGGAGGATCTAAAGTTACATGCAAAAATGATGATGATTTAAAATGTCTACTAAGCTCAGTGAGAAAAATTAGTGATAACATAGGGATCTAAATTATCCTTGACAAATGTGAGAAAATTACATTTAGGAAAGGTTCATTAGTAAAGTCTAAAATCATCACTGTGAATACAAATACGGAAAATTCATAGTTAGAACACAATAAAACATTGAAATATTTAGCAATTAATGAAGTGATTGTTATCCATCATAGTGTACATAAAGAAAAAAAGAAAAAAGCCGGTGGTCATTTACTGGAGTCTCCACGGGTCTTCAAAATTCTTCTGAGTATTCTAGCTGATCTTAACAAGGCTGTTGGAGGGTCTCGATTGCAATCATGCCAACTACAATTAGTATCACCTTCACTCTCATGTTCCACAGCTTCATCTAATTCTCTAGCAAGGTCTAAGTATTTGTCTATCTTTTAGCTTTCTTTCATTTGTTAGCATGGTCAAATTCTAATGTACTGTGGATCACTTTTCCCATCCAGTCGTGTCTACTTTTTTCCTTCACAATCTCTCCTACTGTTATACTCATTTTGTGATATTTTGCTGCATTCGTTTATTCTGTGATTGACCGTTTCTTCTCACACAACCTATACTAGATATACTGTTGCGTATTATCTATTTTCGCTTTCATATAATTGGTCCTTATGGCACTGTTTGTGCTGCTATTATTAGAGATTCAGTCTTTCTCTCTTTCTCTATCATTCTCTCTTGAGGTTTCCCTTTCATAGCCATGCCCAGATCTTCTCGTCTGTAATCACCCCAGTTTGTTGCTTGAAGTATCCACATAGTTGTTTTTCTTCCCATTTATCTTTTCTAGTATTTGTGATTTTTCTGTTTGTCTTTATATTGACATTGCTGTTACTGACGGCTGCAGTTATTATTATTATTATTATTATTATTATTATTATTATTATTATTATTATTGATTGTTGCTTGAGGTCAGGTGACAGCAGATCCTCTCAAATCTCAACATTTTCTATGGATGCTTATTAGACTGAGCAGAATATTTTGACGCATGAAATGTTTTTGTTATTCATAAAAAAATTGTTGCTGCCATCGGGAAGAGGCTTTTAACAACAATAAATAATCAGTAGCAGGCTATGTTGCCGCAAGACGTAAATAATTATATAGAATTTAAAGTGTCGAACTTCACCAGAGATTAATGATCAAATCTTTTGTTTTACAAAAATAATGATTTCCCTCTAATTAGCTACAACTAATTAGGTTTATAGGTGATTCTTCAAGATAGAAGTATAGAATAATCACATAGCATTGTTGCTTAGTTAGGGCAAACAGCCTAGACAAAACACGAAAATGTTTAAATCGATAAAACTCTTAAATGACTTTCATTTAAATAAAAAATATTTTTCTATATAATTCCGTAGATTTTTAATAGAATAATATTCACTTCATAAGATGATCTAAAATATAGCTATTACATTTCTTTTCTGTTATGTAGATTATCAGTAAACGTTTGTAACTATTTAGTGTAAATTTCTTATTGGTATTTTTTTCAGAATAGACGGATACTTTAGCTAAACTGACATTATATCTTTTTTGTTTTACTTATTTTTTGTTGCATGTATAGGGTTGTTTATTCGACTCGCATCATATATGTTCCAACTGCAAACTGAGGAGGCAGTTACCATTGGATCTTTAAAAGCTTCTTGATTAATTGCCTTGTAACTCCTTTTGGGGATTGACGACCAACACGAATTCATACTTTCGGAACAAGACAAAAATCCCTAAACGCCATCGACCATAGAGAGTAAACTCCATTCCCAGCTACGCCCAGGGAGACAATCGCTATCTTCTCGTATTTTTTCTTTTGATTTTCAAGGAATTTAATAATAAAGACCTGTCCACCATAATACAATATTTCATCTGATAGCAGAGCTGAAACGAATCCATATTATGAGTTGAAATACGCCAGCCTACATTATAATACGTTTGCTTTTAAGTTAAACCTGGGAGAGGATAGACCATACTTTTCGAGGAAGATAACTGGCTTTCTTTTCTCTCGCAAAAATATATTTCTTCATCTACTCAACGACACTGAATAGTTCACGTTGGCGTATTGCGCTGGTCACAGTGCCTTTCCACTTTTCCAACGAGACGCAACAGCTGATTGTTTCTCCACATACATCACGGCAAAGCGTACGTGCAGTATTTGATCTAGAAAACTAGAAAACCATTCAAAGACTGTGTTCACTCGTGCTAACAAAGCGCTCCCCGACCCCACGGGAGCAGAAGATTGAAGTAAATAGTATGTGAAATGATGAAAGATAACAGCAATTCATTGGTTTGCTAAATTTCGGTCTGGCGTACACACGCGCGCGTGCAAATGTGTGCATACATAAGCAAAAAAAAAACAAACAAAAAAAAACAAGCATATATACATCTATTATAAATCACAAAGATTTTATGTTTTCCTTCATCTCCTTTAATGAATCAATCATAGTCACAATATTTTTATTATTTTGTCTGTGCTATTATAGTTTTTACTGAGGGATAAATGAGAAAGTTTACTTTTATGCGGTGGTATCCATTAGTCTCGCGAGATAGATGCCACGGATCTATGCACAAACCTGGACAAGATTTTTAAAAACTGGCAGTTGCCCAAGCAGCAGATTTCTCCTCTCTACGACAACGATGTTATCAAAGTTGATGGTACCGAACGATTCAGCTTAGCACCAGTATTATCAGGAATTGCGTGAACGATGCTGAAGGCAACACCGGACTGCTTAGGGAGCACAGTTTTTAGCTTTAAGTTTTAAATTTTCCTTATCTTAGACCGGTTGCTCACGAAGGCTTAAAAGGTCCTAAATCCGGTTTTCCCCATAGATTGGGAGTGAGGAAAAATAGATGTTCCTATTTTTTCAATGACATTAGTACAAAATAAACCTCGGACGATGTTTGAAATTAATTCTTACCGATTTCATTTTCCGCGTCAATGACCATTACACCATTCCTACTTGAATTATTTTATTCATAAACATACATTGTTACACATACAATATTTGTTTGGGTAAAGCGTCCTGTAATGGTTAGCAAGTTAGGCATGTCTGATCATTGTTAATGAATTCGATTCTGTGTGTTCCATACTTTTGCCCTATATGCCAAACTAAGCTTAGTAAATGACCAATACGATTTTTTTTTACTTAACTGATACCATTCATTCGTCAATTACCGTGTCAAGAGATGCGGGTTCTTTTTTTATTTCCTTGGTTATAATTTTTTCTTTTTTTCTTTTAGAAAGAAAAATGCTTTTATTAAAACATTCTTATCAGAGAATAATTATATAAATAAATAAAAAAAATGATACAGTTTTTTTTAGATCGAATTATCATTTTATGCTAAATATTTAAAACTTCAAAATGAGATATATCAGTAAGGTTTGTATTTCGTTTTTCTTGCTTATCAGTCTATTTAATACTGAACATTAAAAATAATAGATGCATTGCATAGATACTAACAAACTGGGAATGGCTTGAATTATCTTAATTTAACTTATCTGCAAGACAGCTGTAAACTCTTTCTAATTGAAGCTGCATGCTAAATTATCAGACTGACAACAGGCCGAATAGAACAGAATGGAATACAATATCTGGTAGGCGTTGGAGTATTAATAGTATCATTTTGACAAATACAGTATATACGATAAAAGATAATTAAAATACTATCAATAATATAAATATTTATCTATAAAGAAGGTGCAGTATAACCCAGGTACCATTATTTTTTATAAAGAAAAATTGTACTAAATCAAATATACCAGGCTCTTTTTATTTTTAGCGCAATTTTATATGATCAAAACGGATATCATTAGGTATTATTTATTACTCAAAATTTTATGGAGTAAATTATAATATACCAAAAATTCTTTTTGTTTTCTTCCATTTTGTATGCTAAAATCAATGCGCCAATTTTGACAACTTTTAAATGTATGTTGCTATGACTGTTCTGCAAAACAACCAAAATTAATATTTTTGAATAAAGTAAATAAATAAATAAATAAATAAACGCTCCTGGTGCCAGTTTTGTAGATATATTTCTATCTCATTGTTTTTCTTCGAATATTTTACTTACTATCTTTCTATCTGTCTATTGCAACGTTAGTTATTGTCAAGACTTAGAATATGCTATTGATAAGAAGACATTTGCCTATTTGAACATCCTCTGAAAACAGCTTAGTTGATGTATCTACGCTGACAATTTCAAGTATCTATAGACAAACACTTTGTTCCTTCAGCATAATTGTATAAATGTATGCTATATTTTCAGTATTTTCATACTTGTGGCATAACAATATATAATAGACAATTGACCCTTTAAGCAATGATGAAAAGAATGAATGGGGAAAAGGTGCATAATTGTCATCGAAAACTAACGAAGTGAAATAAATGGGGTAACAATCTCATAAATTTGCAGAATGAATTTTCAATAACAAAATGTTATATCCCATCTTGCGATTTCTTCTGTAAAGATCATGCTTTATTTTGTTCGATAGAAAAAAAACTATAAGTGTTAAACTTACCATTACCAATACATTTTATACTGACATTTAATTTACTGCCCTTTAAGTCTTTAAACCGGTGCTGTAGAATATATCTAATGCACTTCTGTTGGCTTTGGGGGACGACACGTAATGCATGAGGACAAAATCGTTGTGACTGACTGGTATGGGTACACATGATATTTATCACTCCACTTTGGCCCTTACTTAGCTGGTATTCTTCAAATTGCTCTTAAGGCAGACACCCAACCCTTTTTATCATAGAAGTGCTGGAAAAGCGGTAGCTGAGTGTCAACTGATTATTAAGTTATTTTTTCAAATTTGTTGATGCATGAAGTAAAAGAAAAGTCGTCGGAGCGGACTAATGTCGGTATCAGCCAGACAGCCAGGGAATCTATACACTTTTTACTAGCGCTAAACAAAGGAGATTATTTTAGCGTCTGAGGTGGAGCGCCACACCGACCATCAGCTCCTCCCTTTAGCGCACAGATCTCTGTGCTACTCATACGCTGAGTTGTCGATGGCCGGTATCGAACTTGGAACCTTTGATTCCTAGCCGAACACTCTACCGACTGAGCTAGACCGTCCCTTATAATTAATGAATATTATTTCTGCCAACATATTAATACACATAAAGAAATGAAAATTCTAACAAAAAATTATTTCTTCCAATTTAGCATTCTGGGTATGACGCTTAGTTGCATCTTGTGGTGAGGTTCCAATTCCGGAGCCATTAATCCCCGGGCCATTCTGAACAGCATAGTACCTGTTAGGGTCCCATCATGGCTTAAGTTAATGAAAATTATTTCTACCAGTTTATTGATACACACGAGGTTAATGAAAATGCTTCTACCAATATATTGATACACTTGAAGTTAATGAAGATAATTTCTACCAGTTTATAAAACCTAATCAAAGAAAAAAGTTACAAAGAATTCGCTTACAAATCATATTTACAAAAAATCAAGATGCGGTATCAAATAGCCTATAAGGGTTGATATGCCATTAAACAAAATAACAAACTAATATTTAATATATTAAATGAATAACATAAATGAAGAAAATCCACCCGGTCGAATAGAAGTCCCAAATGGAATTTTTGGTTCTAATATATTATGGATGTAAAATATATATTTATTGAACCCTACTTTAATGAAATTGTGTAGGAGAAAATTAATATTCATAATTTTATTTGTCAACTTTTTATTCCAACAATAAACACAGGTATAATCTCAGCGTATGTTTAGTTGAAAATTTACAAATAAAAATCAGCAAATAAATAACGCTTATGACCTCTTTGTGGGCATTGCTCGTATTACAAATGCAAATAAAACAAAACAGAAATCATTTTTTAATCACCAAGAAAAAAGCCACAATGAAAATATCAAGATAAAAGCCAAGGAAAATTTGCTGACTGCTTTATACGTTTAAACAAAATGTAAAATAATCAGTTTAGCTCTACTACCAGATACAAAGTAGTTTAGTATATATATATATATATATATATATATATATATATATATATATATATATAACCTATACAAATGAGCAGGATGTGGCACAGGGTCAATTTTTAAGCGGAGTTAAACAGGTTTGAATCCAATTTTCCTTCTTCTCGACCTGTTGCCATACCAAGATTAAAGAGCCCAACTGCCCTACTATCTACCAATAACAGGAAAGTGAATGATTAGATTTATACATTTTACAAAAGTATTAGTGTTATTTGAAATGCAAACAGTCAAGTCCATTATAGTTACATTGAGAATCAAACCTCTTGTTACAAATTCAAACAGATTTATGAACTTCAAAAAGTAATATGCTAAAACCACGCGCTGAATTACCATTAATAACCACAGAAAATTTGTGTTCGGAAAGAAACATTTAATGAATTATAATAAGATATTCTCTGAAAAGATTTTTTACAAATGTCCTCTGCCCACACGAAAGGTGATAACCTTTGCTGGCGTTATTTATAAAACAAATTCTTAAAATCGTTCTTTTCGTTTCCGTCACGAAAAACGTAAAACATTCAATCTTATATGGGAGTTCTGTAAAGATATTTTCAATTATTTTCCACTTTTCTCTTGTACAACATATTTTGTCAAGATTATTTGTCCTGTAATTGCTTTGCAACTGGTTATCATTTCTTTTGTCGCAGAATTCCGAAGAATTCCCGCACTTCCTGTCTAAAGAAACACGAACATTCGTATGTTTTATCCGTTTTGTCGGTTTTATTTTTTACAAGCAACATCATGAATACAAAACGTTAATTGCATCTGTCAGACTAAGACACTGGTACGATTTTATCTTAATAACATTTGACACTTCGTTCTTTTTTCTTTATAGGCTTTAGAGTTTTAACTTACCTAATTTATCGTTAAAGTCATGCTCTATCGAACGACTTCGGATCTGAATGTGAGAGGATCATCATTAAAATCATGTAAAGTTTAATGAAAACTGGGATACAGTTATCAGCATCCTAATGATATTAATTAGATAAAATATGAATAACAAATTATATGGGCAATTTTTAAGAAAACATTCAATATTTATTTCTTCTCTTTCATTAAAAAATCTTAATATAATTTTATACGTAGAAAATCTTTTGGTCAATATGAACGCGTCACAAAATACAATTTTGCATAATTACATGTTATTCTTTTGGAAATCAATGCAAGTTTCACTTAAGGAAAAACATTTATTCAAAAAATCTGTTTAAAGTATTGTAGTTCTTTTGGGATAATTCTTTAATCTTGACTCTTTACTAATACTAAAGTGTGAGCCGGGTGTATCCTCTCACATCCAATTACATTCCTTGAGAGTGGCGCCAGTTCAACATTTTTAAGATTCTTATTGGTATATATATTATTTGTCTGATTTTTTAGATGATGCTTGATAATTTGTATCATTTAGATTTTCGGACTATTGTTATCCTTATTGTTACATACTCAACGTTTCGACCGATGTGCCATCCGACATTCTTCAAGTGTTTTTCATCGAACTCTACAACATTTTTGTGAAAACTCTGGCGCCTTCACGTCGTAATTGGTTGTCTTCACGAAACTTCCAACCGAACAATTTATTTAATCCATTTGGGTAGATTGTTCTAATTCCCTAAACCATGACCGGCTAAAAGTGTTAAGCTATGTTAAGTATTCTATGTTATTTTCGTCTGTAATCAGGGTTGAACCTCTTCAAGATTCTCACCTAAAACTGTAAAACTCAACCCTTATATCCGTTGTACGAGGAATTTAACTGGACAATTCAGAGTGAATTTTTGAAACATATAATCCTAATGCTTTTTTTACATCAGCTTTACGCATGCGCAGATGCTTAGATTCATCGTACCTTACGGCTGAGAATCTCTTAATAGAGAGAAGAAAAAAAGCTTATTTACATTCACTTAAAAGTAAACAATTATTTTATTTTTAAGACATAAAAGATTAAAATTGTTGTTGACGAGCAATCTGGGATTTTCTTAATTGCTTAAAAAGTAGTTGTGCAATTCTGTGATATAAACTTTAAAACAATCTATCTAAAAGCTAATTTCTTAAAATGGTACTTGACAAGAATTCATCTTGTTAGGGTTGGGGTTAGGTTTAGGGTTGAGGTTGGGGTTGGAGTTAGGATTATGTTTACAATTTTATGTTTTAACAATTGATAGTGGAAAATGCCAATTTTCGTTTCGGAAAAATTCATAATAGTCAAATTTACCTTTATCATTTCCTTTAATTTTTTATAAAAATTTGTAAAAATTCACATGTTTGATCACAAAGTATCTATATTTTTTATTAAGAAGAATTTTTTTGTATCTTTATCCCTCACAAAATATAAATATAAATGAATATAGATAAAATTTTACGTTAAATCTGTGCTTTTATTTTTAACATTACTTGCATTAAAATTTTTTTAAATATTTTTTCAATAAGCATAAAAGTAGGTTTTTCTATTTTACCGAAACCGACTAAATAACCTCTTCCTAAATTTTTGCTAACAATTATTTTATTTGTTTCTCCATTTGACCCTATAGATTTTTTAAATTAATAATTAAAGTAATTTAAAAAAATCTATTTCAAAATCTGACATTCAATTTTAATTTATTTTACGACCAGAAAAACAATTTTAAGACACATTGTGTACGATCAAACAATTACCTTATGTTTCTCTCATTTGATAAATTTTACGTAGATTTTTGAGCTTTTGCCTTCTCACATTATTTGTATGTTATCAGCTGCTGTCACTGGCTGCTGAAAAGTCTGTCTCTCTCTCCCCCACTCTTCTCTCTCCTAAATAGAACTAACATATATAGAGAGTTGGAAAGAAACAGGCACAATATTAAGTGGGAAACTGGTAACATTTTGACTTAATTGCAAATTACGACTAATTAGAACCAAATAAAATGGATTTTTTCCAAACATAATTCAATCCTAAATCCTTTAATCAAAAGAAATATTAGAATAATAATAATAATAATAATAATAATAATAATAATAATAATAATAATAATAATAATAATAATTACACACACACACACACACACACACATATATATATATTTTTTTTCTGGATTTAATATCTTATTCGACTAATCTGGCAATGTGTTCCCATTCTCTTTGGTACGTTCGTGGTTGTTGTATCCGGGGAACCAAAACAAATCCTGACGTCATGAATTCTTCACTGATACTGGACGATCACTTTGAGCTGCATTTTTTCAAGTCACAATATACAAGGTATAATCTAGGTTTCTTATATAATGCCATTGTTATTGAAATTTTAAAATTATGCATCCCTGACAAAAGTGTTTCTATAAAAACTGATAGATCTCGTAAAATCTTAATATTGTAATAAGTATGTATTTCCTTCAAAATTCTATTTTGTATTTTGTGTTTACATACAAAATAAAAATGACGAATGAATATAGCATTATTGAATGCTTTGTTTCTGCGCTCGTTTCCACTAACTTTAGAACTTGCCAACGATCCTGACCACACAGTCAAAACGTTGTGAAAAATAAATAAATAGAATAAATCTTAGAACGAATCGTATACACAATATATATATATATATATATATATATATATGTATATATATATTTATGTGTGTGTGTGTGTGTGTGTGTGTGTGTGTGTGTGTGTGTGTGTGTGTGGACAAAAAATACACAGTCCAGCTGCCAAAGAGAAAAAAATATTTCCCAAACTTTAGTGCCCTGGAATCTTTTAATCAAATAACTGATAACTTATTTGAGTAAATTAATGCAGCCACAAATCAGTAGATGAATTATAATTTGAAATATTAATTATATTTCAATGTAAAAATCTTTATACAAAATATGAGAAATTATTAGGGAATCTTCAAAAACAATGCAATAAAGAAAGAAATTACCGATAAACTACAAAAGTAAGTTTGATAAATAATAATAATAATAATAATGGCTTCTTTATTTTAAAATGAATCATTTTCAAGCATTGTTATTGATAGTTTTGACTAGAATTTCCTTCATCTTTTGATTTTTAGTTACATTTTTTAAATCTAATGACGAATAATAAAAATAAACGCTTGATGAGATTCGAACTCATTTCTTATTTGCTTCTAAAAACAACTAGTTAATGAATGAAGGCAACGTAACTAATTAGGAAAATCGAGTGTTTAGCAGAAGTTTAAATCAAACTTTTAAAAATTATCCCCTATTATATTTGTGATATCTTAATATTGGCGCCTGACATGTATCTGAAATTGTATAACTTACCGAATATAAAATGGACAGGGAAAAGGGAATTAAGAAAAATAAAACTTTGCTGATGTGACTTTAGAGAGTTCACAATAGTTGGGACTTAGAAGACAAAATCGAAATGGAACTTTGCCTTCCATTTTAAGAATTGCATAACTCATATAGTTTCCCTACTTATCTCCCTTTATTCGTAAACTTAACCGTCATTGTTTTGTAATTCAAATGTTTTTTTTTATCGCTGCGTCGTCATCGTCGTCGCCGCCAAAGTCTTAAACACTTCTAATTGGCCGACACTTCCAGCATACATCGCATAATCTAATAAAGTTCTCACTAAATTATTTTGTGCTCAAACTGATTTCTTTTACCTGATTATTGAAATAGTTTTTAATCCTATATATTTATTTTTCCCTAGTAAATCATAAATAAGTTGATAATATAAATTAATGCGTGCCAGGAATTCTAAGGTTAAATCTAAATACCGCTCATCTTTTGTTTCTTTACAAATACTTGAATGTCTTTTGTCAAATTACTTATCACCTTTTTCAGAAGTATTATATTATTGTCATATAGATTATTTTCGTCTGTTATGTTTTTAAAATCTTTCACAATCGATAGATGGTCCTGTCGAAATAAGAAGAAATAGAATGAGCCAAAATTTGATTAATCTTTAAATCTTGACCCAAATTTAACTATTTCGACTCTCTAGAAATACGAAATATTTCGAATACATTTGCTTAATATTTTAGGATAACATATCAATTTAATGAATATCCGTAAATCTTTGGTCTTCAAATTAAAATTTTTGCTGTAATTACAGTCTATTGGAATAATGTTATCGGTAATATATCACGTCATAAAATGTATAGTACATATTACTTCATGCTTAGTGAATATCATATCATGAAGTAAATTACATATTCACATTATTTTATTTCTGTTTGAATTTCCATAATTCTTATATAGGAAAATTAAATCAGTGACATTATATATTTTACTAATGTAATTAATACCAAGTAAATACATATAACCATTAATATTTTAAAGCGTTCTCTGTCTCCATCTATTATTCACTCACATACATACATATGCATACACATGCGCGTGAGCACAGGCATATGGATGTGTGTGTGCACTCTAAAATACTGATGAATATGTATGGATATGATGAGATGTATCATATATGCATAGTTATGTATGTATGTATGTATGTATTTTTGTTACTGTCAAAAGTTGTCCTTTTATTTTGTTCATATTCTTGTCTACATTTTCGCCCAGTCACTTAAAAATGGAATGTGAACAATTTTGTCAAACCCTAATTCGTATCTTTACAGTAGATTAAACTTCTTGATGAAGAAAGTGGATAGTTTTCAGAGTTTTTATACAGATTTCTTTTTCCTTATTGAAATAGTTTCTTTGAAATCAACTGCAATTTCAAAATGATTATTTCCTATGTAATATCTACTTAAATGTGCCAAAGAAAACATTCGTTTATAATTCATATCTTCACCGTTACATCTTGCTTTTATTCTGAAAATGATGGATGGAACCTTTCATCCTTAAAACAAATAATTAATTATAAACTGGTGTAATTCTTACAAGTATTAATTTTTATGGCCATTTTTAGGTGTAATTATCTTACATATCATAAGTACCGCTTAAAATCAAATAAAAATTGCTATAATTACAATCTTTCCATGTAAAAAAAAACATTTGGTCTTGTGAAGCAATTCATATGAGTATATCTTATCTATTTCCCTTTTTAGATGAAGCACTGTCAATCATTAACATTATTAATTTTGACTCGTATTTCCGTTAATGTTTTTTGAATTTTTTTTTTTTTTAACTTTTCACCTCAACTCAATCGGTCATTATTTCTATGACATCGATATTTGAAATAAACAAAATAAAAAAAAAATGAAATAGAATGCGAGTCAAAATTAATAATGTTCATTTATATCACTTTCAACAAAAGTAATATATATGGTTATATTATAAAAGACGCCCTTTTGTCACTTAAAAAACGATTTAAAATTAATTAAATCCATTATTTAAGGTTAAATTTTAGTTTTAGTCGGAAAATAGTAATATCGTTAAAAAGAAAAATAATAATAATTAATACTTTATTTTAAACATTTCAATGTAATATCCTTTTTCTTTTGTTTAAAACTCGCAGAATAAAAATCCGTTCAAAAACTTTACTCTTGTTTTTGTTTAGATAATATTCTTGAGAAATAATTTAGAACTATGGTAACCGAGACATTTTTACAGTAACAATTAACTAACCCTGATTGATAAACCACAAATTACCAAAAATCAGAAAATTATCCAATTTTAATAAAAGTTTTTAGTGTTGAATTTTGTAATGCATTACTAATTTTTTTTTTTTTAAATTGCAGATTTCATTTAGGTTACTTGCGCCCCCACCCTTTGGGGACTAAAAATACCCAGGATATTTAAGGGTCTCTCTCTCTCTCTCTCTCTCTCTCTCTCTCTCTCTCTCTCTCTCTCTCTCTCTCTCTCTTCTCACACACACACACACACACACACACACACACACACCACACACATATATATATATATATATATATATATATATATATATATATATATATATATATATAATCAATTTTAATGGTTGTTCTAAGAGCAAAACTAATGAAGGTAATTCAAGGGAAACAAATAAAAATTCTGTAATGTTAGGTCCATCCATAATTTTCTTGTGGCATCATTTTTATATCAAATTCATAAATAAAATTCATTTAAAATTACAATCGGTCAATTTCTAGTATAAAGATCTATATTTTCAGAAGAGTAAAAAATATTCATTTAATAACATATATAGATTTATTAGCTATAAACGAACATTAATTTAAATCTCAGTTTAAAATGACCCCCTATATTCCATTTAAGCAGAAAAATAATAAATAGTGAATTATTTTTCTGATAATCAAAAAGAAAATTATATTTCATGCACATCAGAAAATCGAAAAAAGAATTTAATTTTTCCAATGTTTAGTATTTTGAATTTTAGTATTTATTTTCTTACAAACCCTGACAATTAAAGAATGAGTTTTCATTCCTTTCATATCTTCAGTCTTTTCTCTTTTTATTTATACAAAAATTAGAGTCAGCCTTTAATACTTAATACATATGATGGGTCCCAAAAATAGAGGTGTCAAAGTTAACTGACCTGAAAAAATGTGAATTTAAAAAAAAATATATAACTGGTGCGTTATAACTTTCATTCATTAATAAATCAACACTGGAAATTTCACTAAAATCCGTTAATTTTCTGATATTTAGTATTTCCTTCTTCGGGGTGGAGGTGGGTGGTGTTGGGATTTTAATGATTGAATTATTGGTATCTAATTATAACTATCTAAAAATTGACTGAAAATCGTTGATTTTTTGGAAATGCCCAAACAGTGTTTAGTTGATTTTTATTTTAGGCCCCCCCCCCAAAAAAAAACAACAACTTAGTATGATGTTTAAATGAATTGAACATTATCTAAAAATATATATAGTTTAATGAATCCGAAAGATTGCACTATTTATTGTCAGTGGCTGACGAACTGCTTTCAGTTGTCCTACAGCTCAATATCAAGTCATAGCGTCTTTATAGAATTTATAACCAGGATTATTTACGTTTGGATCGGCACGTTTGCTTGTCTATAACTTCCAGATGTTGGGATCAGTGGTGTTGGCCAGTAGATAACGCAGGAACATCGGTCGACTGAAAAACAAAACAAAACAAAAGAAAACTTTCAACTAATTCGTGTAAACACAAAAAAGAAAGAAATTAAAAGGAAAGAAAGCACGAGAAGAAAATAAAAATGAATGAGCTGGAAGGAAAGAGAAAACGAAATGGTGATGCAGAGGAGAGAAAATATTGAAGTATAGAAAGTTAATATGAGAGTGGAAAAATGTGTGTGTAAGTGTGTGAGAGAGAGAGGTGGAAGGGGGATAGACACACGCACATATATACATATAGATAAGAACAAATATATATGCTATACTAACTACATATATACATTGTATATAACACATTACTTAATAAGTCCAGGGCCTGACAAATAGATAGCGCCATTAATAAAAAATGCCATATGATTTTTATAACGCACTAACCTTCAAATGGCACGTGTCAAAATTTGAGCCAAATCGGATTATTAGTTTACAAATTACAGTTATTTAAGGGAAGCTACTGTTGCAAATTTTCAAAACAATGGAAAAAGCTGAATTTCGTGGGTTGATAAAGCATTGCTTTCTAATGACAAAAATCCTGTTCAAGCAAAGCAATGGCTTGATAAGTATTATTCGGACTCTGCTCCATCGGAAACAACAGTGAAGAGGTGGTATGCTGACTTTAAACGTGGTCATACAGACACAAATGATGCTGAACAATTAGGTCACCCAAACTCGACAGTTGTTCCAGAAAACAGAACAAAACAACAAAAAAAAAAAAAAAACACTCTGTATTGGCCGATCGTAAATTGAAGTTGCGTCATCTGATTTTCTGATGTGCATGAAATATAATCTTCTTTTTGATTATCAGAAAAAGCAGAAGAGTTGAAGATATCAGAAGGCAGTTCATTCATCATTTTGCCTGTACATTTGTCAATGGGAAAGTTGCCTATTAGTCGAATTTTGCCTATTATTTTGCCTATTTTATTAGTTAGGCCCGGGCCTTATTGAGATATATATATATATATATATATATATATATATATATATATATATATATATATATATAATCCCCAAAGATCTGGAAAAGAAATTGTGTGAATTAAAAATCAGAGGAAGAATCGAAACCATCCAAACTATAGCATTGTTAAGATCTGCTAGAATACTAAGAAGAGTCCTGGAGACCTTATGAGACTTACTGTCACTCAGCTTCAAGTGAACCACCGGCTACGACAGGCGTGAAAAACTCAATAATAATAATAATAATAATAATAATAATAGTAATGATAATAATAATGATGGTAGGTGTTCGTTAGCACCCATATGATCGTTATAATTTCTCAAGGATAGTAACCATTAAATGCAAATTACAGTGTAATTCCATTCGTCATTTATTTATTGGCAATAATATATATATATATATATATATATATATATATATATATATATATAGGGGCTAACACAATCTACCCCTATGCAGAGAAATGCAGTGGTTATATTATAAAGAAAGGGAAGAAAAAATCATGCTACACATTAAAAATATAATAAGTAACGCGATAGGGGCACGAGGAAGTAATAAGGTAATCTGTTTCAATCGAACATGATGAAAAGAGAGAGAGAGAGAGAGAGAGAGAGAGAGAGAGAGAGAGAGAGAGAGTTATATCAAGATTATTATACTTTTTACATATTGACTACATTGCAATTTCCCATAAGTAAACATATCAAACATTGTAATAATTAAATTATCATACAGTGGTGTATCCACAAGTCCTGCTCGTCATTATTATTATTATTATTATTATTATTATTATTATTATTATTATTTCACTCCATTCGAGTTTTTCACACCTGCCGTAGCCGGTGGATCACTGGAGGCTGAGTGACAGCAAGTCTCCACAGGTTTCCATGAATTTTCTGAGTATTTCAGTCGATCTCAATAATGCTGTAGTCTGGATGGTCTCAATCTGATTTCCAATTCATCCAGACTCTTTTCCAAACACCTGGGGATCGTTCCAAGGGCCCAATTACAATTGGTAAAAGCTTCACCCTCATGTCCCACAGTTTTCTCAGTTCTCTGGCAAGGTCCAAGTATTTGACGATCTTTTTGCTCTCTTTCATATTCCCTCTGTGATCGGCCGGGATGGAAAAATCCATGAGATGACAAGTCTTCCTCTTCTTGTCAATCAAAACTAGGTCTGGTCTCTTAGCCGGAATTAGGTGATCAGTCTGTACCTAAAAGTCTTAAAGAATTTTGTGTGTCTCATTCTCCAGGACAAATTCCGGCTTGTGTATATACCATTTAGTTGAATGGTGAAAATTGAATTTCTTGCACACCCAGTCGTATCTAGTCTCTTTGTGCGAGTTTACTGCATTCGCTTAT
The DNA here is from genome assembly GCA_023376005.1 of Doryteuthis pealeii. Classification (NCBI taxonomy): domain Eukaryota; kingdom Metazoa; phylum Mollusca; class Cephalopoda; order Myopsida; family Loliginidae; genus Doryteuthis; species Doryteuthis pealeii. Next base: position 82,922,565 of record CM042158.1, on the reverse strand, counting down.
TATGTGATTGACTGTTTTGTCTTTTTCCCCACACATTCTACATTGACTATTCCGTTGTGTCTTATTATTATTATTATTATTATTATTATTATTATTATTAGAAGTAGTAGTAGTTGTAGTAGTAGTAGTAGAAGTAGTAGTAGTAGTAGTGGTGGTGGTGATGGTGGTAGTAGTGTTAGTAGGTGTAGTAGTAGTAGTAAGTTATAAATTGAATTAGAATTTGCTTTATTTTTTCAGAGCATTTCTAGGTGATATTACACTACCAAAGTTGCGCTTTGATGTGTCATTTTTGCTGTTTAACGGTGACATAGAAACACTCAAAAATCGGATTATTATATATAGGTTTTATTTTATTCCTGTTGAAATATATCTATGGATTAAATTTCTTAATTTTTTCATAAAATCAAATAATTTGATTAATTTTAATGGTTGAGTTTTGTAGAAAAATTAGTTTTGTCCATTTTGTTGACACGCAAGTTTCATTAACAAAATGAATAAACTTCAAGTTTGAAAATGAAATCAAAAGATACAAAAAATAAAAATCAGAAAAATACGGAAAGAGTCTAAGGGGAATTAGACGTTTTTGTTATTGATAGCCAACTCAAATCTCTGCTTTAGACATTAATAATATTCAAGTGAAAAAAGTTTTAATAAATGATGAGAAAATGTAAGAGAATGGAATAATTGGACATAGGCTTAGAGATGCGTAATGATTGATGAAAAGAAAGAGTCCCAAAAGTGAGACACGAGGCTTTTAGATGAAATGATAAACAAGTCCGATGGGAAGTAAGTAAACTAACAATCGATAAGGTTGTAACTTGTTCGACAACAATTTCGTGTAAGCAAATAATTCTTTAGAATTTCTTGTAATCTCACGAGGTAATTTTTGTGTAAAATATATTTTCTTCATTAATCTTGTTTTTTGTGTGTTCTTTTAAAAACGTTCTATTTTTTAATGCAGTTAAAAACAAACAAAACAAAAAATTCTGATGTACAATGAACACAGCAATGAAGCTTAAGAATTATTTCAATAGTGTGCACCACTTTTAGGAATTTAAATGTTCATTTCTTCCAAACAATATCCCATTTTGAATTTGTGAAGGGACATTGAGAGGGATTTGTGAAACCCCTAAAATCCACCCATGCGCGCACTTTCTTTCGAAATGAGGAGACCTATCATTATCCCATGGGATCTTTAGACAGCGAATGACACAAATATAAAAGAATTTAAAAGTTAATTGAATAAGAAAATCAGAAAGTTACTTTCACACAAATGTTACTAAACATTAAAAAAAACCTGACAGGTAAACAAAACCATAAGAAATAAAATAACGTTTGTATTTTGTCAAATAAAATTATGGTAAGATGTAGAAAGAGTTGTTTTATAATTGAGGGGTGGGTAGATATGACAAAAACGTTGTCTTTGTGTTTTGGCCGTGAAGAACCAACTAAAAGTAATATTTTCTTGCATATTTAATCCTTTTTATGAAATAAAACATTCTAGATTTTTCAGTCATTATCATTTTACTCAGTACGAGTTTTTCACACCAGCTCTAACTGGTAGTTTTTCACTGGAGTCTGAATGACAAGTCTCCTCTTCATCAGTGGTGTTGTCTGGATGGTTTCGATCCTTCCTCTGATCTCCAGTTCACGTAGTCACTGTTCCAGGTTCTTGAGGACTGTTCCAAAGGCTCCAACTATTATTGGTATCACATTTACACCTCTCTGACAAAGTTTGAGGTATTCATCGAATGTTTCATTTTTTTTTTTGCTTTCTATTCTGTGGTTTGCCGTAAAGACAAAATCCACAAGATGACAAGTTTTCTTGTTATTTAACACTATGTTTTCTGGACTGGATTTAATGATTTATTTCTATCTCAAAGACCCTCCCCCGCCCAAATTTTATGCGTATCATTTCCTAGGACAGTTTCTGAGTTGCACCTATACTATTTGTCAATATGGCAAAATTTTAGTCTTTTGCAAAATTCCCATTAGATCACCTTTTCTACCCAGTCATACCTTCTGCATTTCTCTTGTTTCAGTTTTCATCATTCCCTAATAATGGGATAAAGCGTTTCGTCTCTATCACTACAATTATTATTATTCTTCGTATTTTTTGCTTTAATACAATTATTCTTTATGGTATCATTTTGTGCTACTATTAATAGGGACTATGTGTCTCGCTTTAGGATTCCCCTTCATGGGCATGTCTATGTCATCTCATGTGCAATGTCCTTATTTTGTCAATTGAAGTATCCATATAATTGCTTTTCATAACATTTTTTCTTTAGATTTTATGATTATTATTTTCCTGTCGGTTCTTAAGTAATTTCTGTTGATTATAATTTTAGCTGCTATAATGAATCTATATTTTCACTTGTTTCTCTTGTATGCTTAATGCGCTGAATTGCTGCATTCACACGATCCTCAATGATGGTGAGTCCTTATTCTCTACATTTTTGTCACATAGTGTCTATGTCCTTCCTCAGCCATAAGGCTTTGTGCATCTTCAGTAGAATACTTTTTGTTTCAAATGTCTGATTTCCTACCTTGTCCATTTCAAGAATGGTTCAGAATCAAAGGAGATAAATTTTTATTCCTTTGATGAGATTTCTGAGGCAGAATTTCGTTTTAAACAGTTTCCTTCTTCTTTGGTACTCATTTCTTAGATTCTTATTCATGTCTGTTTGTTTGATGGTGTTCGATTATATTTGTATTTTTCTTTTTCTCTAAATGTTCAAGTGCAATCCTCATTGTCCAGTTCTATTCCTTCTGTTGTTTCTCTTTTCCTTTTGCCAATGGCACATATTTCAATGCCAAATTTCATTCCTTTATTATTATCATTATTATTGGTTTTTCACACCAGAGTTAGCTGATGGTCTTCCACTGGAGTTTAAGGGACAAGTTTCCACAGGTCTCCAGAACTCTCCTGAGTATTTCAGCTGATTTCAACAATGCTGTTGTCTGGATGGTCTAAAATCTTCCTCTGGTTGCCAGTTCCTCTAGTCTCATTATTGTATTTACTCCTTTTGAGTTTTCACATCAGTGTTAGCTGATGGTCTTTCACTGGAGTGAGTGACAGCAAGTCTCCTCAGGTCTCCAGGATTTTTCTGAGTATTCTGGCAGATTGCAGCAGTGCAGTGTTCTGAATGGTTTCAATCCTTCCTCTGATTTCCAAACTTTCCAAACCCTTTTCCAATAATTTTGGGACCGTTCCAAGTGCACCAACTACAATTGGTATCACTTTCACTTACATATTCCATAACTTCTTCAGTTCTCTGGCAAGATCCAGATATTTGTCCATTTTTTCATTTTCCTTTAGCTTCACCCTGTGATCTGCTGACACTGCAAAATCCACCAGTTGACAAGTTCTTTCTTTTTTGTTTATCAACACTTGGTCTGGTCTTCTTGCTGGGATAAGGTGATCCGTTTTTATTTCAAAGTCCCAGAAAATTTTATATGTTTCGTTCTCAAGAACAGATTCTGGTTTATTCATATATCATTTTGTTGTATGGTCAAAATTAAATTTTTTGAATAATTCCCAATGGATCACCTTCCCAACCCAGTCGTGTCTAGTTTTGTATTCCCGTTGTGCTAGTTTGCTACATTCGCATAGTACATGGTTTACAGTCTCATCTCTATTACCGCAAAGTCTACATTTACTATTTTGTTGGGTCTTATCAATTTTCGCTTTGATATAATTTGTCCTTATGGCATTATTTTGTGCAGCAATTATTAGTGATTCTGTTTCTCTTTTGAGGTTTCCTTTTCTTAACCATGTCCAAGTCTTTTCATGTGCAACCTCTTCGATTTGTCGTTTGAAGTGTCCATATAATTGTTTTTCTTCCCATTTTTGTCTTCTAGACTTTGTTGTTTTTCTGTTTGTCCATCTGTCACTTCTACTATTGTTGGCCGCCGTAAATAATTTGTCTTTGCTCTTTCTTGTGTAATCTTCAAGTTGTTGGATTGTGGTTTCTACGCAGTCCTCTATGTTAGCAAGACCTCTTCCCCCTTCCTTTCTTGACACATATAATCTATCTCTATCGTCTCTAGGGTGTAGAGCCTTGTGCGTGGTCATTAATTTTCTAGTGTTAGTAGGTGCAGTATTAGTCAATCTGTCTGAGTTCTTCTTTTGTCCATTTTAAGAATGGCCCTGAGTATCTTATAATGGGGACAGCCCAAGTATTGATTTCTTTGATCAGATTTCTGCTGTTAAGTTTAGTTTCTAGAAGTTTTCTAGTTCTCCTGAGATATTCTTTTTTAACTTTTCCTTTCATTTCTGCTTGCATGATATTGTCCACTGCTGAAATTCCTAAGTATTTGTACCTATCATTTTCATCAAGTTCATTATTATTATTATTATTATTATTATTATTATTATTATTAGTAGTAGTAGTAGTAGTAGTAGTAGTAGATGAGAGTAAATTTTAGTTACTGTTTTTAATAAAAGAATTAAGTCCTTATTTCTATAACAGTGAATATCAGAGACTATAATGAGGGATAAGCTATTGGTGGGACTCAAATTAACGACCTCTTCTTCCTCCAATATGCACTTTTCGCTGTAGCAGAAATAACTACTCAAATATGTTGTAATAAAAATCAAAGAAAATCGTCAAGGTGAGCGAGCACCTCACATATGTATGTGATGAGATCCAATTTTGTGTGCTAATTCTAACAACATAAACCCTTTTTACTCGCCTTCTACTTTTCCTCACATCCCCCAAGTTCTGTGCCCCTGGAATAATGGGTGTCCTCGACTCAAAATTCCTTGGAAATTAATCATAATATTTTCTCGATAAAAGTTTGTGAAGTTTATACAAAGATTATAAATTATCTTTCGCAATCTGTAAATTCATTTTTCAATTAAACACAGGGACATTCTTTTAGATTTGTTTCAGATTTTCCTTACAAAACAAGTTTTTCCAAGAATAAAAAAAAGAACCCCCCACCCCCCAAATCAGTGGGTGTGATTTGTAGGAATTTCATTGTCTTTTTAGAAACGTTTCTGACGTTTTACCCTCCGGCTTTCCTGAGGTATCTTTTGTATTTTGGAATATTGTTGAATGTTGTTCAGATGACATTCCAGAAGACAACAGATACCCGAGACAGGCCCTAGGGTACCCGCTTGAAACACCATGTAGAAAGGAAAATAAAGACAAGACTATTAGTCCAAAAAAAACAACGTTTACAATCATCAAAACCATAGTATAATAAAAATGTACAAGTTTATGAATGTTCTAATTTTGTTTTGTATAAGCGCTACTCAAACTGAAATTGCAAAAATATACAGTAAGACCTTAGATAAGTTTAAATATCCCGTTGGAAGGTCGTATCCAAGGACAATAGGGAACACATACATTGGATATATCCCAAAATCTTCACAGAGACACCGTAATTCTATTTTAAAAACGTAATTCAAATTTAGAAAAAAATAATGAGATTTTCTTGTTTTTGCTATAAAGAAAATAGTCGAAAAAACAATCGAATGAGATACTTAGGGTGGGACATTATTTTACAATAAACCTCTCACTAAGAAATATATATGTAAAAGTCAATTATTGAAACGTTTTTTTCTATTTACTAATTTGAGCTTTTCCGTTCAGGGTCTGATGACTCATACTTTGAAACTTTGAGGACAAATCTAAATTATGTTTTCAAATTATTTAACTGCAGTGAGTTTTCTTTACACCAGTTAATTCTGTTGGTCTTTCTTAGAAGTCTGAGTGACAGCAAAGTTCATCAGGTCTACAGAAGATTTATTATTATTCAAGATGATCTTAACAATGCTGTGGTTTCGTTGATCTCGATTCTTCATCTGATTTCCAATGTCTCCAGTGTCTTTGCTAAGTCTTTTGGGACTGTTTCAAGCGCACCATCTACTATTAATATCACCATTATCTTCATGTACCACAACCTTTTTTTTAGCTCTCTGGCAAAATCCCAGTATTTGTCTATCTTTTCACTTTCTTTCATTTTAACTTCATTCTGTGATCCTAATTTTCCAAGAGAAAATTTCATAAGAGGACAAATTCTTTTTCTTGTTAATTAAAACTAGGTCTGGCTTATTATTATTATTTTCACTCCTTCAGTTTTTTCCCCATAAACGTTAGCTGATGGTATTTCCCTGGCGGCTAAGTGACAACAAGTCTCCTTAGGTCTCCAGGACTTTTCTGATTATTCTAGCCGATTGCAGCAGTAGTCTGGATGGTCTCTATTCTTCCTCTGATTTTCAGATCCTCCAGTCGTTTCCCAAGTTTATTGGGATCGTTCCAATGCACCAACCCCAATTGGTATCACTTTCGCTCTCATGTTCCACAGCTTTTTCAATTCTCTGGCAAGGTCCAGGTATTTATTCATCTTTTCATTTTCCTTCAGCTTCACCCTATGATCTGCTGAGACCGCAAAGTCCACCAGTTGACACGTTATCTTTTTTTGTTAATCAACACTAGGTCTAGTATTATTATTATTATTATTATTAGTAGTAGTAGTAGTAGTTGTTGTTGTAGTTGTAGTAATAGTAGTAATAGTATTACTATTATTATTATTAAAATTATTAATCAAACGTGTGTTATGCCTATGCCATTAAAATTCCTTTGAAGTAGTTTTTGTTTTATAAACAGAGGCTTCATAAACCGTTCATCAAAAATATACGCGGTTTAGTGAATTACTAAACTTAATCTAGTTTAACACAAAGTTTGTATCGAGCATTCAATGAGAATCGAAAAATGGTCTGCTAGCCTAGCTTGCTAACTATTACTCAATACAAGGCATACAGAATTTAGAAAGATTTAATTAGTCTAGAACACAGGCCTAAAATTGCTTATGGTACCTGCTATTTCTAAATGACCACCCATTTAAGTAATGGAGAGGCTCATCGCTGCTTAACCCCGACAACCATGCCGGAACCAGTGCTTTCAGCGTGTCCTGATCGTAAATCAAACTATATGCGATGTTGTGCATTTCAAGATAATTTCATTCATTCAATTTACTCAATTTGCATTACGTAATAGAAATTTATATTTCTGTTTCTGTATTCTCTTCCTAATGGAATTACTCTTTTGAAATCTCTGAAAAACAGATTTAAACGTATTTTTCATGTTTTATACAATAGGATAACGTCAGTGCTACTGAGAAATGATTTTAAAAAATAAACGATTGCTTTAGGAAAATATTTTATCAGAAGAAAATGAAAGTTTCCTAAAAGTGAACCCAGACTGAAATGCTAGAATTTCAACTCTGTCCTCTTCTTTTTTTCTCTTCTTTCTTTCAAAGTAGAAACGCACACGCGAACACAAGTACACATACATTCATATATACCTTTCAAATATGTACGTATTTGCGTTAGTGTCTGCGTGCCGAAAATATCACTACCTACTCCCTATATCCCCCGTCATCTTTTCTCCTCCCGCGCAAACAAGTAACACAATTAGCAGCTGATATAGCAAACGAAGACTGAGAGAAGCTAGCAAGCAACAACTGCGTAAACACATACACAATATCCACTCATCTTCAATTTACTGACTAAAAACACGGCTTTCTGTCCTCATTAGACACGTTTCTGAAGTTGTGCTACAAACCAAAACAAGGCTTAGACCTTTGGCACACGTAAGTAAACTAGTTATGATCGAAACAAAATAAAAAGATATCCAATTACTTGGACGCTACTAACACCCGTACGCATACACTGTTCTTATTTTCCTTGGGCAGCGATTTTTCGCCAAGAGATACCAAATTTTTGAAAAAATAGAAGAATGTTGGAAATACCTTCTAATTTAAATTCTATAGAAAGTAGGAGATCAGAAACATACGACCTGTGGGGTACTTGAAGCGGACGACTTATCTATTTTACCAAAATATTTGCCTCACCTCTGCATATGTTTAGAAACACATCTATTTGAATAGTTTGCCTCAACAATGAAAATAATTCTGCATCGCCCTCAAGATTTTGAGATTAACAATTTCAATCTGAGTTTAAATTAGCTAAATAGCTGGTTGCTGCAAAATGTGACCAAAAAAAATCAATTTAAATTGACAAGTATCAAATGAAGGCAATAGAACCTCTATTCAATATTAGTGGTAAATAGGATATTTAGTCAAAGTAAATAAATACAAATGAAATAAAGTACCTTTTTTCTATTCTCATTCATATTTGACTTTTTAAGCTAACTCCCTGAGCTCCATATATTTACTGAACATATACATACCTTTTGATGAATAATATGTCTTTTAAATAGCCTATTCATTGCAATTTAGTACTGTTAATGCTGAAAATGTTGAATCTATTCTCTATCTCCCTTTTGGTCCGTTGACTTCTTCCGCAGGATATTCGACTAATTTGTGTCCTTAATAACCTCTGTTCTATACTTGTATGTTGGTTATTCTGACATTTATTGTTTGCACCAATAAAGCCTGATAACAGCAAGTAAATATAACTGTTCAAGAAAGAAAGAAATGAATGAAAGTTTCCAGACAATGAATGTATTTATTTTGTTTATTGTCCGAGTGGTATTGAGTCGAATTCTTGTAGTACTTAAGCAGAATAAGGCAAATGAAATCTTATTTTTCTTCATTTAAAAAATACCAGAAGAATGATCAGTTGCAAAAATATTAATAGAGAATAATTGAATGTTAAAAGCAACTAATTCCATTATCTCAGACAAAGAGAAACTAGTTGAAAACTCGCTCTGCAAGCAGGATTTTAATTTAATAGCACTAAACTATATTTTGTATGGGTTTATAAGTTAATTGCCTTGCCGAAATGTTAACCTGTATTGTCACCTAGGGATGATTGATCATACTATAAATGTAAACAAAATATGATATTTTGAAGTTTTGATTTTCCAGTGAATTATAAGAGAAAGTCATGGAAAATAGATAGTGATTTTAATTTCAGATTATAAAATTTTCAGGTGTTTCATACGGTTAAACAGAAAGAAAAAGATTCGGTTTAACAAACCTAATTGAATGTAATGGTCCATTTTAAAATGAAACTTACGTTAGAAATCGAACCTCTCGCTAATAACTTAAGTAGTTTTGGAATTTTCAGAAACTACTCAATCCCGTGGTTCCATTAGTACCAAAGAAAGATTTGGGGACTATAGCTCTTGTGGTTCTTCTGTCATGTGATAAAAGGCGGACAAAATATAAATAAATAAATTTGGTAAATTCAATTTAAATGATCACAGTATATCTTTTATCTTATTTTATTTTTTCAGATGAATCAATCATTAATTGCCTTTTATTCTTATTTTTAGTTGAATTTCTTATCACAAATTACCCGGGTCATGAAGAAGAGCACCAATAAAGTCTATAAAGTATAAAATGCAAATAATCTTTTTAGATTATCATAAAAATTAAAAAGAGATATCTACAATATTTGAGGGACATAAGCATTCTTCAAAGGACTACATTTACAATAAAGAGTTTTTCATTGACATTATAAAAAAATATTCTAACAATTGTTTTACCAATATTTGCAAAAGTATGACCTTATATCACCTTTCATGGAAATTGTGTATTCTATCATAAAAAAACGATTTCGAATCTCTTGGCACAAAGTATTGCATGGACAGAATCAAGTGTGAAGGTGGCACGTGTATGGGATTAAGTAACAGGTTGATAAAATCATTATTATTATTATTATTATTATTATTATTATTATTATTATTATTATTATTATTATTATTATTAGCAATAGGATAGTTATACAGCAAGAACACCGGTGTAATTTCGTGAACAGAAAACTGACCTTTTCTCTCACACTGCTTGACTCAAACATGCCAGATGATCATTGAGGAGTAACAACATGTCCAAGTTTTAGTGATTTGTGATATATAATTTATCTTGAAATTCCATAAAACACAACCAATAACTTTCCCACAAAAAGTGATTAAATCGGATATTGCTTCTGTAAATTCCTGTGAAATCTATACGTGAATCTATTGTAAATCATGTTGATTGATTGCGCAAGAATTGCTTAGGAAACCATAATGACATTTCTAAGATTTCCCTAACATTGTAAAAATGATGGTACTGAGAACTTTTGATCAACATCATATATAAGATTTGTCGGCTTTACTACAAACCCTTGCGTTCTCTAAATAATCTAAAAAGCATCTTCCTCCCTCTAAGTAGGCAGTTCTGGATTAATTATCTATTTTCCTATCAGTCCACTTGAGTTGTTCTTGAAAAGTGCAAAAGCCCCTGCCGAGTCGAGCCATTATCATTATTTAATAGGCAATCAACTTAATGTTTCCTTTATGTTTCAAGAGGAAAGAGAGTAGCACCTCATACAAAAAAAGAAAGAAAACATAAAAATAAAAACAAAAACAAAACAAAAACAAAAAGAAAACAACTACAAACATATTTAAGACTTTACACAATCGTACTAAATCCAAATATACTGAGATATAATCACTTGGATCTTTAATTTATAATTTGTTACAATGAATATGTAACATCAATTTTTAATTATTAATAATACGTTATACTTAATTAGTTATAATATATAATTCAAGATAATATATGTAATCAAGGAGAGGATTTACAAGTCATTTGATTTTCACTAGCAATGGCTTCTTTTTTATATTGATTCTCGAAAATCTTAGAAACTGCTTTTCTAACACAACCAAACAGAAACGTATTTATGTTATCCTAAGACAGTTAAAAGAGCAAAACGAGATTTTATTTAGTCCGAAAGTGTTAGAATCTTCGAAATAAAGAATATTCTAATCGAATTTGCAACTTAAGAGTGCAGGGATCAACGTTCTCACGTTTCCTGATCATTATGATTTCTCAAGGGAGATAACTATTTAATGCTAAATATAGAACACTTCCTGATCCGTACAATTATTTTAAAAAATTCTTCAAGTCCTCTCACACGAGCGCTGTTGTTGATACTGACAAGGACAATAGGTTCTCCCAGCTAAGACCAGTGATTAGTCCCCGAGAGAGAGAAACTTCCTTTGCTTTTATGCCTCCTAACTGGTCCCATCAGGGCGAACCACTCCAAACAACAGAGGATGATAGGAGGCTTACCACGAGTCACTGCTCACAACATGGACGTTGCGAGTTTAATCTTTATTCTTCCGCTACATTCCTCTTATTTATTTGCAATTATAAGCCAAAACATTGAACTAAAAAAAGTCGTCGGGTGGCCTAAAGTCGGTAACCATTACACTACAAACAAATACAAACTGAATAGGTATCAGCCAAGGAAATATTGAATACGCTAACGATAAACAATGAAAAAATCAAACTGTTTGCTGTAAAAATAAATAAATAATTAAATAATAATAATAATAATAATAATAATAATAATAATAATGATGAGGATAATAATAATAATAATAATAATAATAATAATAATAATAATAATAATGATGAGGATAATAATGATAATAATAATAATAATTCATCAAGAAAGCCATGAAAATTTGGAAACTGGAATTAACAGCCGGAGGACAGTCCTTAAAAGAGGTGAAAATACAAGGGACATTTTCCAAGGAAACTCCCTGTCACCACTGCTATTTGTTATAGCAATGATATCACTCAACTATATATTTAGGATATGTACAGGAGGTTATAAATATACAAAATCACAGGAAAAATATGTCTACATTTTTGCAAAAAAGGAAAAATACTATAAGAATATACAGCCATGGTATAGGAATAGAATTTTGGATCGAAAAGAGTGTCACGATCATGAAAAAAAAAGAAACAGCACAGGAAATACGACAACGAATGCAGAAGAAATACGGACACTTGGAGAAAAAGAGAATTGTACGTACTTAGGAATAGTGGAAGCGGACACCATCAAATAGAGAGGCAAGAAAAAGTGAGAAAAGCTTACCTTAAAAGAACAAGAACACTTCTAGAAACCAAGCTCTGTGACATAAATCTTAAGAGAATAAACGCCTGGTCTGCTCTACCCCTTATAAGCAATTCTGGACCATTCATAAAATGGACAAGAGAGGACCTCCGGCAGATTTATCAAAGGTCATGGAAACTTATGACAATAGACAAGGGACTACACCCGAGAGACGTCACTTCAGACGCAAAACAATCTCTTTGGTCTAGCGCTAGTGAAAAATGTATAGAACCCCTCGCTGTCTGGCTGATGCTGACATTAGAATAGTACAACGACTTTTATATCCCCATTTATCGATATTAGAACACAATCTATATATTACTTAAATTCTTTATCATATGTATGCAAGTGTAATCAAGTAAAAACAGCATATCCTAACGAGATTTCCATTAGAACTATACACTTGAAGAATGAAACAATTTCTTAATTATAATTTTGTTGGGTCTGCATTTACCTTGAAAATCATTTATTATTCATTCAAATTGTCAGTATAATGAGGATAACTATGAAATGTTAATTAGAATAATTCACTCCTTTCTAAATGCCAGTATCATCATAAACCGCTGTTACAAGGGGAACATAACAGAATCGTGTATAGTCTAATAATTCTTTATAGTTCTTATTTTACAAGAGATTGGTCAGCTAAATTATTGAATCATACAACTCGAGTGCTATCAATATTTGACAAATTTGTCTTAAGATAAGAATCTTTGTCTTTTCTGTTTTAAAATTTATTTTTATTTAGAGAATTCCAGTGAAAACGACCCTTGCATATTTTGTAGATTTTTTCCTTCTTTGCTGCATAGTCATTTTGAATGAGGAAGAAAATCAAAATAGTGATAAGGTCATTAAGTGCTAATGGGCAGAAGTACTTAAAAGGAATTTTTAAATGAAGTCAAAAGTCCGAAAGAAAATAAAAGTTGAACTAGAAGAAACATCTACTTTGACAGATTGCATATTTGAATAGTAACTACTTGAATAATCCCATTACATTCTCCAGCGTACCAAAATGGTTTTGGATCCAATGTAATCTTCATGAGCAGCCAGGAGGTGTGCATAAAATATTCCTGAGGGAAAAACAAAATTGTACAACTTCTAGAAAGATTAATTAGACTCTTGTTTAGGCATCACTGGTCTTACAAGTTTAAGAGATTTATTACGCGCTTATTTTTTTTCTTTTTGCTAATCTCCCCTTACAAAATCTTTTTTTCTCCCCTTACAAAATCAGCAGTGAGAATGGAGTGGTCGACGTGCAGCTTAATACAGAGTAATTTTTGTAAATAGAACCCAGGTCAATGCTGTTGAAAATTGAATAAAAAAACTACGTTGAATGGGAATGAGATGAGTTTGCTTAGTGGGCAGATAAGTGATGTTAGGGGCGTGGTTAGTCATTAGATGAGGTGCAGATAAACACATTACACACGGATGCTGGTTATTGTCAATTATGAAATTTAATAAAGGATGACAGGATCTCTATCATAATTTATACATCTTTTAAAAGTGGTAGAAAGAAATAGCTGGCCGACAACACGCTTTGCTCCATCAAGACACAGACAGTGATCGGTGGTGTCGATTACATCTAATAGCCAACCAATATGTCAATGACTTAAACAGTGGAAGTTTCTGAATGTGTACAGATAAAAAAAAACACAAGCTTTATCACATTTCCCTCGTTGGATCAACAAGAACATCGTAGAATGCAACAGTAATTATTCTACCAAATATTATACATCGGAAATATAGGCTTCTTTTTCATTTACACCACCAATTCCTAAGTAATAACCTCTGTCTCTAATTCTTAAGGGTGTAAAATTGTACGTTTAATAAACTGAAGCATAACTTTATTAAAAGATACCGCCACACACACACACACACACACACACACACACACACACACACAAGAATATGCAGAAATATATATAGATATATATTATTACATCCTTCATTCTCACTGGATTTTGACAAGGTTGTATGGAAGATTCATTTGTCTTTTGTGAAGCTTTCCCCTCTTCCCAGCACCAAAGTGAAAGAAATATGCTACAAAGCTTGGCTTTAGTATCGCTGCTGCAGACAATGATGTCAGAACGAGGTTGAACACAACATCGTTGGAAATGCCTTAAAGAACTCAAACACCCAGGTTTGTCATTACACCCTAATAGATTGGTATACATTTAGAATTTTTCTTATACTCTGGCCGTTTGGCAAGAACTCACCGTGGATGATGCCTCTCCCATCCAAGAACGTGATCAACATTGCTGTACATTTGAGTGATTAACTTTCTTTCTCCGGCTTTGATGGCGTCAGAAACGTCTATTGGCTACTCTGGCGCTTGGTTTCCGAATCGTACTAAAATCCAGGGATCATCACCATTGAAGCAAATCTGATTCAGTTTGAAGACACTCGATGGTGTCCTAACACAAATATGGCGCTTCTTTTGATAATCATCTAGAACTCTTGGCACCATTTTGGCGCAGATTTTCCGCATGCCCAAATATTCGATGATAATCTTTGAAACATTTTCATTTTTCAAGTCCAGCTGACTTGAAATCATTTGATTAATCAACCGACCATCGCCACACACCACTTGCCTTAACCACTCGATGTTGACTTCAATTCAACTTGTTGATTATCTTCCCCTGACGGAATCAACTTTCATCTCATCGCACAATTGTTGCACATCTTGTGTTACTCAAAAACACGTGTGTTTACAAGGTGTTGTCCCCATATAATTAGCGAAACATTTCAAGTGTTGGTGACGGTGTTTTTCCTAATCGGGCAAAAATTGTATGTTTATTTGCTGCTTGGTGTCCATCGTTCGTTCCTCAGAGATCATAACTGAACGACCTGAAAAATAAACACATGAAAAATACAATGGTTGCAGAAGAAATACAAGATATGTTAGATGATAATAACACAATCTGTTCATCCCTCTTTCGCCTATAAGCTCACACAGCTCACCTAGTGTCGTTACCTTTCAGAAACTGTATCATATATATATATATATATATATATATAGAGAGAGAGAGAGAGAGAGAGAGCATTTAATATTATTTCAGTATATATATAAAAAAATTATTACGAATGAGTTGGAATCTCACAGGCTGCTCCATACTTCAGGCCTTGTGACACAACTAAACAAGTCTTAGTATATATATATATATATATATATATATATATATATATATATATATGAAAGATGACATAAGGTCATTCTTTGGTACTATTGATGCTTATCTTGGTTATGAATAATACCTAATGATATTCATCTTGACTGTATAATTCTTCACTAAAAAAATTCTCTTATATCTAAAAATTAACTTTTATAAAAACAATGTTAGAGCTGCGTGATACTGTATAAAAAATCACCTTTAGTTGATAGATTATTTCATCTGCCAATATTGTGTTAACAATTCTTGTCATTCATGCAACTAGTAAATGGGTTAACAGAAATTCGTATTGTTTTATTATTCTTTTTATTGGGCACGATTATGAGTTCACTTCATTTTTCTGTCATGGATTTGTAACAAATAGAAAATGTTTGTATATAGTGCACTCTCATTTGTCAAACATATTCGAGAATGATACAGTGCTACTTTGCCATGAACTATAATTAATATGAAAGAAAGTTTAGCAGAAAATGTTATTTCTATTTAAGTAGCGCTCATCAATCAATGTACGTTTTGCGTGGTTGTCAGTCCATGTTTCCAACTAACAAAAGCAACCTATCTCGTTGCTTTATCTGCCATTTTGCCATTCATTTTGTCTGTCTTTGTGCAAATCGGCATTGCATCATGACTCTTTACTTTTCATTTCATAGATTGTATATCTTACAATTAATACTCGTCTTATGATAGATTTGAAATTGGTTTGAATCCGACATTAATCCTTTGGCTTTAACATAACCGCCTATGACAGATGTTCTCTGATGACACAACTTTATTATAAAATTGTTTGTTTTCTCTTTTTGTTCTGTAAAATATATATTCACCTTTAAATATCCTTTCTAAGTTTTACTTGATAACTTTTTTCCCTTTGCAAATGGTTTTACTTATGTCATTGTATATTTACTGATTCTTATAAAAAGAATTATCTTGTTTTAAGAGTTATCTACCACTGAGTTCGATGATAGAAACTTAGCCCTTATCTGCACTTTAAAATACTATCTAAATTCCCCGTATATGCCGGGTAATACGCAAAACTTTAATCATTGTGAGACAAATGAAAAAAAACAACAACTTTACCTTATTTAGTTTTTTTAAATAACTTTTATTTTCAAATTTTATTAAAAATTAAAATAGTTAAAAATTTATACAAAAACGGTTAAAATACTAATTGTTAGATAAAATATAAATATATATCATAGAAAAGACATACATCAATTATTATTTTTAATTGTGAGTTTTGCACAGCAGCGTCGGCTGGTGGTATTTCACCGAAGTCTCCACGGGTCTCCAGGATTCCACTGAGTTCACCAATGATGTTGTCTAGATGCTCTCGATTATTCCTCTGGTATTTTTTTTTTTTTGTAATTTTATATTGATAATTAACAATAGGTCTGGTCTTCTTTCCGGGATTAGGTAACTCGTTTGTATCGCAAAATCCCAGAGAATTTTACACGTCTTATTTTCTAGTGCTGGTTTGTGCATATACCATTTGTAAGTATGGCCAAATGTTAATTTCTAGCACAACACCCAGTGAGACACATTTCACACACAGTCATGTCTAGTCTCATACATCTTTTATGCTAGTTTGCTGCATTCACTAATCATGTAATTAACGGCTAATTCCTCTAAGTATACACACACCATGTACTTATTATTATGTTGCGTCTTATCTACTTTTCCTTTGATATAATTTATCCTTATGACCTTAGTTTATTCTGCTATTATAAGGGATTCAGTTTCTCTCTTTGGGTTTCCCTTTCTATGCCATGCCCAAGTCTTCTCGTTTGCAATCTCTCCAATTTGCCGCTTGAAATATCTACATTGTTGTTTTCTTCCCATTTCTGTTTCCTGGTTTCTGTTGCTTTTTCTACTTGTTCATATTTTGCAGTTGCTGTTATTGGTTGCTGTAATTATTCTTTCTTTATCCTGTTATTGTATATAGAGACCACAAATTGTCGCGTCTACACAGTCTTCAATGCTGCCGGGTCCTCTTCTTTTTTTCTTTTTTTACACATATAATCTGTCTATATCATCTCACAGGTGTAACGCCTTGTGCCTAGTCATTAATTTACCTGTCCTCTGGTCCATATGTTGGAGTTACTTTTTATCACTGACTAATTTGCTCCTGCATAAATTAGGTCTTTGTGTAACTGAAATTAGAATAGTCAACCAACGTAGAATATCTATCTGGTCCCCTATGCTGGCTATTAAGTGAGCACTTGCCGATCATGACACTCAGATCTGTCATCTGAGTCCCACGATTATTTGTATATATATATTTGTCATATTTTCATGGTTAGTATATTGTGACAATATCAAACCCAGGGTTTGATTAGTATATGTGTTCCTGTAACAGATGTGACCTGATATTCTTCCAAAGAAGCTCACACTACAATAGCCCACGAAATATTTACATATTTAGAATTTCTAAGTTTTAACTTGGTTGAAGTCGAGGAACCCCTTTTTTATTTTAGCTCGACCGAGAGTTGATCTTACTTCGTTCTTTGTGCTATTTTCGTACTGTTTTTATTATCATATTCAACAATAGAAACAATGGTTACGACCGAAGGAAATGACTTTGATTGTACCGAAACCATCATGAGAAGGTAATATTATGTGTTTGGTGAGATATGAATTTTAATGAAACTGTCAATTCTGAGAAATATTATCGTAAACCACAGCTGTGTTTGTTGAAAAAAGTGAGTTTCACTGATCAATCTTGCATGACAACACAAGACCACACATTGCAAAATGCTCACAGGAAATAAAAAGATTGAATATGAAAGTTTTGCCTCATCCATCTTACTTTAGCAACCATGCTCCATCAGATTATCATTTCAAATTTTTACAGAATGCTTGTGAAGAAAAGCATTACAGTAATTACGAAAAAGCTTAAAAAGACATGGAGATGTTTTTTTTTCTAAACTCATAGACTTTAACATCTGATGCATTCATAACTTTCTTTTTTGGTGAGATTATAGCAACGAAAATGAATGAAACTTTTTTCCTCCATTGGATTAATTGATCGTTAAATATAAGTCACTTTTATGACTCAATAAAACGGGAAAGGACCTTCGTTGCCATCTAACAGTTTACTATTAAATGGGGCAACTTTCATGTTTTTCTCGCTCGTGAGATTTCATTGGTTATTTCAACTTCAAATATATTTGTTGGTGGCTATATTTTTGATGAGAAGAATAAATATGTCAAGGGTAGACAAAATTTGATAATAACATATTAATAAAGAGTAGGACTATTGGGTAATATTTACAGCCGCCAGTTTTGGAATTGGATACAATAAAAGTGAATAAATGAGATAAAAAAAAGAAGTTGCCATATCCGGGTTTGTGGACTGGATGAAAGTGTGAACGCCCATTATAAAGACAAAAAGTTTAATCATTAGCGTTTTTATCTTCTGTTTTATGTATCGCATTCGACAGATTGTTTCACTTTAAAGATAATGAGTGACAACAACTTCAGGCTATTTTTTAGAAAGGTATCCTTGAATAATCTAAATGTTTGTTTTATTACTACTGTTTTGATCGTATGACTATCTTGAAGTTGTATGTTTCAGATATGCAACTGATTCTTTCGAAGATTACTAGTGATCTCTCAGAGGCTTAAGGTGAATATAATATTTTGTTAAGTGTAGTGTGGTTAATGGTAGCAGGGGCCACTTCAGATAAAAATGCTAAAACTTGTGTATCATGCTGTGTCTGAGTGGAAATAAAGTTAGCATAGCATATTTTCATTTGCCTTCATCTAAATACTTTTCTTGATAATAAGATATCTTTAGTTGGTTGGCGTCTGTCTTTACTCTTCCGAAGACAATTACTTCTATTTGAATTTTAGAATCCAATAATCGAGAATTTACCTTTCTTAATTGATTTTACTGTTGTTATTTGTTTTTATATCAAAAGAATAGTTGAATTACAGTGGGGAAGGGTTAAAACTTTGATCCGAGATACAGCAAAACTAATCTACATATTTAATAAAAAAGATGTATTTAATTTTTCTATACAGTGGCAATAAAATAAACAATCTTTTTTACCAATTATAAATCTATACTGAACAGAATTACAAACAGTAATTACAAACAGTAATTTTGACTATATAATAAAAAAAATACACATTACAAAATGGGATGGACCATTTATATTTTTGTATTATCTTGTTGGTATTATCTGTTGGTATGTTCCGTGATAATTTTCACGAAGTTTTGTACGGAAGTTTTTTTGAAGAATTACCAATAATTCTAATAATGTTTAATTAAATATGAATAATTATTTTAGTGAAATAAGATATATTTCTTTTCTTTTGAACCTTCGATGAGAGCTTTCTCTTGGCAAAAAAATGATTTTTTGCGTGGAAACCTTTCCTTCGTTCCAGTAAGTATGCATATCAAATTTACTAGCTCTTCATTAAAAATACTTATGAAAGAGGAAGAAACCTTTCTCGATTATTAATATAGATTTCTTTACATATTTAAGAACATTTGCATTGAGACTTTTCACAATGGACTATTTTTATAATTATTAAATTCCTCCTGCAAATGGACCTGTTTAATGTTCAACTCTCTCTCTCTCTCTCTCTCTCTCTCTCTCTCTCTCTCTCTCTCTCTCTCTCCCTCTCTCTCTCTCTCTCTTTGGTTAAAGACATATATCGTATCGTTGTAGAATTATGGCAGTATGAATAATGTGTTCTTCTGTTAACTTAAACGGATTTCTTTAGAAATGTGGCATTACAAAAACGTACTCGCGTTATTCAAGGAGATTTAGTAATGAAACACACTAAGATATAAAATATTGTCATTGCTATAACACACAAGATCTATTAAACTGATTGAAAAAAGGTTTCATTCGAAAAAAGAAAGAAAAATAATTCATTTAAAAGTCAAAGTGCCAATAGATTAGTATTAGAAATAATTTATATCAGTTGTGACAACAAATTAGAGAATGTTTGAAATACTTTAAAGAAATATTTCTATCATAATCATTTGAGTTTTATACTTTTGTTAACATAACACAGCAAAAATAGCACTATGTAGCGAGATATTTGTTAGTGCAATAATGTTACGTTACCCGAATTAGAAAATAAAGACATTTTATCCAATTTGCAACTTAATGATTATAATGTGGGTTCTATCTTCGGGTTCAACCCAATAATCATACATTTCCAAATGAGGTAACTACTGAATGATGATTATATAGCATGCTCACTTATTTATCTATTTGTTATTAATTATAATATCAATTTTATAAAAAAGGAAGTAATTAGATAGAAACCTTAATGACGACAATGGCAACGGGCATCAATGGAAAAAAAATGTAATAAATAAATGTAGACTAAAAAGAAAATGGTGATTAAATAATAAGATGTTTTGTGTCGTTCTTTTATTTTTCATTTGAAAAAAAAGGATACCTGGTAATTCCAATGTCTTAAAAATAATCTGACAAATACTCTATTGAAAGGAATGATTTTTAAGAGAAACTTTTTGATACAATTGGTGATGATGGGGTAGTGGCCATTTTGATGTGTATGGTAATGATGATGAAAATGATGATGGGTATCATAATGATGAAGATGTAGGTAGAAAGAATAAAATGAGTCGATAATTTAGAAACTTAGAATCTTAGTTAAAGAGAGTTTATTTCCAAGAACATTTCGAAGAATATTCGAGACATTTTCTAAACACTAAATTCAGATATTGTGTAATTTTTGAAAGTTCTAAACCATTTAGAAATGTTTTTGGTGTCACATACTGTTGTACGTGACGGAATTATATTTCTCGATGAACAAAACAACGTTATCATGTTCTGAAAAATAATTGCCATTCTTAACGTGATGAAAAAAAATGTAAATGTTTTGTATGCTCGATGTCAACAAAACTTACAGCTAATTTCTATATTTTACCATAATTCATCAAATGTCTTTCTGGTCTGTCTGTCTGTCATCATATAACTCAATGGCCAAATTCTCCGTGTTTACTAATGGAAGTCCTCGGAATTTCCACAGAATATTAGTTTCTGAAAATTCCAAAACTTTCAAGATTTTAGCGAAGAGTTTGTATTACTGTGTGAATAAGCTGTTCATAATTGAGATTCAAATTCACATCAATTTGCCCAAGAACCCTGATTAATCATTTAACCGAAAGGTTTTAGAAACAAAAATGAAAATGAAATAAATACGAATAAAAAATTTAAGAATGGTTTCCAATGTTTCTTCTTATAAAATTAAACATCATGATAATATTCCTAGTTATATTACAACTCGGATATATATAAAAATACCAATGTTATATTCATTTACTGTATGTATTTTACCAACCCATCCACACGAGTAGGATGCGACATAACGTCACTATCAAGCGGAGTATATCAGATTTGAATTCAGATTTCTCCTAGTCAGGTTGCGAAACCAAGGTTAAAGAGCCCAGTCCGACCACATATCTCCGCCATATCTGGAGAGAGAATAATTAGATACATACTTTTCCCAAGGGTATTAGAGCTATGTGAAATGCAAACAGCCACGTTCAGGATTTTTACTTGGTCTACCACCTTCGATGATAACCATTACACAATAGTACCCACCTATATCCATTTAGAGTATCGCTGAAACGAACATCTATAATAAAAGTAGACCTGTATGTTTACATTTGAATTCTCTGTTCGTACCTAAATAAAATTCACCTGACAAATATAACAATCTTTTAAATTCTTTTAAATCTTACTACACTTCACCAAATGGTCTCATCAAATAATTAAATGACAGCTAGACAGCTATGGTCACTAAATTACCTGTACTTACTAATGGAATATCATCGTTTTTATCACATTAAAAAATTCCAAGAATTTTATTTAGCTTTAGTTTTTAGCAAGTGACTCGATTTACAATGTAAGTGTAATGCTAAACGTACATAACGCTAAACTGTTAGCCAGGTTCGCTAAACTGAATCTTTATTCTTCCGTTCAACCAGATAAAGAAGTCAAACTGAGAATTTCCTCGTCAGATACCAAAATTGTGACCTTTTCTGTATGATCATTTTTTAGGAAACTGCAAACTTAAAAAAAATAATACTTGGAGTGATGGTTTGATCGCTCTTCTATCTGACCAGTATTAGTGAATTTGATTCTTACTGGGTGCCCCATGTGCCAAGATAAGTTTAACAAATGACTACAAATTTATTTTGAGCAAGATACCATAAATGTTAATCTTTTCCCGACATCTATTAAATTTCAGTCCTCATTAAAAAAAAAGTTCAGTGCCCGTGTTAATCGCTACGATTAAACTTATATTGATACATCCTTGGTCAACTTATGTATTAAATAATGAATTATTCCCCAAGTAGAATATTGAAATGAGACAAAAACAAAGACTGTGTAGGTGTTAATTCATGTGTGATGCGTTTATATTTAAGTTTGTATGAAAAAAATCATATTTTTATAGAAGCATAAAAGTGACGTAATCACAAACTAACAATGATCAATGTTACCACTAAATCATAATTTTGTTATCGTCAAATCTTGTGAGTAGTTGGATAATATTATTGAATATTCTACTTTCCTAAAGAAAGCATGATTAAAAATATAATTAGAAAGATTCATTGCATTAAAAGACACCCAAATTTCATTATGATAAACTGATAAAAAATGAATTATTTGATGTAACGCTTATTAAAAATGTTTCTCAATAGAGTAGAGGTATTTGTATACTGTATGCATATACACTCAAACATATAATACACGTAGCTACACATAAACATACACACAAGTGGGAAAGGCTTCACATTTTACGAGTTGGAATCCCTCGAATGTAATGAGTAAAGTATTTATAGGTGATATTTTCTATAAGTTGTATTTATAGAAAAGTCACGCTAAACAATTCTGGTGTTGGCGTATATATGAATAACAAAAGTAAAGTCCCACACTAAGTCGCATGGAATAGGACCGGTTAACAATAAAAATATTTATCATAAAAAGCAATAGTAAATTGTCAAAGTTAATATTATCGAATACCGTATTATTTCAACTCTCCAACTTATGTTACACACATACACACACACACAAGCGCGCGCGCACACACACACAGATATATATATATATATATATATATATATATATATATATATATATATATATATATATATATATATATATATCCTTTTGTGTCTGAAAGGTTTCACGTTGCTGCATATTTTAAATGTTTTAGCATTTTACACTTCGCTCCGTCATGTAGAAATTATCCCCAAATGAAAGGTATACACGTGATTTACATATTTTCTGGCTTATTTATTTTGTCTTGGCTTCTTTTATCCATTCACTTACTCTCTAGTTTTGCTTGCTTTCTTTTTGTTTATTTCGCATTTTTCGAGCTGTTCTGACAGCGTCAAAATCAGTGTCATCCACTTATCTTTTGGCCTGCCTGTTACTGATCTGCCGTCCGTCTTTACCTTCAAGTCATGTGATATTCCGAACCCACTTCGCTTTACAAACTGTTTTCCCTAGAAGCTTTGCCCCATACTCCATATTCTGTGGATTGTGGGAACACATGGGGACAGACCTATGCAATGTAACTCTATATTTCCGTTACCAAGTGCCGTATCTTTACGAACCCTTTACACAAGAATTTGCAACGCGCCGCTCCAAGCAATGCCAAAATTCTTCTCGAGAAAAATGAATACAAAAACTCGAAACTCTCAGAAATCTGGCGCTCTTACTATTTTCTTTTGTTTGGTGTTGAAGAAAATGTAAAAACTATACACAATGAAGTCATAACAATCAGCATGGTTCTTGATTGTTTCTTGCTGAAGGGAAATTTTACTCAAACATTTCCCTCATCTTTTTTTTTTGTTGTTGACTTTTAGAATGTTTTTTAACTTTCATCTTCTTATCACCATAGTGTTCTTAACAAAGAAATTGTTTCTACGAGTTTATAACTAGTTTCTTTAGCAGAAAATACCTATGTTTTGCTGATCAGTAATTTTCCTCGTATCATCTTCGAGAGATACAAAAGTACGAAGTGTTTTTTATGTTGTTTTGTTTTTATTTCTTCTTCCCATTCTAACGTTCTGCCGCCATCATTTTAGAGACATCACACATTTCTATTTCACCACTTATATTATAAAGATCAGATTTTTGCCTCAGTCTTACAGTAAAAATGGCACATCCTAGTGGGATTATTGTTAGCGCAATAATATTAAAATCCATTTCCAATCCATTTTACAAGATGTTGGATCTGTGATCGTGCCCATTTAGATCATTATAATTTCTTAAGAGGCATAACTATTAAATGCCAATTATAAACTACTTCCTCTTGGTTATATATTTCTTTTCTAGAAATTAAAATTATATTAATAGTAGCAGCGGCTAGAGGAGATAAAGCCCGGGTAGAGGAGATAAAAATATTGTTTAATAATCGTTTACAGATCTATTACTACTGAATAACGAGTTCGACCCTCGCAGTATGACCCATAAAACTCACC
>CM042158.1:82875551-82893051 GCA_023376005.1 Doryteuthis pealeii | reverse complement strand
AACATCTTTGACATTTCCTTCCAGTTTGAATAGAAGGCTAAGTGCTTTTCCCAAGTGGATCTCAGCTATACTCTCCGACGAATGATATCAGTGTGTTAGATTAAATAAAGTTTAGTAAATAACAACAAATGACGTCAGTGGTAGCTTCAGCTTTCAAGTCGAACTGTAGAATACCATATTTGTTAAGGAGATACATACCCAACTATTACTTTTCAGATAGCTACTGATTAAAGGTTCTGTTGTTTCAGCTTTTCTAAGTGATATTTCATATATCTGCAACGGCAATGGTATTTCGGGGATTAAATCAAACCATACAGCAATTTATCTTTAGTAATGAGGACACATTTATCGACTGAACATATGTCGTATCTTAATTGTTTCATCCTGTCTTTCTAGTGATTCCGATTTGTAAAAGTTAGGGAGTAGCAACAATCAAGGCGCTTAATTCTTCCTTCACGGATTGTTAAGACTTTGTTCATATCGATTGAGAACTTGACCTTCCCTTTATAAAGGATCGACTGTGGCATGTCGAGGGATTAATTTTCATCCTCATCTAATTGAAAAGATATACTAGACGGATTACGAGATATTTCATGTAAGATTTTGAATCTGAAACGAATGTCATATCATCCATAAAATCCTTTATAGAAGGAACAATATTCTCCTTTCCCTCATTTACCATATTACCCTCTCCAACTGAGCCATAGCATTCCCATTTTAAATAGGAACACTAACGATGAAATTACGCTCTCTATGATGATACTGATATCCAGTCTTTGCAATAATGTGGAATATGCCGTATTCTCATATTTATACATTTGAAGTACGAATTTAGAAAAAAAATACTGACATGTAGGTATTCTAAAGTGTAACATTTAATTCAAATAACTTTTTGTTAGTTTTGAACAATAACAACAAAAACAAAAACTCACACCCAAACACATACACACACATAAATAAGTGTGTGTGTTGTTGTTGTTGTTATACAGAGGGCGATAGGTAAATTGTTATCTAAATTACAGCGAAATGAAAATAACACTGACATCTCATTTTATCAGATGTATTTATCAAAATTACATTAAAATATTTTGAAATACTAACTATAGGTTACATTTATTTAAAGAAATCGCCATTAGCTTTAACCACGGTCTCCAGACAACTTCGGCACCAATTACCAGACTTTCTGACGGTCTCCTTGTTTAAATTGGTAAATGCTTCCGTTATCTTTGCCCTCAGTTCATCTTTGATGTTCCACAGTTTTGTTCGTCTCTCGCTCAACCACAACCTATACTTAATAATCAAGGAGAATGCAATCTGGAAAATTAGACGGCCAGATGTTAGAGTTGATGTGGGCGCAGAAATTTTCTCACCAACACTAGGTTCTCCTGCATGAATGACACAAAGCCCTGTTGCCAGGACAGCACTGCCCCTTCAGGCACTTGATGTCTCTATGTAGAAACTTAAGCAATAGGGTAAGATAAATGGAAACATAACGTCACCATTACTAGTGACAACCTCGAACACCATGATGTGAACCGGGTGTTTGTTTTTCATCATAATCAGCACATATTTTTGGGACAGAGCTAGCCAACTGTTGTTCTATGTGTTCACCATCTCATCTTGGCAGAAATCTTTCTAATCGGAGAAAAATTAGAGTTTAGTTGGAGGAGATGCTTGAGTTTATTAAAAAGCTTTGCAACGCTATCTTTCCGCTTGTGATAAAAATTGGACTTTTCTCATCTAAAAAAACTTAGACACTCTCATATCCCTGGTTATGGATCTGATTGGATGGGATCGGTGTCAATGGATTTTTATAAGAAAGGGATTTAGAAAATTATTTACTTGGGGGAACTAATAAAATGCTAAGCCTTGGAAAAGGTACGAATTAACTATTCTCCCACCAGCTATGGGTAAATAATGGAACAGATTAAGCACTAAAACCTTGGTATATCAACCGGTCTAGAAAAGGTAAAACTCTGAATTCAAACCAAAGGGGCTTTCTTTCTCGTTGGTGACACTACTTTGAGGGCTCCTCCTCTCAAAAACCTCCTCAAGAAACCCGGGAGTTCTTTTTATATCAAAAAGATCTGTACATTTGTAATCACCATTGAACTCATCCAATTCCACTGGATTCAGATTGGCCTCCAAACACTGAATCTTTGTATTAGAGCTTCCGGCGTGAATGCCATGTCAAAACGTCTGGAGGGTTGAACTGAGTCATGGTGCTCAAATAGATCTAGTTTGCTGCATAGTAGACAAGAAATGAAACAAACAAAGCGCAGGCAATATATGAATAATTTAAAATTGAGACAATTTACAAACCTTACCCTGTATATATATATATTTAGTTGTGTGTAAAAATTCCTGTATTCTCTATATATATGCATATCTAATTCACACACACACACACACACACACAAAAAAAAACAAACAAAAAAAAAACACCATAGCTGGAGGGAGAGTAATCTAGATGCATACTTTTCACAATACACAAGTTTATTAATGATGTGCGAAATGAAAACAGCCTCGTCCAAAATTTGAATTCGGATCGACGATTCAATTTCTACGATTTTAACCATTACAACACACTCCTCCAAATGTATATGAACATATATGTATATTTTAAATTCACACATATAGATGTAAATGTATAGAATATATAAATATATATATGTGTATGTGTGGATGTGTGTATGCATTTCTTTGTATAATAAAGGTTGTATGTACCCTCAAATTTGTACACACACACAGACACACAAAACACACACGCACACACACACAACATATATATATATATGTGTGTGTGTGTGTGTGTGTGTGTGTGTGTGTGTACAAATTTGAATTCCTCGCCGTTTTCACAGCCAGATGTGATTATGCTGTTTTCGGTGAATGGATATTTTCAAACTTGCCCAACAAGCCCTACTGTGTAACAGAAAGGACCGACACTATTCAAACCTGAATGTATAAATCGGGTAATTTCAAACAGATATACATACCCCTCCCTCACACCTAGAATCGTAAGCAAATCACTAAGTCCAAGGCCTTATGATGAAAAAGAGCATCTATTTCGCATAAATATTAATTGTCTAGCACAATCTACTTTGTCCACAGCAATTCTGACGTGGATATTTATCCCATTTAAAGCAAAACAATCAGATTAATATTCAGGAAATAATCCCTTGTCAGACAACAGATTTTGTTATCCATCCTACACTCCTAACATTCCATATATATATATATATATATATATATATATATATATATATATATATATTATATATATATCACTCACTGAGCAGAACCATTGCCAAAAACTACGAACCAGGACATTTGTGCTGTAGTTGTTGTTGCTGTCACGTCAAATTTTCTGGTAAGAAATTGAAAATAATTATTTGTGTTTCTTCAAAAGTATCGTTATTCAACGTTCTTTTATTACTAACTCTACCATATAACAATAACAACAAAGGGCATAACAGAGAAAATAGATAAGGACAACAAAGTTTCTGCCAACATTGAAATGAATCATGTTGGTGGCTTCGGGCGTCGTTGGCTCCTGCTATATTAACATTCATTTAAACATTCGTAAATGAAATTTCGTGTGTGTGTACATACCTTAGCTATCTATATACTCTTGTAAGTATATGAGTGTGTACATGCGCTTCTGTATTCATTGTATGTGTGTATGTATGTATGTATATATGCATGTATGTACGCATGTATGTAAACATCTAACCCGTTCACCACGGCTAAGATGTGACACTAGGTCGAAAGTATGGGGCATCCAGGGAGGATTGAACTTGCTATTCCGTAGTAATTGATCTGCAAGCCTAGCCTGCTAACCATTAGACCACGATACGATACCCTAATGTTTGTATGTATGTATGTATGTATGTATAGGCGTGATAAAAAATAACGAGACTGAAATTTAAAAAGAATTAAATGAAGATATGTGCACAGCTGATCAACATATTTAATAAAGTGATTCTGTTTACACACCCAGATTACTGTTGAGAAATATCGACTAGTCAGTGCGGACGAATCAATTGTACACAATTAGAAGGTTTGAAATAAGTATTAATTTGTTTGCACACAGTTATATGATATAAAATATTGCTAATGCAAATAATTTGCACAGAGTGATTTGGTTTTAATTACGCTTATATATTACTAGTACTTTTAAAACATATCTATATGACCCATAGATAGGGCTCTATCAGGAACTACCACTTAAAGTCAAAGTGGACCTGGTAGTAATGGCAATGAATGGGTA
Organism: Doryteuthis pealeii; assembly: GCA_023376005.1. NCBI lineage: Eukaryota > Metazoa > Mollusca > Cephalopoda > Myopsida > Loliginidae > Doryteuthis > Doryteuthis pealeii. The sequence goes on along the minus strand of CM042158.1, from coordinate 82,888,781 downwards.
ACTCCAATGGAGAGGTGACTCCACACTTTACAGAGACCCAAAACACTGGATTCTGTTTAGTAACATACCCAGGACACTCCTTTTTTCGAGATGAGGGTGGAATATTATCCCTTTGTCGTGGATATAGTCACTGTATTCTGAGCACCTCGGATATAATCAGAACGATATGAATATATATCGAATACCATTGAATGTATCTTATTTGCTAACATCTACGACTAGTCACTGACGAAACTGCAGTTAATTTAAAAGACTTGTGTCTGTAGGACCATTTTAAAACACGAAAGGAATACACACACACACACACACACACACATACACACACATGTATATATATATATATATATATATATATATATATATATATTTATATATATAACAATTTTAACTAAATCTATATATAAAGAATATCCCATTGAGCAAAATAAAATATAAAGTCAAGGACAAATAAACAGTCAAACATTGAAATATATTTAATGAATCCTCCCATCAATAAAACTCTAAAGAAGAAATAAAAAAACTGACGTTCAACAAAATGATTGTAAGGAATACAGGGTCTTCCTGCTTAAAAGATGAAATATGTAGAACTTGCGATAGAGATTGCCTCTTTCTCCGCTCCACAGATTTACGAGAAAACAATTAAAAATACTAAGTGTGCAGAATAATAATCTCTATTCTTCAACTGAAATGAATTAAGTAAATCTAATACAAACAACATGAACATTTTTACAAACAAGAAGAAAAGAAAAAATCATTACTACTTTGAAGATTAGTTGGTAATACTGTAAATATAATTTGAAGTAAGATCCTACCAGGAATCAAAACCATTTATATAGGTCATAATACACGTCAATTAGCTGCACCTACCGCATTATTTGGGATTCTATCATGTTCTCTTCACAGAAACTGACATGCCATAATTCTCCTTATTGCACAATGAATTTATCCGAGAAATTACTTTCCTGAATTAAATATTTCCATTACCTAGGAGTAATCATTAGGGACCACTCTCTGGAGTAGTGACAGTATCATTCTTCGATCAACTGGGCTTTTTAATGTAAATTTTCGTGTTCTACAGAACCTGACACCTATTGTACAATAACGCAGAGAGAGAGAGAGAGAGAGAGAGAGAGAGAGAGAGAGAGAGAGAGAGAGAGAGAGAGAGAGAGAAGAGTTTTTATTTAGCCATTCGTTTCATTTAAGATGTCAAATCAGTCAATAGGAAGTTTAGCAAAAGTGGGACAACTATTAAGTTCTGGATACCTTAAATCACATCGTAGGATAATACTATCATTGCTATAAATACAAGATCAATCCAGCTCTGTACACAAGCTAAAAGATTTCCTATAATTGTACGTAGTTTTCTTGAGCAACAGCAACAAACAACACGACAGAAATCATCGACGGCCAGTCTTCTCGGATTTCCCAATGTCAATAACAATAAGACAATATAACAATCCTTAAGTTTTGCTATATTCCATTTTCATTCACTGGATAACTATAAACTTTATTTTAAAAAAACAAACAATTAAACCACTGGAAACCATTATCTCTGGGATTCACCGTACGTGTTTTTACTTTTCTGTTAATTGGAAATGTTGTTTCCAAGGAAGAATCAGTTCAATAAAAAGACTTTAAAAACTTATTTTCCCGTCGTATTACTATTACAACCTAGAAACAGAATGAAGTTTTGGAAAGCTATATTGTGAATTCAATGCCACTCTTCACTTTACTCTAATCCTGTTTGTGGATCTGAGACAGAGACTAGAATAAGTAGCATCCTCCACCAAACGTAACTAACGCTTCTTTCTTCTCTCAAAATGTATTCTTTCCAGATGAAGAGCGACACCACGGCTGAACACGACTGGACGGTTGGACTCCATTATCGCAGTAAAGCGACATGATATCTTATTGTCATTAAACTTTAACGCAGTAGGGTGTATATCTACCCAAAAAGCACCTACTCTGATTGAGTTATGACTATTGCAAAGTTTGCATGCATCTGCTTCATTAAGTCTTCTCTTGTGTACAAGAGTAGAAGATGGGAGCAAATTGTACTTACACCGAGTGAGGAATGTTACCAGAAAAAAAAGTTTTAAAAAATCCCACCTTGTCTGTATTCAGCTTTGGTTGGTCGTTGGTCAGAAGATTATGAAACAATGCCTTATTTTCTCTATGTAGTCTGTCCTTCAAGAAAAAATATTGTTATCCTTGCTGCCACTTAAGTCCTTTTATCGTGCTTAGTATTAATTGATTATGTAAATTATTTAGACTGTTATTTTCTTCTTCAAACTTCTGTCATTCTTATTTTATTTTTTCTCACGTCTAGTTACAGCTCCCGAACCATTGTATCTTTTGAGTTTCACAATTATAAATACAATATTACCATCACAGTCTTAAACTAATTTATCAAATAACTGGCAGGTAGCACCAAATAAAGTGCAACTCTTTTCGGAACTCACTGTATGTGAGATCGTATGTCATTTCTAGATGTCAAATCAACAGCTGGATATACAGACTGGCCTGCTGTCAGTGAAACACCGTACACCTGTAACAACCACGCCCCCTGGAATAGAAGAACGAACTTATACTCCAATATCTTCGAACAACATTTAAAGGCAAGAAATACATTTTCTCTGGGTCTTTGCCAGCAATGTCTGTCCACTAACGATAACAAAAATCATCTGCTGAACAACTTGGACGGAATATCACTCTATCCTGCTAGCCTGATCGTAGCCATCCTAGCAACATAACGCATTTGTACAACTTCGATCTGATACCGTAATATGCATTCCATCAACCATATTTTGTTCCTGTCGATCTGGACACAGGATTTTGGCAGATGAAATCATTTATTTCAGGCAATGAAGAAATTCTTTAAGAATCTGCTTTATTTCACTCTTGGATACAGACTCTCATCTTTCTTATAAATTCCCTTGCAGAATTTATACGAGCCAAATGTCTGAAGGCTAATTTTTGACAGTGGCTTTTCACTAAAGTAGAGACTGTAGGCTTTCCCTTCCTCCCAGGAATATTCGTTGATCTCACCCTTAATCGACTACGGCTGAATTTTCAATCTTCCTTTCTCCCGTTGTCGTTGATTTGAGATGACCTTTCATTTCAACCTCCCTGATTCTTCGCCAAATTTCTCCGGGCAAAACTAAGAAACTAAATCACTGAGTCGCTTGCAATGATCTCCAACTGTGGTTCATGTAACAACTCCAAAGGGAATTCTTAAATCTTCATTTAATGTGATGGTCATTTCCATAGAGTCAGGTTTACTAAGCTTCATGCAATAAGTGTTCCTTTCGGGAATGCTTTAGGGATTGTTTTATAGTTAATTTTTTCATGGCAGAAACATTAAAATAAATTGAAGAGAAAGATGTTAGCGTGACATGTCCTTTTTAAGCTGTCGACTGATTTACCAGGAAACACCAAAATTGTTGCTGTCCGATGCTGAGGATTTCCACATAAAACAAAGGAAATGTACAACATGGAAATTAATAGTGATTTATTTTAGCCTACACAACTACAATCATTATGTATGAGCCTAGTTCAAAAAGTATCGAGACTGAATCTGTATTTATCGAAACAGATAAACAATGAATGAAATATTAGTTTTCTCCAAATTAATTCCCTTGACATTCAATGCATTTATTCCAGTTATTATTCCAGTGACTTGTCAATTAGTCAAAGCAAAATGTTAATATGATGTGAAGTCGCATCTTCCTGTTTCTTTTAATTTCCTCCGTGAACTTAAACCTCTTAACTTTGAAATGAATTTTCAGTTTAGGAAACAAGAAAACGTCACATGGAGCTTAGTCAAGTGAGTATGGAGGGTACTGCATTTGAACAATCCTATGTTTCACCTAAATATTTATTTAAAAAAGAATCGTAACTACCTTTTTTTCAAATTAGTACCGATTTGTTCTGACAAAGTCGAAACGTTTAAACTTCATCACTCTATTATATAAATGGTACCGCTGTACACTCGTCCCAGTTTAAAGTTTAAAACATTCCAAATTAGATTTCGATACTCTTTGATTACACGTGTGCTATATTCAAATATGTAAATACCTGGTAAAACTATTTTTATGAAAATGAATGAATATCTTTCTAAACATAATGAAATAAAAAAATCTTTGGCCTTAGATTTTTACACATTATTCTCTCTATATGTACATATATATATAAAGAACTGCCTAGACACATGTATTTATGTTTATCTCTCTATATATATAAGTGTGATTTACTAGGTCATATCACATTTGACACTCCTGTATAGTGGAAATCCTGAATAAGAAAAATTAGTCAATGAGAAAAGCAACTTATAATTATATAAAAATGGACACATAAAATGAAATAAAAATATTTGAATTCTATAATGAATATATTACTTTATCTCAAACTCTACGAACAGCAAGAACAGTGCTCATTCTTTGTTGCTGTCTTTTGATATAAAATAAAAATCATACTGACGTCATCTTGTGTTTTTTCGTCCATTTCTCTTCGAATGCGCACATATTAATTTGATTTAATTCCTATTGGTTCATTCCCATGAATTTGTGTTTGGGGTCACAGACGACTACGTTTTTAAGGGTAATACAACACTAGCACGCCCTAACACCCTTAACACAAGCCAAAGCCATAATATAATATATATATATATATATATATATATATATATATATATATATATATATATATATATATAATGTGTGTGTACAAAAGTTTCTCCTTTCGAATCTATATTTAAAAATAGTTTTCTACTGTCTGGCCAGTCTCTATATTTCCCATCGTTAGTAACTTTTTTCACACACACACACACGCACACACACACACGCACACACATACACACACACACACACACACACACACATATATATATATATATATATATATATATATATATATTATATATATATATATACTAACAGAATTACTCCATCCATGACTAAATGTTCGTTTATTTCGGTAATTCTTTTTAGTTATATTTAAAATGTTATTTTAAAGAATGTAACCCAAAACTCGTGAGTGTTTTGAAACAATTTTATTTTCTAAAGCCTTTTTTCATATGCGACTAATTTCAATTTAGTTTTTAATTGCTTGTTGGGTAACAAAATTTGATAAAAAATATATTCGTTTTATTCATTTTTTTAACCTCTAAAATCTAACAAAAGAAAGAAGTTAAGCATTTTACATATATCCTTATTTGTTGGTGGAAAACTTCGACTATTAATTCAAATGTTTATTATCATTTTTTAAAAAGTAGTTTTATGATAAAAGTAGTTTTTTTAAAAGTAGTTTCCCTCAAATTGTTATTTCTGTTTTTTAAAAAAAGGGTTTTGATTTGCACTGATTACTGATTTCTAAGAAATAATAGCTCATGTGACAAAAAAATTAGATTCGGTTCTTAATTTTTACTCAGTTAGAGTGAAAAAGATCTATTCATTTTACAGAGGAGCTAAGAATTAAAAAAATGTATCCTTATTTGTAGCGTGAAAAGCCCGTATTCGTTTATTCGATAGTTAATTTTCGAATGCCGTATTAGATTTGTCGTTGGGATTTTGTCCAACAACACACACACACCACACACACACAACACACACACACACACACATATATATATATATATATTATATATATATATATATATATATATATATATTGTGAGAGACCAAATCAATAATATTTTGTTAAAGCTCTGCAATACGTTTTTGCAGGATAGTCATTTAGATCAAGTGACATTAATAGAATCTTTATATATTTGTAAAACAATTCCGTTAAATTGCATTTAAGATGTAACAAAAATTACACTGAATATGTAACAAACGTTGTAATTAGAAATTCAATAATGTATGATTTTTGTAAGAATTTCAAAATCGAGCTTTTGAATTTTCTGTAAAATGTTCCATGTAAATCATTAAGTTACACTGTTTTATTCTATGTAAAATAACTTTTCAAATATAAATGATTACTCAATGATTTTATTCTAATATTTTTTTCTCACAAATGGTACAAAGAAGTTGAAGATAAAAAAATGAAATTTTCTAAAAATCAAAAAATTATTGAAAAATATTTTTATATGTTTTTCTTGTTCATAATTAGAATTTTAGAAAATTTTGATATAAGATTCATTTATTACTAATTTTTAGAAGAGAAGAGTTTTATCTTTGAAAAATTTGTTCACACAGTTCAAACATTGGGACGTAATATCTGTAAAATCGTCATCATGTTACTTTAATCATCATCATCATCATCAGCAGCAGCAGCAGCAGCAGCAGCAGCAGTAGCAGTAGTAGCATTATCAATAAATTACGATCTAATATGCTTACTAAAAATAAGTTTAAATGTGTTTTATATGCAGTTTTCTATTCTTTTCGTTGAGGGATGTTACTTGAGAAATTTGAATTTGTTCCCTTGTATTCTACTTAATTATTATTATGTTAAAAGAAAGAGAAATATCTGTGTATCAAAATCAAGATGCAGTTTTTTTACTTCTTTTAAAATACTTTCTAGATTTACAAATGACATTTTTGTAATATTTTATTAATCATACATACAAGTTTTGATGTATTTATTATTTTTATTGTTTATCCCAGTTTTTAAGAAATGGGATAAAAAGTATAGAATTTAAATCTATTCAAATGTAGTAGTATACACAGCTGAGTAATTTATATAATAAAGTATTGATGTCCAGACGTTTAGATTTCATCCACACAAATCGGTGTCAATTCTTGATACTTTTTAATCAGCTGTTTAAGTGAAATACAGGATTTTATAAGTGTAGCACATTCCATACTCACTATACCTAACAGCCCCATGAAACTTGTTTCTTATTTTCTAAATAGAAAATTCATCTCAGGTTTAAGATTTGAAGGTGTGTGGGGGATATTGAATGAAATATACAAAGTTACAGTTTCACACCATATCAAAGTTTTAGAGTTGCTTCGAAAAATGGAAAAGTTGCTGGAATAAGTAAATTAAATGGCACAATTTTGAGCAAAACTACTTTTATTCGTCGTTCATTTCTGTCTTTGTGAATATAACTTTAGTCATGAAACATTTTGAAGATACCTCATTGTTATTAACTATGTTTATATCTGGAAATCTTTTAACTTTTATTTTTTCATTCCAGCTGTCAGCGATTATATTTGTAACATTCATTGCATTATGAATTTAAAAATACTATTTTAAAATATTACTTATGTTATAGAAAATCTATAAATCCTCAGCGGTAAATCATCAGCGGTAAATTCTCCAATATAAACAACCACAAAAACTAATTGATGAAGGAATTATTGCATTTCTCATAATTGAAGAATAGAAAAAGAAAGAGGATAGCACTGACGTATCGATGCTTTCTAATATTTCTCAATATTTTAGATTTGCTTTCAATGAAATTATCATTTTAAAAAAATTCTATCTGAAGTTGATGGAAAAGAAACATAGGTTCATATCAAAGAGGATTTTCACCATTTATTACACATTCTTTGTAATGTAATTGAAATTTTGTCATTCCCATAGAAAAAAGCAATCTTTAAATTGCTTTAAAGATGCTCATAATAAGAAGTACCATATCCCTTAAAAGATTTGGGAGATTATGGTTCTTCAAAGTTTCCTTGATCAAGATAATGGAGTATTTCCTCTCATTTCCTTTCTTCGCCATTAAAATTCCCACTTGTAATTCTACTCTTGCTAAAACACCATGGTTAGATAGCCCAATCAAACCTGTTATTTTTAACAAATAGCTGAGAGGAAAGTCTATTCCCGCTTTCCCAGAAGGGATGCGTTCGAAATTGAACGCAAATAACCCCAACTTTGATTCTCTAATTTCGCACCGATAACAGATACACAACTGGGACCTCTAAAGTTGAAAATCTACTAAACTTTGCTTTTGTCTACACAAGAGTCTAAAAGTTGATTAATAGCTGTTAGATTAATTACGTTTAACTCCGGTGATCTGGCAATAAGCAGTGATTTTTCAAACAGGACTTGACCCTAAACAACTGCGGCTAGAGTGTTGTAATGGTTAAACGAGTTTGAGTCTCATTAGAGTTCTGTTATTCTGGGTTTGTGCTACATGAAGTTTATAATCACAGATTCCATGAACGAAAGAGAATAATTTCAGTTGACGTTCAGTTGTTGCACATTCACATTGATTTTTAATTTAAAAGATATTTACATTGAATTATTAGTGACATATTTTGTGATTATAAATATTAACTCAATCTTCATTTTAAAAAAACTTTACAAATTACTCAGATAGTTTTTCTATGAAAAACCGATGACAACCGATTTAAAGAAATATTCGCTTATTACCAACGTGTTTTTTTTTTTTAATATCGAAGATCTCTTTATTTTCTCCTGTTAAATTTATCCGATTCAGTCGTTTTACAACATATTTTTACTCTTTATTATTTATTCTTAACATCTTGAATAGGTCAGAATTCTCTGTGATAAACCAAAAGCGATTGGTGAATTTCGATACACATTCTTCTATGTAGGTTAAAAGTTAAGAATTCCTAATTCAAATACGGTTTTGCCTAAAAATAACAGCGTGGGCAACGTTTTTAACAGGCAATAATTATGATCATATCCATTATTTTTCTATTATAGTATAAGTTTTTAAAAGTCTATTTTAAACATGTTAAAGAGCTTTTTCGTTAACAATATTTGTATCCTGTGGGTACAAATGGTTTCATACATTAGAATAGTTTAATGAGAATAATTAGAATAGGTTTTAAACATTTTAAAGTCGTCATGCTATATGGAACTTTGACTGGAATAAACAGAACTTATTTACGTAATTGCCTCTGAAATATTTTCTTAAATGTTTTGAAATTCATTAGCTGAATTTATAGTTTTAAAGTTTTTAGAATCTGATTTTTCCCATCCGTAATTATCCGTTTACCTAATGATAATCCTTTATCAGTTTGATTTTAGATTAATAATTATTTCCACAGTTTAAACAAAAGACGAAAAAAAATTACAAATGTTCTCTTCTATTGATAAATGTATTTACGAAAATGCATTAAAATATTGTTCTATAACTGAATTTTGGATTTGAAGATGAAATGTCGAAAGTGGAGGTTTTCAGCTGGAACTGCTTGATAAATTCTAGACAGTTGGCAAAATTCAACTATGTTGACTAATGTAAACCGATATACATCAGCTAAAAGAAAAGCACTCAGAATCATATACTTAATATCGAATCTCATTCTCAGATTCAGTTGAGTAAATCTTGTGTAACTGGCTCTCTCCATTCGAGAGCGACTCAGCTCCTGTGATAATGATTTCAATTAGCAGGGACTTTCTCCGAGAAGAATGACGAATTCTCCCTAGGATCTTGGCAATACTATCACGTGTCACAGTTAATGAAAACGTTTGCGATATGACTCTGCAAGGGATTTACTTTTTCAATATATCATTTTGTGCAAATATACCGTGGCCTATGCATTTAAATAAAACTCATAACATGAATGATGCATTTTAGAAACACACTATTCCCTTCGTCGTTTTTCGTCTTGGTAGAAACACAAAATCAAAATCTTAGAACAAATCACACCAAATATTTAAATGTAATTCTTTAAAGTTTGAAGATTCGGTGATCTAACGGTTTCCGTGTGAACAATGGAATTCAGCGAATTGAGTTTCGAACTTTACAGATTCAGTGTATCTTTGCAGAACTGATCATGTAAAAGTTTTTCCTCTAGCTATGAATAAATAGCTAGGTATTTAGAGTCTCGTAGTCTTTAGCGTTTTGTGTTACGGGTAACTTAGTAACGAAAATGTGACATGTCATATATATTACTTGGAGCGAAGGTGCCAAGTAATTCCAATTAATGAACGGAAAACATTTCACATCTTATAGACAATAAATAAAACAAACTCTTCCAAGTGAAAATTCACATATATTTACATTAGCAAATTGATTTTAACTCAATTTGAAACTGTTGAAAATAAATGATGCGTCAGTAGTTAAAGAAAAGTTGGTGCCAATAAAAAATTTGAAAGTAAAGTAAAGTCGTCGGTGTGGCCTAAAGTCGGTATTAAGCCAGAGAGTGGGGGTGTCTATCCCATTTTCACTAGCACTAAACCAAGGAGATTGTTCTTTAGCGTCCTGAGATGGAGCCCCACGCCTACCATCAGCTCCTCACTTCTTACTGCACAGATCCCTGTGCTTTATTCATACGCTGAGTAGAATCGAGGGCCGGTTATCGAACCAGGAACCTGTTCCTAGGCGAACGCTCTAACCGCACTAAGCCTATTTTTTTAGTATAATCTAAGAATTCTCTCTCTCTCTCTCTCTCTCTCTCTCTCCCTCTCTCTCTCGTCTTCTCTCTCTCCTCTCTCTCCTCTCTCTTACAGATTTTTTCATTTGAAATTATAATTTTCATGAAAGATCAGGTATGAGAAAAATGCTTTACGTATTCTGGGTACCCAATAAACTAAAAGAAGGTGAATATATGAACGCATGCATTAAAATAGTTCAATGCATATTAGGGGTGTAGCCAAGTGATTTTTAACCAATCAAGTTTTGTATATAAGATACTTGTACGCCTGGAGTTGGATTTTATGTGAATATTGAGTTTTTTCATCTCTCTCTCTTTACCCCGCTCTCCTATTTTAGTTTATTTTTAAATCATAGAGTTGGGACAAAAATTCATTTTGAAAAATAAAATTTTGATGAGAGCTTCTCTCAAGTAAAATACATTTATTAACTTTTGGCAATCATTAAATTATGAACATTTTTAACTTTTGCTGCCACTTCCAAATGATTTAAGAAGAAATTTTCAGCTAAAGAAATTGATTAAAAACAAAAAAAATACTCAACTTAATTGATCAAATTCTCTTTTGCTCTCAGTAAACAATTTAACTGAAAATCAAAACAGACCCCAGAAGTCTTTAAAAAAAAAGTAAATCTATGCTTGATTTTATATAAAATCGATAAATTAAATAAATTAAACATCTCGTACAGATATGTTTTTTTGCCATCGAACATCCTTTGCATAATAACATGTTGGACTTTTCGAATTGTGGCAATGAATTAATCAGATAATTTCAATTTGTTAAAATTTTAGAAATTACTGTTAATTTTTTATTATGCCAAAGGCATGTTCGATGGCAAAAAACATATCTGTACGAGATGTTAATTTATTTAAATCTTACGATTTTTATAAATAGGAAAAAATAAGAAAATATTTTACTTTTTTTAAAAGACTTCTGGTCTGTTTTTGAATTTCAGTTAAAATTGTTTACTGAGAGCAAAAGAGAATTTGATCAATAAGTTGAGATTTTGTTTTGTTTTTATCAATTCTTTAGCTGAAAATTCTTCTTAAATCATTTGAAGTGGCGAAGTTAAAAATGTTCATAATTTAATGATTGCCAAAAGTTAATAATGTATTTTACTTGAGAGAAGCTCTTCAAATCAAATTTTATTTTCAAAATATGAATTTTTGTCCCAACTCCTATGAATTTTAAAAATAAACTAAAAATAGGGAGAGCGGGGTAAAAGAGAGAGAGATGAAAAAACTCAAAATATCACATAAAATCCAACTCCATGGCGTACAAGTATCTATTACAAACAAAAACCTTGGCTACCCTAATTTATGATTGAACTTTTTTAATGGCATGCGTCATATATTCACCTTCTTTAGTTTATGGGTACCAAGAATACGTATATTTTCTCATCTGATCTTCATGTATAATTTCAAATGGAAAATCTTGTAGAGAGAGAGAGAGAGAAGAGAGAGAGAGAGAGAGAGAGAGAAGAGAGAGAGAGAGGAGAGAGAATTCTTAGATTAACTAAAAAATAGCTTATTGGTAGAGCGTTCGCCTAGGAACAAGGTTCCTGGTTCGATACCGGCCCTCGTCTACTCACGTAATGAATAGCCAGGGATCCTGTGCAGTAAAGTGAGGCTTGATGTAGGGCGTGGGCTCCATTCAGACGCTAAAGAACAATCTCCTTGTTAGTGCTAGTCGAAAATGGGATAGACCCCCCACTCTCTGGCTATATACCGACTTTAGGCCACACCGACGACTTTTCTTTTCTTCAAATTTTTTAATTGGCCAACTTTTCTTTACTACTGACGCATTCATTTATTTCAACAGTTTCAAATTGAAGGTTAAATCAATTTGCTAAGTAATATATGTGATTCACTTGGGAAAAGTTGTTTATTGTCTTAAGATGGGTGAAATGTTCCTTCATTAATTGGATTACTTGGCACCTTCGCTCCAGTAATATATATGACATGTCACATTCGTTTACTAGTACCCGTACACAACGCTTAAAGACTACAGACTCTAAATACCTAGCTATTTATTCATAAGCTAGAGGGAAACTTTTACCATGATCAGTTCTGCAAAGATAACTGAATCTGTTTAAAGTTCGAACTCAATTCGCTTGAATCCATTGTTCAACCGGAAACCGTTAGATACTGAATCTTCACTTTTAAAGAATTACATTTAAATATTTGGTGTGATTTGTTTCTAAGATTTTGATTTGTGTTCACTCAGACGAAAAACGACGAAGGGATAGTTGTGTTTCTAAAATGCATTTCATTCTGTTATAGTTTATTTTAAATGCATAGGCCAGGTATATGCACAAATGATATATGAAAGTAATCCCTGAGAGTCATATCGGCACAAACGTTTTAATTAACTGTGACACGTGAATAGTATGCCAAGATCCTAAGGAGAATTCGTCATTCTTCTCTGGAGAAAGTCCTGCTATTGAAATGTGATATCACGGACTGAGTCGCTTCGAATGGAGAGAGCCATTACACAAGATTACTCACTGAATCTGAATGAAATGAGATTTTCGATATTAAGTAATGATTCTGAGTGCTTTCCTTTAGCTGATGTATATCGGTTTCATTAGTCACAATAGTTGAAATTTGGCCAAACTGTCTAGAATTATCAGCAGTTCCGTGAAAACCTCCACTTCGACATTCATTCTTCAAAATCCAAAATTCAGTTATAGAATATTATGCATTCGTAAATACATTTTCATAGAAGAGAACTTTTGTAATTTTTTTCGTCTTTTGTAAAACCTGTGGAATTAATTATTAATCTAAAATCAACTGATAAGGAATTATCATTAGGTACGGATAATTACGGATGGAAAATCTTGATTCTATTAAAACTTTAACATAATTCAGCTAATGAACCTTCAAAAACATTTAAAGAAAAATATTTCAGAGGCATTACGTAATAGTTCTGTTTATT
>CM042158.1:82866121-82875451 GCA_023376005.1 Doryteuthis pealeii | reverse complement strand
ACCTATCGCCCTCTGCGTATAAACAACAACAACAAACACACACACTTATTATGGTGTGTGTATGTGTTTGGGGTGTGAGTTTTTTCGTTTTTGTTGTTATTGTTCAAAACTAACAAAAAAGTTATTTGAATTAAATGTTACTACTTTAGCAATACCTTACATGTCGTATTTTTTTTTCTAAATTCGTACTTCAAATGTATTAAATATGAGAAACGGCAATTCCACATTATTGCAAAAGACTGGATATCAGTATTCATTCATAGAGAGCGTAATTTCATCGTTAGTGTTCCTATTTAAAAATGGTGAATTGCTATGGCTCAGTTGGGAGGGTAATTATGGTAAATGAGGAAAGGAGAATATTGTGTCCTTCTATAAAGGATTTTATGGATGATACTGACATTTCGTTTTCAGATTCAAAATCTTACAATGAAATATCTCGTAATCGTCTAGTATATCTTTTCAATTAGATGAGGATGAAAATTAATCCTCGACATGCCACAGCGATCCTTATAAAGGGAAGTCAAAGTTCTCAATCGAATATGAACCAAAGTTCTTAACAATCCGTGAAGGAGAATTAAAGCCGCCTTGATTGTTGCTACTCCCTAAACTTTTACCAAATCGGATATCACTAGAAGACAGATGAAACAATTTTAAGCATACGACATTATGTTCAGTCGAAAATGTTCCTCATTACTTAAAGATAAATTGCTGTATGGTTGATTAATCCCGAAATACCATTGCCGTGCAGATATATGAAATATCACTTAGAAAGCTGAAACAACAAGACCTTTAATCAGTAGCTATCTTGAAAAGTTAATAGTTGGGTATGATAACAATACAAATATATATAATGTATTCTACAGTTCGACTTGAAAGGCTGAAGCTATTACTCTGACGAATGATATCAGTGTTATGTTAGATTAAATAAGTTTAGTAAATAACAACAAAATGACGTCAGTGGTAGCTTCAGCTTTCAAGTCGAACTTAGAATTTACCATATTTGTTAAGGAGATACATACCCAACTATTACTTTTCAGATAGCTACTGTTAAAGGTTCTGTTGTTCAGCTTTCTAAGTGATATTTCATATATCTGCAACGGCAATGCGTATTTTCGCGGATTAAATCAAAACCATACAGCAATTTATCTTTAGTAATGAGGACACATTTATCACTGAACATATTCGTTATTCTTAATTGCTTTCATCCTGCTTTCTAGTGATTCCGATTTGTAAAAGTTAGGGAGTAGCAACAATCAGGCGCTTAATCTTTCCTTCACGGATTGTTAAGACTTTGTTCATATCGATGAGAACTGACCTTCCCTTATAAAGGACGGACTGTTGGCTGTCGAGGATAATTTTCATCCTCATCTAATTGAAAAAGATTACTAGCGGATTACGAAGATATTTCATGTAAGATGAATCTTGAAACGGCAATGTCATATCATCCATAAAAATCCCTTTATAGAAGGAACAATATCTCCTTTCCCTCATTTTACCATATTCCCTCTCCAACTGAGCCATAGCATTCCCATTTAAATAGGGAACACCTAACGATGAAAATTACGCTCTCTATGATGATACTGATAATCCCAGTCTTTGCAATAATGTTGGAATATGCCGTATTGCTCATATTTATACATTTGAATACGAATTTAGAAAAAAAATGACATGTAGGTATTCTAAAGTGTAACATTTAATCAAATAACTTTTTGTAGTTTTGAACAATACAAAAAAACAAAAACTCAACACCCAAACACATACACACAACATAAATAATGTGGTGTGTTGTTGTGTTGTTATATCAGAGGCGATAGTAAATTGTATCTAAATTACAGCGAAAATGAAAATAACACTGACATCTCATTATTATCAATGTATTTATCAAAATTACATTAAAATATTTTTGAAATACTAACTATAGGTTAACATTTATTTTAAAGAAATCCGCCATTAGCTTTTAACCACGCGTCTCCAGACAATTCCGGCACATTACCAGACTTTCTACGGTCTCCTTGTTAAATTAGGTAAATGCTCCGTTATCTTTGCCCTCAGTTCATCTTTGATGTTCACCAGTTTGTCGTCTCTCGCCAACCACAACCTATACTTATAATCAAGGAGAAATGCAATCTGGAAAAATTAGACGCGCCAGATGTTAGAGTGATGTGGGCTCAGAAATTTCTCACCAACACTAGGGTTCTCCTGCATGAATGGACCACCAAAGCCCTGTTGCCAGACAGCACTTGCCCTCAGCCACTTGATGTAGCGTCCTATGTAGAAACTTAAAGCAATAGGGTAAGATAAATGAAACAATACGTCACCATTACTAGTGACAACCTCGAACACCATGATGTGAACCGGGTGTTTGTTTTCATCATAATCAGCACATATTTTGGGGACAGAGCTAAGGCCAACTTTGTTCTATGTTTTTCACCATCTCATTCTTGGCAGAAATCTTTCTAATCGGAGAAAAATAGAGTTTTAGTGGAGGAGATGCTTGAGTTTATTAAAAAGCTTTTTGGCAACCCCGGCTATCTTTCCGCTTATGATTAAAAATTGGACTTTCTCAAATCTAAAAAACTTAGACACTCTCATATCCTGGTTATGGATCTTGATTGGCTGGGAATCGTTGTCAATGGATTTTTTTATTAAGAAAGGGTTTTAGAAAATATTTACTTGGGGGGAACTAATAAAAAATGCTAAGCCTTGGGAAAAGGTACGAATTCAACTATTCTCCACCAGCTATGGGTAAATAATGGAACAGAATTAAGCACTAAAGACCTTTGGGTATATCAACCGCGGTCTAGAAAAGTTAAAACTCAGAATTCAACACCCAAAGGGCCTTCTTTCTCGTTTTGGTGACACTACTTTGAGGGCTCCTCCTCTCAAAAAACCTCCCTCAAGAAACCCGGGAGTTCTTTTTATATCAAAAGATCGTGTTACATTTGTAATCACCATTGAACTCCATCCAATTCACACTGGATTCAGATGGCCTCCAAACACTGAACTTTTGTATTAGGCTTCCGGGCTGTGAATGCCATTGTCAAACGTCTGGGAGGGTTTGAACTGGAGTTCATTGGTGCTCAAATTAGATCTAGTTGCTGCATAGTAGGACAAGAAATGAAACAAATAAAGCGCAGGCAATATATGAATAATTTTAAAATGAGACAATTACAAACCTTACCCTGTTAATATATATTATATTAGTTGTGTGTAAAAATTCCTGTACTACATATATATATGCATATCTAATTCACACACACACACACACACACAACACACCAAAAAAAAAAAAACCATAGCTGGATGGGAAGTAATCTAGATGCATACTTTTTTCACAATACACAAGTTATTATGATGTGCGGAAAAATGAAAACAGCCTCGTCCAAAAATTTGAATTCGAATCGACGATTCAATTTCTACGATTTTAACCATTACAACACACTCCTCCAAATGTATATGAACATATATGATATTTTAAAATTTACACATATAGATGTAAATGTATAGAATATATAAATATATTATGTGTATGTGTGGATGTGTGTATGCATTTCTTTGTATAATAAGGTGTATGATACCTCAAATTTGTACACAACAACAGACACACCAAAAACACACACGCACACACACACAATATATATATATATATATTAGTGTTGTGTGTGTGTGTGTGTGTGTGTGTGTTTGTTACAAATTTGAATTCCTCGCCGTTTCACAGCCAGATGTGATTATGCTGTTTTCGGTGAATGGATATTTTTCAAACTTGCCCAACAGCCCTACTGTGTAACAGAAAGGACCCGACACTATTCAAACCTGAATGTATAAATCGGGTAATTTCAAACGATATACATACCCTCCCTCACACCTAGAATCGTAAGCAAACACTAAGTCCAAGGCCTTATGATGAAAAAGTGCATCTATTTCGCATAAATATAATTGTCTAGCACAATCTACTTGTCCACAGCAATTCTGACGTGGATATTTATCCCATTAAAGCAAAACAATCAAGATTAATATTCAGGAAATAATCCCTTGTCAGACAACAGATTTTGTTATCCATCCTACACTCCTAACATTCCATATTATATATATATAATATATATTATATATAATATATATATATATATTATATATCACTCACTGAGCAGAACATTGCCAAAAACTACGAAACCAGGACATTTGTGCTGTAGTTGTTGTTGCTGTCACGTCAAATTTTCTGGTAAGAAATTGAAATAATATTTGTGTTTTCTTCAAAAGTATCGTTGTTCAACGTTCTTTTATTACTAACTCTACCATATAACAATAACAACAAAGGGCATAACAGAGAAAATAGGATAAGGACAACAAAGTTTTCTGCCAACATTGAAAATGAATCATGTTGGTGCCTTCGGGCGTCGTTGGCTCTGCCTATATTAACATTCATTTAAAATTCGTAAATGAAATTTCGTGTGTGGTGTGTGCATACCTTAGCTATCTATATACTCTTTGTAAGTATATGAGTGTGTACATGCGCTTCTGTATTCATTGTATGTGTGTATGTATGATAGTATAATATGTATGTATGTACGCATGTATGTAACATTCTAACCCGTTCACCACGGCTAAGATGTGACACTAGGTCGAAAGGTAGGGGCATCCAGGAGGATTTGAACTTGCTATTCGTAGTAATTGATCTGCAAGCCTAGCCTGATAACCATTAGACCACGATACGATACCCTAATGTTTGTATGTATGTATGTTAGTGTATAAGGCGTGATAAAAATAACGAAGACTGGAAATTTAAAAAACAATTAAATGAAGATATGTGCACAGCTGATCAACATATTTAATAAAGTGATTCTGTTTACACACCCAGATTACTGTTGAGAAATATCGACTAGTCAGTGCGACGGAATCAATTGTACACAATTTAGAAGGTTTGAAATAAGATTAATTTGTTTGCACACAGTTATTGATATAAATATTGCTATTTGCAAATAATTGCACAGAGTGATGGTTTTAATTACGTTATATTTACTAGTACTTTTAAAACATATCTATATGACCCATAGATAGGACTCTATCAGGAAAACTCCACTTAAAGTCAAAGTGACCCTGGTAGTAATGGCAATGAATGGGTAACTCCAATTGGAGAGGTGACTCCACACTTTACAGAGACCCAAAAAAACACTGGATTCTGTTTAGTAAACATACCCAGGACCTCCTTTTTTCGAGATGAGGGTGGAATATTATCCTTTGTCGTGGATATTAGTCACTGTATTCTGAGCACCTCGGATATATCAGAACGATATGAATATATATCGAATACCATTGAATGTATCTTATTTGCTAACATCTACGACTAGTCACTGACGAAACTGCAGTTAATTTAAGGACTGTGTCTGTAGGACCATTTTAAAACACGAACGGAATACACACACACAACACACACACACACACACACACACACATACACACACATGTATATATATATAGTATATATATATATATATTATATATATTAACAATTTTAACTAAATCTATATATAAAGAATATCCCACTGAGCAAAATAAAATATAAAGTCAAGGACAAATAAACGTCAAACATTGAAATATATTTAATGAATCCTCCTATCATAAAACTCTAAAGAGAAATAAAAAAAACTGACGTTTCAACAAAATGATGTAAGGAATACAGGGTCTTTCCTGCTTAAAAGATGAAATATGTAGAACTTGCGATAGAGATTGCCTTTTCTCGCTCACAGATTTACGAGAAAACAATTAAAAATACTAAGTGTGCAGAATAATAATCTCTATTCTTCAACTGAAATAAATTAAGTAAATCCAATACAAACACATGAACATTTTTACAAACAAGAAGAAAAGAAAAAATCATTACTACTTTGAAGATTAGTTGGTAATACTGTAAATATAATTTGAAGTAAGATCCTACCAGGATCAAAAACCATTTATATAGGTCATAATACACGTCAATTAGCTGCACTACCGCATATTTGGGATTCTATCATGTTCTCTTCACAGAAAGTGACATGCCATAATTCTCCTTATTGCACAATGAATTATCCGAGAAATACTTTCCTGAATTAAATATTTCATTACCTAGGAGTAATCATTAGGGACCACTCTCTGGAGTAGTGACAGTATCATTCTTCGACAACTGGGCTTTTTAATGTAAATTTTCGTGTTCTACAGAACCTGACACCTATTGTACAATAACGCAGAGAGAGAGAGAGAGAGAGAGAGAGAGAGAGAGGGAGAGAGAGAGAGAGAGAGAGAGAGAGAGAGAGAGAGAGAGAGATTTTTATTTAGCCATTCGTTTCATTTAAGATGTCAAATCAGTCAGTAGGAGTTTAGCAAAAGTGGGACGACTATTAAGTTCTGGATACCTTAAATCACATCGTAGGATAATACTATCATTGCTATAAATACAAGATCAATCCAGCTCTGTACACAAGCTAAAATATTTCCTATAATTGTACGTAGTTTTCTTGAGCAACAGCAACAAACAAACACGACAGAAATCATCGACGGCCAGTCTTCTCGATTTCCCAATGTCAATAACAATAAGACAATATAACAATCCTTAAGTTTTGCTATATTCCATTTTTCATTCACTGGATAACTATAAACTTTATTTTAAAAAAACAACAATTAAACCACTGGAAACCATTATCTCTGGGATTCACCGTACGTGTTTTTACTTTTCTGTTAATTGGAAATGTTGTTTCCAAGGAAATCAGTTCAATAAAAAGACTTTAAAAACTTATTTTCCCGTCGTATTACTATTACAACCTAGAAACAGAATGAAGTTTTGGAAGCTATATTGTGAATTCAATGCCACTCTTCACTTTACTCTAATCCTGTTTGTGGATCTGAGACAGAGACTAGAATAAGTAGCATCCTCCACCAAACGTAACTAACGCTTCTTTCTTCTTCTCAAATGTATTCTTTCCAGATGAAGAGCGACACCACGGCTAAACACGACTGACGGTTGGACTCCATTATCGCAGTAAAGCGACATAATATCTTATATCATTAAACTTTAACGCAGTAGGGTGTATATCTACCCAAAAGCACCTACTCTGATTGAGTTATGACTATTGCAAAGTTTGCATGCATCTGCTTCATTAAGTCTTCTCTTGTGTACAAGAGTAGAAGATGGGAGCAAATTGTACTTACACCAAGTGAGGAATGTTACCAGAAAAAAAAGTTTTAAAAAAATCCCACCTTGTCTGTATTCAGCTTTGGTTGGTCGTTGGTCAGAAGATTATGAAACAATGCCTTATTTTCTCTATGTAGTCTGTCCTTCAAGAAAAAATATTGTTATCCTTGCTGCCACTTAAGTCCTTTTATCGTGCTTAGTATTAATTGATTATGTAAATTATTTAGACTGTCATTCTTATTTTATTTTTTCTCACGTCTAGTTACAGCTCCCAAACCATTGTATCTTTTGAGTTTCACAATTATAAATACAATATTACCATCACAGTCTTAAACTAATTTATCAAATAACTGGCAGGTAGCACCAAATAAAGTGCAACTCTTTTCGGAACTCACTGTATGTGAGATCGTATGTCATTTCTAGATGTCAAATCAACAGCTGGATATACAGACTGGCCTGCTGTCAGTGAAACACCGTACACCTGTAACAACCACGCCTCCTGGAATAGAAGAACGAACTTATACTCCAATATCTTCGAACAACATTTAAAGGCAAGAAATACATTTTCTCTGGGTCTTTGCCAGCAATGTCTGTCCGCTAACGATAACAAAAATCATCTGCTAAACAACTTGGACGGAATATCACTCTATCCTGCTAGCCTGATCGTAGCCATCCTAGCAACATAACGCATTTGTACAACTTCGATCTGATACCGTAATATGCATTCCATCAACCATATTTTGTTCCTGTCGATCTGGACACAGGATTTTGGCAGATGAAATCATTTATTTCAGGCAATGAAGAAATTCTTTAAGAATCTGCTTTATTTCACTCTTGGATACAGACTCTCATCTTTCTTATAAATTCCCTTGCAGAATTTATACGAGCCAAATGTCTGAAGGCTAATTTTTGACAGTGGCTTTTCACTAAAGTAGAGACTGTAGGCTTTCCCTTCCTCCCAGGAATATTCGTTGATCTCACCCTTAATCGACTACGGCTGAATTTTCAATCTTCCTTTCTCCCGTTGTCGTTGATTTGAGATGACCTTTCATTTCAACCTCCCTGATTCTTCGCCAAATTTCTCCGGGCAAAACTAAGAAACTAAATCACTGAGTCGCTTGCAATGATCTCCAACTGTGGTTCATGTAACAACTCCAAAGGGAATTCTTAAATCTTCATTTAATGTGATGGTCATTTCCATAGAGTCAGGTTTACTAAGCTTCATGCAATAAGTGTTCCTTTCGGGAATGCTTTAGGGATTGTTTTATAGTTAATTTTTTCATGGCAGAAACATTAAAATAAATTGAAGAGAAAGATGTTAGCGTGACATGTCCTTTTTAAGCTGTCGACTGATTTACCAGGAAACACCAAAATTGTTGCTGTCCGATGCTGAGGATTTCCACATAAAACAAAGGAAATGTACAACATGGAAATTAATAGTGATTTATTTTAGCCTACACAACTACAATCATTCTGTATGAGCCTAGTTCAAAAAGTATCGAGACTGAATCTGTATTTATCGAAACAGATAAAACAATGAATGAAATATTAGTTTTCTCCAAATTAATTCCCTTGACATTCAATGCATTTATTCCAGTTATTATTCCAGTGACTTGTCAATTAGTCAAAGCAAAATGTTAATATGATGTGAAGTCGCATCTTCCTGTTTCTTTTAATTTCCTCCGTGAACTTAAACCTCTTAACTTTGAAATGAATTTTCAGTTTAGGAAACAAGAAAACGTCACATGAAGCTTAGTCAAGTGAGTATGGAGGGTACTGCATTTGAACAATCCTATGTTTCACCTAAATATTTATTTAAAAAAGAATCGTAACTACCTTTTTTTCAAATTAGTACCGATTTAGTCGAAACGTCTAAACTTCATCACTCTATTATATAAATGGTACCGCTGTACACTCGTCCCAGTTTAAAGTTTAAAACATTCCAAATTAGATTTCGATACTCTTTGATTACACGTGTGCTATATTCAAATATGTAAATACCTGGTAAAAGTATTTTTATGAAAATGAATGAATATCTTTCTAAACATAATGAAATAAAAAAATCTTTGGCCTTAGATTTTTACACATTATTCTCTCTATATGTACATATATATATAAAGAACTGCCTAGACACATGTATTTATGTTTATCTCTCTCTATATATAAGT
>CM042158.1:82828621-82863621 GCA_023376005.1 Doryteuthis pealeii | reverse complement strand
GACGTTTAGATTTCATCCACACAAATCGGTGTCAATTCTTGATACTTTTTAATCAGCTGTTTAAGTGAAATACAGGATTTTATAAGTGTAGCACATTCCATACTCACTATACCTAACAGCCCCATGAAACTTGTTTCTTATTTTCTAAATAGAAAATTCATCTCAGGTTTAAGATTTGAAGGTGTGTGGGGGATATTGAATGAAATATACAAAGTTACAGTTTCACACCATATCAAAGTTTTAGAGTTGCTTCGAAAAATGGAAAAGTTGCTGGAATAAGTAAATTAAATGGCACAATTTTGAGCAAAACTACTTTTATTCGTCGTTCATTTCTGTCTTTGTGAATATAACTTTAGTCATGAAACATTTTGAAGATACCTCATTGTTATTAACTATGTTTTATATCTGGAAATCTTTTAACTTTTATTTTTTCATTCCAGCTGTCAGCGATTATATTTGAAACATTCATTGCATTATGAATTTAAAATACTATTTTAAAATATTACTTATGTTATAGAAAATCTATAAATCCTCAGCGGTAAATCATCAGCGGTAAATTCTCCAATATAAACAACCACAAAAACTAATTGATGAAGGAATTATTGCATTCTCAATAATTGAAGAAATAGAAAAGAAAAAGAGGAATAAGCACTGACGTATCGATGCTTTCTAATATTTCTCAATATTTTAGATTTGCTTTCAATGAAATTATCATTTTTAAAATTCTATTCTGAAGTTGATGGAAAAGAACATAGGTTCATATCAAAGAGAATTTTCACCATTTATTAAACATTCTTTGTAATGTAATTGAATTTTGTCATTCCCATAGAAAAAAGCAATCTTTAAATTGCTTTAAAGATGCTCATAATAAGAAGTACCATATCCCTTAAAGATTTGGGAGATTATGGTTCTTCAAAGTTTCCTTGATCAAAGATAATGGAGTATTTCCTCATTTCCTTCTTCGCCATTAAAATTCCCACTTGTAATTCTAGACTCTTGCTAAACACCATGGTTAGATAGCCCAATCAACCTGTTATTTTACAAATAGCTGAGAGGAAAGTCTATTCCCGCCTTTCCAGAAGGGATGCGTTCGAATTGAACGCAAATAACCCCAACTTTGATTCTCTAATTTCGCACCGATAACAGATACACAACTGGGACCTCTAAAGTTGAAATCTACTAAACTTTACTTTGTCTGACACAAGAGTCTAAAGTTGATTAAGTACTGATTAGATTAATTACTGTTTAACTCCGGTGATCTGGCAATAAGCAGTGATTTCAACAGGACTTGACCCTAAACAACTGCGGCTAGAGTGGTGTAATGGTTAACGAGTTTGAGTCTCATTAGGAGTTCTGTTATTCTGGGTTTGTGCTACATGAAGTTTAGTAAATCACAGATTCCATGAACGAAAGAGAATTATTTTCAGTTGACGTTCAGTTGTTGCACAGTTCACATTGATTTTTATTTAAAGATATTTACATTGAATCATTAGTGACATATTTTGTGATTATAATATTAACTTAATCTTCATTTTAAAAAAACTTTACAAATTACTCAGATAGTTTTTCTATGAAAAACCGATGACAACCGATTTAAAGAAATATTCGCTTATTACCAACGTGTTTTTTTTTTAATATCGAAGATCTCTTTATTTTCTCCTGTTAATTTATCCGATTCAGTCGTTTAACACATATTTTTACTCTTTATTATTTATTCTTACATCTTGAATAGGTCAGAATTCTCTGTGATAAACAAAAGCGATTGGTGAATTTCGATACACATTCTTCTATGTTAGGTTAAAGTTAGAATTCTATTTCAAATACGGTTTGCCTAAAAATAACAGCGTGGGCACGTTTTAACAGGCAATAATTATATCATATCCATTATTTTTCTATTATAGTATAAGTTTTTAAAAGTCTATTTTAAACATGTTAAAGAGCTTTCGTTAACAATAATTTGTATCCTGTGGGTACAAATGGTTTCATACATTAGATAGTTTAATGAGAATAATTAGAAATAGGTTTTAAACTTTTTAAAGTCGTCATGCTATATGGAACTTTGACTGGAATAAACAGAACTTATTTACGTAATTTGCCTCTGAAATATTTTTCTTTAAATGTTTTGAAGTTCATTAGCTGAATTATAGTTTTAAAGTTTTAATTAGAAATCCAATGATTTTTCCATCCGTAATTATCCGTTTACCTAATGATAATCCTTTATCAGTTTGATTTTAGATTAATAATTAATTTTCACAGTTTACAAAAGACGAAAAAGAATTACAAATGTTCTCTTTCTATTGATAAATGTATTTACGAATGCATTAATATTGTTCTATAACTGAATTTTGGATTTTGAAGAATGAATGTCGAAGTGGAGGTTTTCAGCTGGAACTGCTTGATAAATTCTAGACAGTTGGCAAAATTTCAACTATGTGACTAATGTAAACCGATATACATCAGCTAAAGGAAAGCACTCAGAATCATTACTTAATATCGAAATCTCATTCATCAGATTCAGTTGAGTAATCTTGTGTAACTGGCTCTCTCCATTCGAGAGCGACTCAGCTCCTGTGATATACGATTTCAATTAGCAGGGGACTTTCTCCGAGAAGAATGACGAATTCTCCTAGGATCTTGGCATACTATCACGTGTCACAGTTAATGAAAACGTTTGTGCCGATATGACTCTGCAAGGGATTTACTTTTTCATATATCATTTGTGCAAATATACCGTGGCCTATGCATTTAAATAAAACTCATAAACAGAATGAATGCATTTTAGAACACAACTATTCCCTTCGTCGTTTTTCGTCTTGGTAGAAACACAAAATCAAAATCTTAGAAAACAAATCACACCAAATATTTAAATGTAATTCTTTAAAGTTTGAAGATTCAGGTGATCTAACGGTTTCCGGTGTGAACAATGGATTCAGCGAATTGAGTTCGAACTTTAACAGATTCAGTGTATCTTTGCAGAACTGATCATGTAAAAGTTTTCCCTCTAGCTATGAATAAATAGCTAGGTATTTAGAGTCTCGTAGTCTTTAAGCGTTTTGTGTTACGGGTACTTAGTAACGAAATGTGACATGTCATATATATTACTTGGAGCGAAGATGCCAAGTAATTCCAATTAATGAAGGAAAACATTTCACATCTTATAGACAATAATAAACAAACTCTTCCAAGTGATTCACATATATTTACATTAGCAAATTGATTTTAACCTTCAATTTGAAACTGTTGAAATAAATGATGCGTCAGTAGTTAAAGAAAAGTTGGGCCAATAAAAAATTTGAAGTAAAAGTAAAGTCGTCGGTGTGGCCTAAAGTCGGTATTAGCCAGAGAGTGAGGGTGTCTATCCCATTTTCACTAGCACTAAACCAAGGAGATTGTTCTTTAGCGTCTGAGATGGAGCCCCACGCCTACCATCAGCTCCTCACTTTACTGCACAGATCCCTGTGCTATTCATACGCTGAGTAGACGAGGGCCGGTATCGAACCAGGAACCTTGTTCCTAGGCGAACGCTCTACCCACTAAGCTATTTTTTTAGTTAATCTAAAAATCTCTCTCTCTCTCTCTCTCTCTCTCTCTCTCTCTCTCTTCTCCTCTCTCTCTCTCTCTCTCTCTCTTACAGATTTTTCATTTGAAATTATATTTTCATGAAAGATCAGGTATGAGAAAAATGCATTTACGTATTCTTGGTACCCAATAAACTAAAGAAGGTGAATATATGACGCATGCATTAAAAATAGTTCAATGCATAAATTAGGAGGTGTAGCCAAGTGATTTTTACCAATCAGTTTGTAATAGATACTTGTACGCCATGGAGTTGGATTTTATGTGAATATTTGAGTTTTTTCATTTCTCTCTCTTTACCCCGCTCTCCCTATTTTAGTTTATTTTTAAATTCATAGAGTTGGGACAAAAATTCATTATTGAAAATAAAATTTGATGAAGAGCTTCTCTCAAGTAAAATACATTATTAACTTTTGGCAATCATTAAATTATGAACATTTTTTAACTTTGCTGCCACTTCCAAATGATTTAAGAAGAATTTTCAGCTAAAGAATTGATTAAAAACAAAACAAAATCTCAACTTATTGATCAAAATTCTCTTTTGCTCTCAGTAAACAATTTAACTGAAATCAAAACAGACCCAGAAGTCTTTAAAAAAAAGTAAATCTTATCTTGATTTTATATAAAATCGATAAATTAAAATAAATTAACATCTCGTACAGATATGTTTTTTGCCATCGAACATGCCTTTGCATAATAAACAATGTGACTTTTACGATTGTGCAATGAAATTAATCAGATAATTTCAATTTGTTAAAATTTTTAGAAATTACTGTTAATTTTTTATTAGGAAATCATATTTTCCTTATCAATTTTAATCAATATGAATTTGCTAAAGAAGCCATTAAAATTCATCAATTAGGGAATTTCTTGTAACTTTTTTTGCTCAGGAATGCCTGACAGCTCTGACAATTTGAAATCCAAAACCAAAATACTGTAAACAATGATGGCAGAAAGAAAGAGTGTCATCTTCTCAAATGAACAAAAAGAAAAAATAGCAAATAGCTTTTTAATATATATATATATATATATATATATATATATATATATATATATATATATCATCATTATGTCGCGCTGTTTGCAGGGATATCCATGACAATCTCTCTCCATCCGTTCCTATCGCTCATCATTCTCGGGAGGTTCTCTATGCAGCATCCTGTATCCGCACAGAGCTGATCAATGTACGTCTTTGCTGGTTGGCCTACACTGGCGTGCCCATGCGCTGGCTTCCACAGGAGGATGTCGCTTATGAGTTCGTCCTTGCTTCTCCAGCAGTGTCTTGTCTGTCTTACTCGGGTGGTTTGGGTGATATGTGGCATGTGGCCGTATAGCTGTTTTCTCGTTGGGGTGTTGTTTCCACGTCTTGTTCAGGATCACCCGCAGCATTCTTGTGCAGCTCCCATCTAGTTTAATCTCTAGTCGCTTCGTTAGGGTCTATATATATATATATATATATATATATATATATATATATATATATATCATCTAACATTAAAACAACAAGAACTCCAGCTATGATTAGAATCACCATCCTATTTTACAGTCCTTTCATCTCTCTGGTCTTTTATTTTCCCTCTATGATCCTCTAAACGCACAAAATATACTTCCCATGTCTTAGTCATCTCATGTGCAATTTTCATTGTTGCTGAAAGTGTCCATATAGTTATTTTTCCCCTTTTTGTTTTTCTAGATTTGATATTGTTGTTTTCCTGTTTTATTGTCAATTTATTTCTGTTGATATTGCGCTTATTATTGCACTGTGTCTCAAGTCTACATAGCTATTTATTCCTTTCATTAAATCTTCTTCTGCTCCTTTCTTATTTTTTCTTTTGTCCCCATTTACGTCATCGTGTATTCTCAGGTATTTGTAGTTTTCCTTTTTGTCCATGTGTTCTTGTGCATTTTTGTTTGGACAATTCCCTCCGTTGTTTCTCTTTTTTTTTTTCAATTTATACACGGCGCGGTTTTCCATACCAAATTTAATTTCTCCATCAACTGTATATTATAATGTTTCTTTTCATTCTCGGCAAATATCTTAAGATCATCCAGTGGTTTATCTTTTCCTATGACTTAGTAAATTTATAGCCTTATTTGCATTTTCTAAGTATGAAATCCTGTAGAATGATTGATATCACAAATAATAGTGGCAATAGTGAGTCTCACTGGAAGATAAGTCTTTGCAGTTTTACCTCCGCTTGGGTTTGTCCTCTCCATCTTTCCATAGCCCTCGTGATGAAGTTCACGACTTGCTCTAAGATTCGAAATATTTTTAGGAATTCTATTATCCATCTTCGTGGGATCATGTCTTTTTGCAGTCTATCTATGCTATGGTTACATTATCCTTCTTGTCTTAACTTCCTTGAGGGTATTTGGTCTATACGTAGTAGAATTAGACTCGATATATCACATTTTAATTTGTGTCTATAGTTCCTTTACAACATCCTTTCTGTTCTGAAAGAAGCAAGAAATAGATTTTTCTCTTATGTAGGATTTTTCACATCATAAGCAAACACGTTATTGGCCTGTAGATGCTTGGGATAGTTTCTTTTAGGGGTAGTTTTCCTATTTGTCATCTATTTCCTTTAGATATGTTTTGTTTTATTTGCATCCGGTTGCACAATTTTCTTCTTCATTATTATTTCCTTCTTTGGGTTTTCACATCAGAGAGAGATGATGGTATTTCACTAGAGTGTGAGTGACAACAAGTCTCATCAGGTCTCCTGGACTCTTCTGAGTATTCTAACCAATATTAAAAATACTATTGTCTGGATTGTCTTTATTATTTCCTCTGATTTTCAGTTCCTCTAGTCTGTCTTCTAAACTTTGGGGGATTGTTCCAAGAGCACCAACATTATTATTATTATTATTATTATTATTATTATTATTATTATTATCAACAATCTGCTTTCTAACAATCCTTCGCCGGTTCTTTATCTAAGACTTAGGACGAGGGAAGGTAGTTATTATATGCATTTTCCAATCACATTGACAATACTCTTCTTGGGGGACGCAGTCATGTAGGCTGGGACTTTAGATTAACACCTCTACACCTCTGCAGAGGGATAAGACCCCCACCAATGGGGCCATCTGTTGGCAGTGGATGGCGACGCGTGATGCTTAAGGATGGAACCCTGGTGGCTGAACAGCCCTTAACATGCAACACACCACTTTGGCCCTTACTTAGTTTAGACGGGTGGTCGAAGAGGACCCTTCCAATCAATCGGCTGTCCCAACCCTATTGCCTTTGTGGCAACCCCAACTCTTTTTATCATATGTGTGCTAGAAGGTGGTGCCTGAGGGATATGATCCACAGCGGTAGTACTTGTCAGTGTCCCATCTATAGGATAAATAGAAAAAAACAGTTTAAAAAAGGGTTTTTTTTAAATTGAGTTTGAAAGAATATTGAATACCCATCAATAATGAATAGAGCAGGGGGCATATTTAGCATAAAATAGCCCAATGAGTTGACATGCCGTAAAACCCACCCAACCATCCAACCATCCAACCAACCTAAGGAGATGAAAAGTTCTGCAAAGTGTACTTATTATATTTGATACTGCCAGGTATCTTGTTAATGTGTTTATCAGACCCTTTGTTGATCTTACTCAAAGCACCTTCTATCTTATCAATAAAACGGTGGTAGTTTTAAGGTGCCATATTTTTTCAATTTCTCTTTTCAGGTCATTTTATTTACTTATTTGTTTTATTCTTTAACTGATATGTTATTATCTGTTGGCACTTTTCAATTGGAAGGCTTGTTTTTATTTTTTTAGTTCTTAATCATTATATCTGGTTTATTATTCTGTCTGGTCTAATTCTATAAGTTTGTATTGCAAAGTCCCAGAGAATAATAGCTTCTTTGGATTCTGTTATTAGTTCAGCTTGGTGTTTATACCATTCTTCATATTTCAGTATTCCATATTACTTTTATATTTTCCAATGAATATAATATCCTATTTAATCATCAGTTTCTTTATACTATATCGGGGGTTAGGATTAGGAAACCAGACGTTAAGAGGTTAATTGATTGAGTTTTTTGGTTTGATCCTTTTTTATAATATTTGCTTGATAGTTTCTCGTCTGTAAGCTCTGATCATATGCTGCTCTTCTGAATCTCTATGTCTCTGTTTTTACTCTAGCACTTTTCAGTCATCGTTTTTTCCTATATCAATATCGATATTTAAAATTTTTTGTGTGTGTGTTTTTTTTGTTTTGTTTTTTGTTGTTCCCAGGAGTTTTTCAATTGATCCAGCCCTTGTAATGTTTTTCTTTATTTATGTTATGCCTCTATTGCTTTATATTTTATGACTATTTCTTTCGGTGTGAGGTCGAGTAGTTTATCAAATTTATTGCTTGTTTTACTAATTGAATATTTTTTCTTTGACTTCTCGTGTGCGTTTACTAAATGTAACATCCATCTTGTAGTATCTATTTCTTTAATCGTATCGTCGTCATTTTATAGTTGCATAATGCAACTATAATAGTTGGATTTTAACTCTTCTAACATTTCCATGATATTGAGACGATCTTTATCTACTCTTAGATGATGCATTCTGTGGCAAGTAATTTGTTTCCTAACTTTAGTATCCATATCTTTTTTATTTCAACTAACATCATGTTTATTATATTAATCGTATGTCGCTACTCGTATTGCCAGAGTGTTAATTGCTATGACTTTATTTTTCGCATTCAATTCTGTTCTCAGTATGGCTCTCATTCTCTTATAGAATTCTTTTCTTATTCTTTCTTTATTCATACTATGATTGATAACAATCGCTTAATTAATTCCTAAATATTTGAATGTTTCATTGTGTTCTAACTTTTAAATTTCAATGTTTGTATCTAAAGTGATGTTTTTAGACTTTACTCGAGAGCCTTTTTTAAGTGTGAATTTCGCATATTTGTCCAGATCAGTTTGTATCCTTATGTTGTCACTAAAACCTTTCTGTGTGCTTAGTAGATCTTCTAAGTCGCCATAGTCTTTCGCCTATGAATTGAGATCATCCATATAGAAAAGTTGGTGATTTTTTATCAATAGTTTTATTTTCCTGGTTGATTTTACCCGGCGAACCACAAAGCGAAATCATAAACCTCTGGAAAAGAATGTGGGTGAACTGGAAATCAGAGGAAGAATAGAGACCATCCAAACTACACCATTGTTAAGATCGGTTAGAAGAGTCCTGGAAACCGGAGGCGACTTGCTGTTACCCAGTCCCCAGGGAACCACCGGCTACGGCAGGTGTGAAAATCAACAACAACAACAGCAACAACAACAACAATAATAATAATAATAATAATAATAATAATAATAATAAGCGAATGCAGCAAACTAGCACAAAGAGAGTACAAGACTAGGTACGACTGTGGGAAAGGTAAACTACTGGGAATTATGCCAGAAATTCAATTTTTACCATACAACTAAATGGTATATGCAAAAGCCTGAACCTATTCAGGAGAATGAGATGCATAAAATTCTCTGGGACTTCGAGGTAGAGACGGATACCTAATCCCGGCCAGGATACCGTATTGACAAGAAGAGAACCTGTCATCTCGTGGATTTTGCCGTTCCGGCCGACCACCGTATGAACATGAAAGAAAGCGAAAAGATAGGCAATTATTTCGACCTTGCCAGAGAACTGAGTTAACTTTAAAACATGAAGGCGAAGGTCGTTCCAGATGTAATTGGTGCCCTTAGAACAGTCTCCAAAGCTCTGGAAAATAATTTGGGTGAATTGGAAATCAGAGGAAGAATCGAGACCATCCAAACTACAGCACAATTGAGATCGGCTAGAACACTCAGAAGAGTCCTGGAGACCCGAGGAGACTTGCTGTAACTCAGCCTCCAGTGAACTACCGGTTACGGCAGGTGTGAAAACCTCATGATAATAATAATGCTGTCACTTGAAGCCCTACTTGTTCGTATGCAAAGGTTGTTAGCAAAAACCTACATCAATCATTCAATGGTTCTGGATGCCGTGCAGAAAACCTGCCAAGGGGGATGACCAATAGGAACGGGTAGAGAGAGAGAGAGAGAGAGAGAGAGAGAGAGAGAGAGAGAGAGAGAGAGAGAGAGAGAGGGGAGATTGGTGTTCGTGCAGCGCAACATGATGATCATGATGATGATGTCTTTGACTATAATCTATGCAATCAGATTCAGATAAAGGATCGGTAAAACAAGAAAAAGAGAATAATGTTTAATGTTTTCCATTATTTAAATTGCAAAATTACAAATGTAGTTGGAAAATATATTTTGACTATAAAGAGTCGACGAAAAGCAGTGCTTATAAAGAAGATTGCATTTATTCCAAACAAAATGCCCCCCTCCCCACTTAGTCATATCCAATCAGTTACCACCAGATGAAACCGAAGAGCAGACTGGCTGTCTTTCCTATCCAACAACTCTACGGTTAATTGTGAGCGCCTAATTACTACTTGGCATGAATATCTACATCCTAGATATCATTTTTTTTTAAATCCCACAAGCTAATGCTTTCAACATCACGTAAATGTTATTATTGCAACTGACAACGTCAGTGCCAATCAGCAAATAACTTTATTGAAAGTAAAGATATTAATGCCATATTGACCGAAGATAAAAAAAAATTAAAATTTAAACATGAAATAGAAAATGAAACAAGGCAAAAATGGCCACTTTCTAAAGAAAAAAAAAGAAGGAAAAATGTAAACAACAACAACAATAACCAATGAACTGAAATTCCTGAAACATACATCGTTGATATATAACATAAACAGTTTAATATAAAATCAACTTTCAAATTTACATTTTATAATTAATACGTGTGATCTTGTTTAGAAAATATGATTAAAATCTAGTTGCATCTGCGATACACTTCACGTTGTATAGCTAAATATTTTCCTGTTTTCTTTTTAATATTCTATGAGACTATATTCAAAATGACTAACATTCATCGCTGTCCAGGAACGGAGTGATGATGTTATCGATAATATTAATGGTTTCAAATATTTAATAGCATCAAGTATTACAATTAAATTACTATCCGCAGTAACTTTTAAATTTAACGTCAAATTTAACATTCATCATCATCATCAACATCATCATCATCATCATCATCATGTTGTGCTAGCAGCAAGGATATCCATGACAATATATCGCCAACCATCCCTATCATTTATTGCCCCCGGCAGGTCCTCTGCGCAGCGTCCAGTATCCGTACAGAGCTGATTAATGTAAGCCTTTGCTGGATGGCCCGCACTGATACAATTACGGCTAGAAAAAATTATCGCTTTAATTTGTCAGTGAGATAAAATTGCCATAAAATTGATAATCTGTTTATAGCTGACCATGTTTCCCCTATGTGGATATTTAACATCGCTTTCTGTAGATGAGATATTACTGCCTAGGTACATGAATTGTTTTACCAAATTTGGAAGTTTACTGTCGAGTGTGGAGATGCCTCCTTTCTTTTTAAAATACATAAACTTGGTTTTATCGGAGTTCACATAGATGCCGATGCTCCGTGCTGCCTTCACCTGCCTATGTAACATGGATTCGGCCTGTATAGGTGTATTTGCAAGAACTACTATGTAGTCTGCATCCGTAATAGTCTCTTTTATGGGATCTAATGATGTTCGAAATACATAGTCTAGGCATATTATAAATATATATGATGCTACCGTATCTCCTCGTAGTACTCCAGCGACTATGCCAAAGAAATCTATCTCCATCAGGCGAACGTACCATTGCTTTAGTGTCTTTGTAGAGTATCATTATAGAGATAATTGTTTTTTGGTGAGCCGTATGTTAGTAGTATTTGCTCCATTCATTCCCTCTACGTATGGAGTCAAATCTCTTAGAGAAATCAACAAAAAACAGCGTTGCCTCAAGATTATTTGCTCAAAACCTTTTCTATGATTCGACGGATAGTCAGGATCTTAGAAGTTGTGGATCGATTTTTGCGGAATCCATTTTGTTTTTTCCGGGGGATTTTCTCTATTTCGGTTCGGATGCGGTTGAGAATAAGGACATTATATATTTTGGGATTTATAGCAGTAAAAGTTATGTCTCTGTAGTTCTTAGCGATTCCGATGTCGCCTTTTGGGGGAAATGTGGGGATGCAGCCTTTCGTCCATTTTTCTATCGTATTTTATTTATATACTGCATCGCATAATCTTTTTCCAATGGGTTTTTCCGGTCATCATAGGACGATAAAATCGTATTGTATAGACCATATCCACCTTTATATCCTTCATACGTTATCTTATCGACGATGTTTATTAATTTATAAGTTATCACAAAAATATACATAGTTCGGTGTTATGCAGATGTTTATTGTTAGAATAAAAACGGGATGGACAAATTCATGGTCAGATTATGTAACGTTTCATAAATTTAGATTTGTTTTTATTTATGTAATTTTAAACTCAACCGCTGACATTTCCTAAACTTACTGATTCTATTTATTCAGTCTGCAATTCTTTATTCTTTATTTGATATATATATATAAACAATCGAAATACACACACACATACACACACACACACACACACACACACACACATATGCGCGCGGCATGTGTGTGGGGAGTTGAGTATGTGTTTGTCTTAACTGAATTATCATATCTAATCCAGTCGCTGAGGAAACCAAAATGTAAAAATAAAAGAAAATCAACTACCTTGTATTTCTTTTTTTTAACTTTTTTTTAAAAATCTGGATGTTTTATTTATTCGCCTTGATCTTTAAACTTAGTGGAAATTTAGCAGTCTTACAATGAAAATATTTCATGAATCTTAATAGGTATTATTCAGTTTATATAAAAGCTGTGGCCTTGGAAAAGCATTTCTCTTATTTATGAAAATCAGCTACAATGTTATTTAATTTTGCTGTGTTTTCATGTAACCTTTCATGTAACCTTCCTTTTTTAAGGCTAGATTCTTTTAAACAAACATAATAAACCGAATTGAAAAATCAACTGATACATAATTTCTATAAAATAGATATATAAAACGACTTTTAATATATAGAAAAACTCTAAATAGTCTATGGCTACTTCATTGAAGATTTCTATTCTTTTTTTAATGCTTCTCTAATTTTCCTACAGATAATTTAAAGAAACTTCTGAATAGTTTATAGTAATTGAATAATTTCTTTTAGCTGGGGAGCAGGTGATCCATTATAGATCTGATACTTTAATTTAAAAAAATATCAATGATAAAAGACTCCAATAAAATTGCTGCTGGTTTTAAAGAATGGAATAAAGTTTAAATATGAATGAAAAACTCTATAAAGTTAGAATCAAGTTCGAAACTGTAGAAATGAAATACAAAATAGAATGCTTTGTTTTTTGTACAATTAAAAACAGCTGGTTTCAATTCTGCGTGTAATTAATAATGAATGGGCAAATGGGAAGAGGCAAAGATGCAGTTTAATTAATTCTTGGTAAGATTCGCTTATTTTAAAGAGAATCTTAAAAGATTTGCAAATATCAAAGGCAAATATGAAATAAATTGGTAAAAAAAAGTCTAAGTGTTTTTCCAAGAGAATCATTCGAAGACAATTGAAGACAGAGTTCAAGAATGAGATAATTAATGAACATTGGCATAAAATCGTTTAGTGAGGAATAAGTATGAAAAGTGTATTTAAAATGTAATATTCCTTTGAACAATATTTTTGTGTTCATGCCATTAAATTATTTTTTCCAATACAACGTTTTGGTCAATATATTCTACGATCTTTTACTTCTCGTTTTTTTTTTAATTCGAAAATAGTGATTCACAAAAAGATGGAAAAACTGATATTAACTTATTTCTTTCTAATGATTTGATAAACATTAACTTACACTAGATAAATGTATCTTATATTTTAATTTATTTTTTAAATTGTGAATTATTATTATTATTATTATTATTATTATTATTATTATTATTATTATTATTATTATTATTTCACTCCTTGTGAGTTTTTCACATCAGCGTAAGCTAATAATCTTCCACGGGAGTTTGAGTGACAACTAGTTTCCTCAGGTGTCCAGCAATATTCTGAGTATTCTAGCCGATTTCAACAATGCTGTTTTCTGAATGGACGCAATTCTTGCTCAGATTTCAGTTCTTTTAGTCTCTTTTCTAAGCTTTTGGGTACCGTTACAAGTACATCAACTACAATTGTTATCACTTTCACCTTCATATACCACAGGTTTCTTTTTTCAATTCTCTAGGTCTTTGTTTATCTCTTCGTTTTCTTTCATCTTTACCCTGTGATTTATTGGACCTGCAAAATCTACCAGTTGACAAGTTCTTTTTCTTTTTTCTTTTTTTTTTTTTTTATTAATCAATACTAGGTCTGGTCTCCTGGCTGGGATAAGGCGATCCGTACTTACCTCAAAGTCCCAGGGAATGTTATGTGTTTCATTCTCAAGAACAGATTCAGATTTATGCATATACCATTTTGTTGTATGGTCCAAATTTAATTTCTTGCTCAATTCCCAGTACATCAGCTTTCCAACCCATTCGTACCCAGCTTTGTATTCTCGTTGTACTAGTTTGCTTCATTCGATTAATACATTGTTTATTGTTTCATTTATGTCACCACACATCCTACATTTGCTGTTCTCTCGTGTCTTATCAATTTTTGTTTCGGTATAATTTGTTCTCATCGCATTGTTTTGTGCAGCAATTATGAGTGACTCGGTTTCTCTCTTGAGGTTTCCTCTTCTTAACCAGGTACAGGTCATTTTATGTCCAAACTCCACTATTCGTCGTTTGAAGTATCCATATAATTGTTTTCCTTCTCATGTCTGTTTTCTTGTTTTTGTTGGTTTTCTGCTGGTCCATATTTTACATTTGCTGTTTTGGATGTCGTAATTAATCTCCCCTTGCTCTTTTTTATGTATTTTTCGAGTCGTTGGATTGAGGCATTTACAAAAATATTCTATGTTGGCGAGACCCCTTACAAAAACTTTTATGTTGGCGAAACCTCTTCCACCTTTTGTTCTTAATACATATAGCCTCTCCCTATCATCTCTCGGGTGTAATTATCTTGTCTTTTTGTCAATCTGTTGTTCTTCTCCTGTCTATTTTAAGAATGGTCTAAGAAGTATCTCATAATGGGGATGACCCAGGTATTTATTCCCTTGGGTTTCTGCTGCAGACGTTGGTATTTAGTTTTCTTGCTCTCCTAAGGTATTCTTTTTTTTTTCAAGTTGTTCTTTCATCTCTGTTTGAGAGTGTCCGCTTCTAAAATTCTTAAGTAATTGTAATTTTCCTTTTCTCCAACTGTTTTTATATTGTCCTGATTTGGTAGTTGTATTCCGTCCATTGTTTTTCTTTCTCCCGTTTTCATCATTAGCATGGCACATTTTTCAATTCCGAATTCCATTCTTATATCCTGGCTGTTTATCCTTATGCTTTATACAAGGGTTTCTAGTTCGTTTTCATTTTTTACAAAAATCTTTATATCACGCATGTACATAAAGGGGTTTATTTTTTCTTGTGAATTTGTATCCCCCTGTACAATTTTTAAGTATATATTTGAGTTGCATCATTGCTATAACAAATAGTGGCGATAGGGAATATCCTTGGAAAATGCCTCTTTGGATTTATACTTCTGTCTGGGATACACCTCCTGCTTTTGATTTAAAATAGATTTTTTTATTAAATGTATGATCTTTTCGAACATTTTAAGCATTTTAAGCATTTTATAATCCAAGTATGTGGGACCATGTCATAAGCCTTTTTGCAGTCGACACATGCCATTGCGATATTTTTGCGCCTAGTTTTAACCTCTTTAAGATGTATTCATAAATATAAAGTCATGTGTTCCTCTTTTTCTACTGCGGCAGCTTTTCTGTTCTGGAAATAGTTGGCGCCAATTAAGTGAGGAATATATTTTATCTTTGATTAGCGTAGTCAGTATTTTCCACTTCATGTGTATACACGTTATTGGTTTATACTTGTTAAGGATGGTTCCTTTTTGTGAATCTATCTGAATTAGGGTAATTATTTCTTTTTGTTCGGCTACGCTTGCTTCTTCAAAGCATCTATTCACTAGTTGGGTCACTTTCTGTTGGATGGAAGTGAATTTTTTAAACTAAAGTCTACGTATACCATCATGGATTGGTGTTTTTTCAGTTTGCTACTTTCTTTTTTCTGTTTGCTGTGAACAAAATTATGTGTATGGTTGCAACAGGTCCTTCATCAGGTCCTTTAAATTAATTTTTAGGTTATTTATCCATTTAGATGTCTTGTTGTGTTTTTGTTTTTTTCACATATTTAGCTCCAAAATCTTTTGTTTTCTTTGCATGTGTATGTTAATTTGTGTTTGTTTTTGCTCCACCAATTTGTTGGTAAAAGATATTTTTGTTGTTAGGGAAAGTCTTATTTTGTTTATATTGATAGAACCTATCTCGGTATTTTTAAAATCTTCCTTCTATGGCTAGTATCTTTTGATTTGTTTTCTTCCATCTTAATTTTCTGTTGCCTTTTCAAAGTTGTTTTAGATGAATGTGTATTTGCGTTTTCCCTTTAATGTTTTCGTTTGTTGTAGTTATTTCTTTATTTATCCTTCCAGACTAACCCACAAGCCAGCTTTTGTGTTTCTGTGTGTGTTCCATAGGGGTGTACCAATTCTATCATAAACTAATTTTGCCTATGCATATATAAGGTTATTTAATTCAGTGATGTTTTTCTTTTGGGATGTTATTTAATATTTTGTTTATCTTTTCGGTTTCTATTTAATGTTTTTTAGGGATGGTAATGTGCTTTTCATATCAGTCTTTATTATTATTATTATTATTATTATTATTATTATTATTATTATTATTATTATTATTATTTCACTCTTTGTGAGTTTTTCACAGCATTAGCTGGTGATCTTTCATTCGCGTCTGAGACAGCAAGTCCCCAGGACTCTTCTGAGTATTCTAACTGGTTTTTAACAATGCAGTTTTCTGGTTGGTATCTGTTCTTCCCCTAATATTTAATCTCTACAGTTTCCTTTTCCAAATCCTTGGGAATCGTTCCAAGAGTACCAGCTACAATTAGTATCACCTTCACCCTCATATGCTACAGTTTTTCCTTTCCATTCTCTGGCAAGATCCAAGTATTTCTTTATCTTTTTGTTGTTTTTCATTTTTACTTTATGGTCAGCCAGAACGGCAAAATCCATTGGATGATAAATTCTTTTTTTCTTTTTTTTCTTTTTTTACACAATTCCCAGTGGATCACATTTCCC
This sequence comes from Doryteuthis pealeii, assembly GCA_023376005.1. Lineage (NCBI taxonomy): Eukaryota > Metazoa > Mollusca > Cephalopoda > Myopsida > Loliginidae > Doryteuthis > Doryteuthis pealeii. The sequence continues at coordinate 82,846,835 of CM042158.1, read as the reverse complement.
ACGAAATCGTTTCTAGTTTTGTAATCCCTTTGGGCTAGTTTTCTGCATTCGCTTATTATGTGATTAACTGTTTTGTCTCTGTCACCGCAAATCGTAAACATACTATTTTTTTTGCATCTTATCTATTTTTGCCACGAGGACCAGTTATAACTGTTTCTTATGGCATTATTGTGTGCTGTTAAATTGTCCATAAGTTGCTATAATTGTGCTATAATGTTGCTATACTGGCTACTATAGTTAGTCTTTTTTTTCTATATTTGTGTATTCCTCGATCCCTCGAATTGTCTCGTCTACGCAATCCTCAATTCCGGCTAGTCACCTTCCTCCCTTTTGTATATGTTATCTCTTGTGTGCAATGCCTTGTAAATCATCATCAATCCGTCGGAGTCCCTCCCTTGTTCCATATAAAAAATGGTCTACAGTATTTTACTAGGGGAACAGACCAAATGTGTATTCCTTTGACGAATTTTCTGCTTCTTCTGCGGTACTCTTTTCTTGCTCTTTTTTTGTGAAAGATTTTCGCGTCCAATATTCCCAAGTACTTGTAATTCTCTTTTTCTCAGTCTTCTTCTTCTTCTTCTTCTTCTTCTTCTTCTTATTATTATTATTATTATTATTATTATTATTATTATTTGCTCTTTTTGAGTTTTCACATCAGCATTAGCTGATGGTCTTTCACTGGAGTCTGAGTGACAGCAAGTCTCCTCAGGTCTCCAGGACTCTTCTGAGTATTCTGGCAGATTGCAACAGTGCAGTGTTCTGAATGGTTTCAATCCTTCCTCTGATTTCCAAACATTCCAGACCCTTTTCCAATCCTTTTGGGACTGTTCCAAGTGCACCAACTACAATTGGTATCACTTTCACTTTCATATTCCATAATTTTTTCAGTTCTCTGGCAAGGTCCAGATATTTGTCAATTTTTTCATTTTCCTTTAGCTTCACCCTGTGATCTGCTGACACTGCAAAATCTACCAGTTGACAAGTTCTTTATTTTTTGTTTATCAACACTAGGTCTGGTCTTCTTGCTAGGTGATCCGTTTTTATTTCAAAGTCCCAGAGAATTTTATGCGTTTCGTTCTCAAGAACAGAGTCTGGTTTATGCATATACCATGTTGTTGTATGGTCAAACTTTAATTTTTTGCATAATTCCCAGTGGATCACCTTCCCAACCCAGTCGTGTCTAGTTTTGTATTCTCGTTGTGCTAGTTTGCTACATTCGCAGAGTATATGGTTTACAGTCTCATCTCTATTCCCGCAAAGTCTACATTTACTATTTTGTTGGGTCCTATCAATTTACGCTTTGATGTAGTTTGTCCTTATGGCATTATTTTGTGCAGCAATTATAAGTGATTCAGTTTCTCTTTTGAGGTTTCCTTTTCTTAACCATGTCCAAGTCTTTTCATGTGCAACCTCTTCAATTTGTCGTTTGAAGCGTCCATATAATTGTTTTTCTTCCTATTTTTGTTTTTTAGTCTTTGTTGTTTTTCTGATTGTCCATCTGTCGCTTCTACTATTGTTGGCCGCCATCAGTAGTTTGTCTTTGCTTTTTCTTGTGTAATCTTCAAGTTGTTGGATTGTGGTTTCTACGCAGTCCTCTATGTTGGTAAGACCTCTTCCCCCTTCCTTCTTGACACATATAATCTATCTTTATCATCTCTAGGGTGGAGAGCCTTGTGCAGTGTCATTAATTTTCTCGTTCTTTGGTATTATTATTATTATTATTATTATTATTATTATTATTATTATTTATTGTGAAATTTTCACAGCAGATTTAACTGGGGGTCTTTCACTAAAGTCTGAGTGACTTCAAGTCTCTTCTTTATCTACACAAATGAAAATAAATTAAATTTGTGATATTTGCAAAATAAAATGTTTCATGAAATAGATTTAATTATTATGGATTGAATTGAAGTGAATGGAGATTTAGAAGGATATTGCACTTCTATTCATTACCAGGTCAAAGGAGAAAGGTAAGTTCTTATACAGTACATGCTGGAGAAGTGTTAACATCCGGCATAGCTACTTCTGTTACATAATTATTGGATCCCTAATACTTATATAAGGTAGTGTAGAAACATAATGGCGATTAGTACAGCTGATGGCCTTGAGAGTGAGTGACGGCGCTTGACCTCACTCTCACCTTGCCTTCCGGGGATAAATCGTGAGAACCCGAAGGCATAGAAGACCCTGTCTTCCGGTTTAAGGATACTAAGTAAGAGTCAGTTAGAAATTAGAAGCCGAGCTCGTACGATGTAAGTCTCACTGCGCAGATGTATGGGTTGGGGATCGAAAATAAAGTAACATCAAAGTAAATCGAAGTCTTGTGTTTATTACCTAAAAACTAACAATGACACAGGGCTTCTGATAACGAGAAATCCCCATAGAAGACCAGACCCGAAGTCCCCAAGAAATTCCAGACCTTAGGAGATCCGAGACGCTAGACCAGACCAAGTCAAGATGATAGACAATCAGAATAGCAAAGCCGACCAGGAGAAAAGACGACTAGAAGTAAGAAGTACGAAAGGGTATACAACATATATGCTGATTTGGTACCGTGAAAACCTCAGTACACAACACTTCTCTACGAGGCAGTGCCGAGAGAATCTCTTGGTCTTGGGCAAATTAAATTTTAAAGGTTGGATACAGCATTCACATTACTGACAGAATTCATTTATTCGAGGATTTACTTTCATGATACGATAGTAATAATCTTTCTTAAGTCGTAGGCTTTCTCATGGAGTTATTTTCTTCTCTGCAGATAAGTGAGTAACTTCAGACGTCTGCCACTTCTTAAAGGGGTGATATATATAAAAGCTGGCAGAGTTAGACTGTGTGTTCCGAGTTCAAAAGTTGCGCAGAACATCAGCTATAAAGTTTTAAATTCAAATTTTAAGTTTTTGCTGCACTGAAGTTAATCTCTTGCAATCAAACGATGTCATTTCGATGTATATCATGATAGTAAGACAAGAAAAGGATTCTGTTTTCTTCCATTATTTTAATGAAACTGACATGTATTATACAAAGTATTTTCATCAAAACTATTCTAAAATTTACAATAGATAAGCAGCAGTAGAAAAAAAAGGTAATATTTAAAAGTACATTTCATAAAATCTACTATCAATATTTTTAATTAGATTGTTCCTATTCTCGCCTCTTGACTGTAGTACATACATATTTTCCAGTAGTGAAAGGTCACATTTACACTGATTTAGCCTTGAGTTCAGCTAAGAGTTATACATATAAGTAAAAACGTTCCTTTTTTATAAGAAGTTTTTAAAGATTTGTGTTTTAGTCATTCAGTGGCTAAGCTAAATTCTTAGGGTGAAGAAAACGAGTTCCAAAGGCGGATATGTTGGCCTAGAATGCCAAGTCCCGGTAGTCAGTAATTTTCCCTTCTTTCTTTTATGTGAGGAAAAAAATAAGTTGACTCAAGAGATGAATAATTTCAGAATTAATTTAAGTTGATAACTTCTTCATGATCTATTGATAGGCAAATCCCAAGAATTTCCCTGATGGCAAACATAACTGCATTCTTTAGGCGTGTATGAAACGGTTTCTTTCGTCTATTTGGCCTATCACCAAAATATGTAAGATGCAACAAAATCCTTGTTTATTATACATTTGCCTTTGCTACACAACTTTTACTGTAGAATTACATGATCCATGAAAGTCAAATTCATATTAATTGTAGTCAAAGTTTGGGCACGTCATGTAATGTCTAACAGGTTAGTCACACATATTAATTAGTATTGTGTTAGATCCTCACTGTGTCTTCAGTAATGGAGCTTTAAGCGAAATCTATGCTATGTTCAGTAAATAACAGTTGTTTTCAAATGTTGACATTCATTGAAAATGAAAAGTAATTCGGGTTTTCTAAAATAAACCAAAAACAACAAATTAATTTTTAAATACGATTCATGTTTTATCAGAATTCGTCCAGGATTTAGGATAAACATCACACTTATAAATAATAATGCATTTTTATCGCTAAAACATATTTCCTCCTTCAAACGATGAAACATTTTAATGCATTTACACAAATAAAATTTGATTTTAAATTAAGAATAATATTAGTCTGACATAAAACAGTGATGTTGTGGCTAACGTGTTGGACTGTGACATCGTAGTAAGCGAGTTCGAACTCTGGTCGTGCTATTAATTTCACTTTTGGACTAAATCCGTTGAGAAAGCTATGAAGCCCCTCATCCAGCCAGCTATGGATTGAACTATTGTTCTTCTACTTGTTCTTCTGCATGGATGGATTTGGCATTAGATAACTCACAAAGGTTGATATGCCATTAAAAATTAAAAATAAAAACGAAACCATAAAACAGTGGGAAGTGTTCCTACGCACTATAAAACTCCTGAGTTTTCAGATATCTCACAAGAAATAAAATTATCCGAGAAAATTTCAAATTGAAATATTTTAAAAATAAATTGATCATAATGTAAATATTTATTTAGAAATTGATTTAAAAGTTATAGTCAATTATGTTTGCCAGACAAAATAGGGAATTTGATACAATTTCGGACTTCCGCAAGATCTGCAAAACAGTCCATAGTTTGTTTATTGAGCTAACCCTACTATATCTTAATAGTTCACTGTAAATAAGACATTCTCGCAGAAATTGCTTATCTGTTTTACTTTGAGTAGTTAATTTCTTGTGAACTTTGCTATTTTCTTACAGATTTTCTTTTCTAGTGATGAAACTTAAAAATATACCCAATAATCTTATAGGGCGTATTTATAGGTATCGTACAATTCTTTATTCAAATTCTGCATGAATTGCTACAGAAAAGTTGACCTTATAAATCATACTTGAAATTATTTAGAGGAATAAACTGATTCTATTTTACTCTCTCTCTCTCTCTCTCTCTCTCTCTCTCTCTCTCTCTCTCTCTCTCTCTCTCTCTCTCACACACACACACACACACACACACAAACGCTAATGCTTATTTATCCATATATTGACGTGGTGTATATAAAAAATACCTTCAAACAAGTATTATTTATGGCTACATTCAATTTTAGTTTTTTTGTATACTAATATGCAAAAAGCTAAGTTTATTGCCAAATGGTCTGATAATAAATAATCACTCACGTACCAGAATGCTTATAGTATTAAATAAAGAATACAATATGAGTACATATATATTTATATATATGTGAGAATGTGTGTGTGTGTTTGCGCGTGTGTGTGTGTGTGCGCGTGTGTGTGTGTGTGTGTGTGTGTGTGTGTGTGTGTGGTCCAGCAGAATGATCACTCAAATTAAAAATACCACTGCGCAGGTGTTAGTAGCTGTGAGCAAATAAGAGTATATTGTTCAGCAACAGCAGCCATGGCATTTCAGTTGTTATCATGACATGGAAGGGTGAACATCGTACGTTTGTAATTGAAAGTTATTTTTAAATTGTGACCACCATTGCAACGTGGTCAGATCCCGTAACCGGCTCGCTTCCCACATCTATCCACTTCCTCTGGGAATACCTGAAAACTCAAACGCGAAGAATTTAAGGAGAAAAATACGGAATTCTGTAGTTATGATAATGACCTCTAATATATATATATATATATATATATATATATATATATATATATGTGTGTGTGTGTGTGTGTGTGTGTGTGGTGTGTGTGTGTGCTTGGGTGTGCTTGGGTGTGCGTGCGTTTACATGTTTGCGTGCCCACGCACGTGTGTGTATGTGTGTGTTTCTGTGTGAGTATTATTTAGCTTATTTTCTAATTAAAATCATCTTACAGAAATACAAATGATTTTCACGTCATAATTAATTGCCTAATTACTTAATTATTAATATATCTCTTTAACTTTCTTTTCCTTCTTCTTTTTCCCCTCTTTTTTCCTTCTTCTTCTTCCCCTCTTTTTTCCTTCTTCTTTTCCCCCTCTTTTGTCCTTCTTCTTTTCCCCCTCTTTTTTCCTTCTTCTTTTCCCCTCTTTTTTCCTTCTTCTTTTTTCCCCTCTTTTTTCCTTCTTCTTTTTTCCCCTCTTTTTCCTTCTTCTTTTCTCTTTGTTAATTAATATTATTCTTCACTTTTCCAGTTTTTATTTCCGTTTAAATAATGTTCTCTTCTCTTTCCTCCATTATTTCTTTCTTTTTGTTTACTCGAATGATTTGAAAGGATTTCAGTCAACCGATGTTCCAGTATTCTCAAACCATCTGCATCACTAATAGCATATCTTGAAAGCCATAGGCAATCAGAATTATCCATCTATATACAAATAATCCTGTGATTCCTGACGGGTAATATAATATTTTATTTATTTGTATTTTTAAGAAGAAGCATTGTTAATCGTTATTGTTATTAATTTTAACAGGTATTTTCTTTTAGGTTTCACTTGGGCTGTTAATTTTTACTACAGAGAGGAACATTGCGTATGAGAAACAATAAAAAATAAACCCTCGGTGAAACTCGAACTCGCATTCTCTTTTGCCTCGGGAGATTTTGACTCTTCCCAGCTGTTTGACCGATACAATGCCGGGAACAATCAGTATTGTATGTATTAATCAACCCCACCACACGAACAAGATGAGGGACAAGGTTAATTTTTAAGCGGAGTTTAGCAGGTTCAATTTTCAATCAGTATAATTATAGAAGACTAAATCACACCCATAATTTACCCATACTTCGTCTTCAATCTGTCAACACCATGTTTATTGTTATTATTTGTTTTTATATGTTAGCAGTGTTAATATCATATTTAGAATTATGATAGTATGATATCATAGTACATAATTATTAAATCATATGTTTGGTTTTGAATGTATAATGAGAAACTGCTTCATAGATTAATGTGATACCTCAAAAACTATTCATAGATCAGTGTTCCATAAATTAATATCATAGTTGATATTACTAGTTAATTGCTGGAAATTTATGACTGAAAAATCAGAATTAGTCGACCAGATCCAAACAGTAACAATTCGGAATAGAATGTTAGCATATTTGGAGATCTAATGAAACTTGGAACCAATTGAAGCATTTGCTCTTATCTGTTTGTTTTAGGTAGATTGATGTTGGTTACGTTTTTCAGTTATTGCATAATTCATCAACTCTTTCACGCATTATAATATTTTCAAACGGTGTTAGCATATCAATGATGTGTCACTACAGTGAAGCAGGGTTGAGATAATTATAATTCTTCATGCTCGATTGTAGCACATATTTGAGCTTCTTTTAAAATGCTAATTTAGAAGCTCTATAATTTCAAAGAAAAAAAGGAATATAAATAATTATATTACGGTCATTACTGAATTGGCCACAAAACGTCAGGAATTTGGGTTTTCGTTTAAAATCAGTAGCAGTATTAAATAGAATAGCAGCTGTTTTTATTTCAGCACTATTTCCCATGCCAATACATATACAAGTATAAAAATAAAATCTAAACTTCTCTCTTCCATTTCTTTTTAGAAAGACTCATTTTTGGAAAGAAACTATCAATCTTTTATAAACGAAACAAACTTTTTACAGCTGTACAATAATAACAGTTCCGCAGTAAATGATAGTTTCTAGTCAGTGATGTAAAAATAAATAAATAAAATTACGTATTAATGTCATAGCACGCAACTTTATTCTAATCTATATCATTAATTAGAAAGAGTTGTTTGTCAGTCCTTCATAGATGGCTAAATCATTTTATATAGAACAACCAAATTTGATATTCATGCTTCATCCAGGGATAAATTTTAACATAAAAACAATTAGTTCCTCGTGAGAAAAAGAGGCCCTGTTCATGGTTTCCTTGAAAGTAAACAATCAGCAGAAAATTATATTGTTGCAAGGCGTAAATCATCGTACATAATCTAATTTCCTAAGTTTAAAAGAAAAAAGAACTGTTTTAATAGAATAATTATCTATATTTAATTACAAATTGAATTTATAGGTAATTGTTCAAACTGGTGATGTAAAATAATTACCTAGCTTTATTGTTTAGTCAGCACTAACAACCTGGAAAAATATTTAGATTGATAAATCTTTTAAGTATCACTCAATTTAAAAAGAAGATATTCCCTTTAAAATTTAGTGTATATATTTTACAGATCAATATTTAACTTTCTAATAAAACATAAAAGCATATAATCGGTAAATTTATTACATTTTCGTCTTGTATAATAATAATTACAGTTTGTCATTACAATTTACTGAGTAAATCTTTAAATGACAACAAAGATTTTAAAAATTGTTTAGAAAAATGAAATAATTAGTAAAGATTTTTTACATTTGGCTGTTCATCGAAACATGTTTGCGATTCAAATCTTCACTTCCCATCGACATAATTGGCAAATATCTCAACTAGAGTTTTTCTTCTTAAAATAATCCGTAAAAAAGAACAAAAATTAATAACTTTTCTAAATTCTGTTATTTAATAAAGCAATAAATAGAAGAAAAAAACATATCGGTTACTCAGAGAGCATTTGTAGACAGCTATATAAAATGTCAGTTAAACAATTCCCTACACTTAAATCTGTTACATTCTAAGATTCTGCATGAGAATCTAATTCATTTAGTCCAAATAATAAATATTTTGATTTTCAAATTCTGTATTGGTGCGATTTACAAATATCCTTAGAAATTTCCCGATATAATAAATAGTTATTGGGGTTGTAAGATTTGATTGTGGACAACAATTTAATGCCAACACTAGTGGTGAAAAAAGTGGTGTAGGAATTACAAATATGTTTTTATTTCATGCAGGAACACTTGAAAATGTCACATAAATTATATTTGTTGTAATGGGTAAATCTGTACTAAAGTGTTGCTAGTTATATGATGGTGTTTTAATGTTGGGAATTTACTTTTGCCGTTGTCGGTAATGTTAGGTTTTGTCTGTTTTGGCCGTCCGTATATCAACTGTCCTACGAAACGTTGCTAAATTTAAGCCGACTTTCATCCTATGGGGGTAAAATACTGACTTCTGTTGTTATGATAAGAAAGATGGATGGCTTCCAGTTGTAAAAAAGTTAATACTTAATGGGCATTAATTTTTTTTTTTTACTCTGCTTTTAAATCAAATCTTTTTTTTTTCGGTATTCATGTAATGTAATTAAGAGCTCCATTACGTTGGCGTTTTTTTATTGGTCTGATTTTGACATTTAGCTGTTAATCTCGCCGTGTGTTGTGACGCCGAAGTGACGGAGCTCTCAACTCCTTTGAACTGAGTTTACACATTACAGATACGAATAGATATTTCATTATATCTTAAGTAAAAATATTTTCTAAATTTACATTTAGTTAAGTAATCATTACGTATTAAGTAATCTTCCTCAAAGCCTATGTTTCTATAACTGCTACTTTAGTTTCAGAAGATTTTTAATTACAGAATTTAAATGTTTCTGTTGGTAGACCGTAATTATGATCGAAGTTGATTGTGTATGACAAAAATATTATCAAAAACAATTTAGACTCTACACAAAAGTAATCCTTATTTTTAGTGATTTAGTTTATGCTATTTTCTTGCAAGTAAAAATGAAGTTAAAACTTAAAATAAATATCTAAATTACTGCTGTATGCTTTAAATTAAAAGAAAATACGTGATAATTGCAATACTTTAAAAGGGTTTTAATATTTATCTTGATGGGACTGGCAACATATGTTATACTATTTTATGCGAACATATTTTGGGTTTATGACTGCAAAATAGGAAAGATACGTCTGGTCTTTACCTTTAGAAAAAAATAATATGGCATCTCCTGTTACATAGCAAAGCAATAGATACTAGCTTGAATATATATATATATATATATATATATATATATATATATATATAGAGAGAGAGAGAGAGAGAGAGAGAGAGAGAGAGAGAACGAGAGAGAAGAGAGAGAGACAGGCAGACAGATAGTCAGATGTTGCTTAGATGCAGATCATCGGATTTAAATATGTTCACGGTAATGGAACTTTTAACTACATTGTATGTATACAGAAAAATAGATTTGATTTCAATCCGAATAAAAAATAAAATAATGCCAATAAAATTGCAAGTGTTAAAAATAACATCCACCCAACTACGGTTCTATATACAACTGGAAGTCATCCATCTTTTTTATCCACCAAATACATAGAATTTTTTTCGAGTGTTACGAAGGGGAAGGGCTGGACATCTGGATATATGCACACTTAGCGATACACCCACTCACCCACTCTATTTCCACGCACGCACACTAGGAAACTTCCTATGGGGTTACTATTTGGAGAGCATCAGATATTTCTCTAGGTCATGTTTTCCTTCTTTTCTTGGATAGGGGCATATATTACTGTAATGAAAGTGTGAATAACTACTACAGACACACTCGTCCTCCTTTAGAATTCTGTTTTTTTTCTAAGACACTGGATAAAAAGAATTTGAAGGCCGAGGCTAGAAGCTATTTCTACTGTAACTTAAGCTTAGTATTATCAATGTCCAGTCCAATAGATCAACAATTCTACTTTATTCTGTCAACAAAATCTTTATCCTTTACTCTTGAACCATTCAGTTTGTGAACAATTAATACCACCATTTTTTAAAACCATTCAGTTCAATTAATACCGTCATTTTTAAATCATTAAAAAAGTTTTGACACATAAAACAACCATTTTGCTTGTGATGAAAATGATAAAATCCCTGCAATACAAGTATTTGGATACATAATATTTCGATAAATGAGATTTTATGCATTTTATCTCTCTACAGCAATACATTGAATAGTGTGGTTAATTGTTTCTACATTGAATCCGCACTGTTCAAAACTAAATTCTTTAATGTCTTGCTAAAATGGGTTTCTATGCAATTCGTGACAATCAAAAATAAAGGATAATCAAAAAAAAATCATTTAAACATAATGTTTGGTATTTTTCTTTTTTCTTTGTTTACTTATGTGTATCACATAAGTAAAACAACATCTGTAACACTTAACAAACATAGAGAATAGTTGAGAAAAGAGGAAGAAAATATTGCTTGCAATTTCAAAAAGCCTTTCCTGAAGGAAATTATTTTTCAGCTTAGTTTGCACCTCTCTCTCTCTCTCTCTCTCTCTCTCTATCTCTCTCTCTCTCTCTCTCTCTCTCTCTCTCTCTCTCTCTCTCTCTGTTTTCAAACATGTCTTTGTCGTTAAATACCAATACAATTCTTTGTAAAAATACAATTAACTGTTTTGAATGGAAAACTACACAAATCAAAACCGCACTATCTAAGGTATTGCTATATTGAAGTGCATACAAACTGGAAAATCATAAAGACATTTCTAATAAACAATAAACCTCATTGACAATTTATTTCATGCTTGGTTAAACTTTAAGTCAAAGGTGTATCTCCTTATTGCGATCCTTTTATTATTATTATTATTATTATTATTATTATTATTATTATTATTGTTCTACCAATGTCCTCAATGTCAGTAGAACTGAGTCAATGTATTTTTTTTCGAGTATTTACTATTGTGACCGAACAATAGCGAGGAATTCAATTATAGATTATTCAGTAGTTATTCAAATTGACGTAAGTGATTTTTATCGAAATATATGCAAATACTCGATATTTAATACATACGAAAAATATTTCACTTTTCTTTAGAGACAATTTAGTATTTCGAAAATAACAAAAAAAACTGAATGATTTAACCTGAATCTTTATTTTATAAGCAAAAATAGGATCGACACATTGTGTAACTAAATGCTTATTTAACATTAGATTCGAGTCAGTTTTTCCTAATTTCACTAACTAGTATTTAATCAATTATCACTAACTTTAGCATGAATAGACACTTGTATATTATGCCGACATATGTATTATTTTACAGCCTAACGACACTTGTGTTAGTTCACAGCCTAACGTAGTTTTTAGATAAACTTTGATCCGAAATTTTTCACTGGATAATGTTCGATATGTGTAATTCATATTACCTATTGAATTATGTGCATTCGGTGAAAACACTTCGTACAAATAGGATAAAGTCCTGTTTTATAAGATTCAATTTAAACGTCTCTTTTAAGTTTCTTATTAAACTTTGTTGAGGGTGGTTAACGTTTATAGCCACTTATTGGCTATTAGTTGTACTGCAAATGTGAATACAACATGATCTTTTGAATCGTTAATCTTCCAGTGATTGGAAAAAGTCAAGGGAAAAAGGGAAAAACTTTCTGCTAAGAAAAATTCTAACCGGAGATCTGCTTTGTACGGTTAAAACAAATAGAGTTTCAGTTTAGTTAACCTAACGAGCACAAACTAAGGATCAATTTTGGGATCAAACACCGATACATTTAAAATATTTTCTGTGCTCCCAGAATGTTTTAAAATTATTTAAGAAATAGATTTAATATACTTAAAAATAGACATTAGTAATCCAAGAAAATTAGAATATAATCTTTATTCGGCCTTCAGTTACGCAATGGCAGAATAATTGATGGACAAAAAGACGTTTGATGAATTACTGTAAGCTTGACAAGGAAATAGATTATGTTGAAAAGTAGATATTTTTGTGTAAGATATTTTTTTGTTTACTTTATTTTGCTGTAGACGTATTTATGTAATTATATACCTGCAACCATAAAATTATTTTTTCTGACAACAGCAGTTGCTATTTTATTTGCTTTCATCATTTTTATTTTTATCTGTGTATTTCCACATTTTTTTCTTTTTACTCAGAGATTTTCGATAAATAACAAAAACACATGTATTCTGCCTTCTGGAGTGAAAACAATCGGCATAACAAGTTTTTTTCTTCTGTTTTGTATGTGTTAGATATATCATAAGAAATAAATCAGTCTGAGAATGTTTACATTCTTCTGTATTGAAATTTAAATATTGTTTACAAGTATCAAAAAAAAGAAGCTACATTCTTACTTCCTTCATGTATCAATATTTTCCATATTTTTCAAATGCAACTTTTTTCTTTTTTCTTTTTCTTTTTTGGTTTTAGTTCTTGTGAGTTTTTCACACCAGCGTAAGTTGATGGTCTTTCACTGGAGTCTGAGTAAAAACAAGTCTCCTCAGGTCTCCAGGACTCTTTTCAGTGTTATAGCCAATTTCAACAATGCTGTTGTCTGGATGGATTCAATTCTCCCTCTGATTTTCAGTTGCTTTAGTCTGTTTTCCTAACTTTTTGGACTGATCCAAGTGCACCAACCACAATTGGTATCACTTTCACCCTCATCTTTCATAATTTTCTAGCAAGGTTCAGGTATTTGTCTGGCTTTTCATTTATCTTTCATCTTCAACCTATGATCTGCTTGAACGGCATAATCTAGCATCTGACAAGTTTTCTTTTTCTTGTTAATCAATACTAGGTTTGGTCTTCTGACAGGGATAAGGCGATCCCTATTTATCTCAAAGTCCCAGAGAATTTTATGCGTCATTCCCAAGAAAATATTGTACCATTCCCAAGAAAAGATTATATCATTTTGTTATATGGTCATTTCCGACCCAGTCGTGTCTTGACTCATTCTGCTAGTTTGCTGCATTCGCCTAACACGAGGTTGATTGTTCTTCTTTGTTTCCACACACACTGCAATAGTTGTGTCTTATCTATTTTTGCTTTGATATAATTTGTTCTTATAGCATTGTTTTGTGCAGCAATTATGAGCGACTCGCTTTCACTCTTGAGGTTTCTTTACTTTATTATTATTATTATTATTATTATTATTATTATTATTATTATTATTATTTTATTGCTGTAGTAGTAGTAGTAGTAGTAGTAGTAGTAGTTAGTAGTAGTGTTTTGCAAATTCCACTAAATGACAAGTTCCTTTCATCAGGCAAAGTGTTAATTAATACTAAACCTGATCTTCTGGCTGGGATTAGGTGATCCGTCTGTTTATCAATGTCTAGATGAATTTAATGAGTTTCATTATCGGGGACAGGTTCCGGTTTGTGCAAATAACATTTGGTAGTATGGTCAAATTTTAGTTTCTTGCACAATTCCCAGTGGATAACGTTTCCAACCAAGTTGTGCCTAATCTTGTCCTCCTTTTATGCTAATTCGCTTATCATATGATTAACCGTTTCGTCCCTGTTTCCATACACCCTACACTTGCTGTTCTGTTGCATTTTATCTGTTTTCGCTTTGATATAGTTTGTTATTATAACATTGTCTTATACTGTTATGTATAATTCAATCTCTTCCTTGATGTTTCCTTTTCTTAGCAATATCAAGGTTTTCTCGCATGCAATCTCTCCGGTTTTCGATTGAAGTATCTATAAAGTTGTTTTTCTTCCAATTTCTCTTCTCTAGTTTTTGTTATTTTTCCTTTTGTCCATATGTTGCAATTGCTGTTATTGGCTGCTGTAATTCGTCTTTCTTTACTTTTTTTAGTGTATTCTTTGTCCTTGGATTGTGTCATACCTCAATGTTGGCGAGACGCCAGTCACCTTCTTTTCTTGATACATTTAGTCTGTTTGTGTCATCTCTCAGGTGTAATGCCTTGTGCATTGTCATCAATTTTCCTTTTCTTTATTTCATCTGCCGGAGTTCCTTCCTCATCCCATTTTAAGAATGTTCCAGAGTATCTTATAAGGAGGACAAGCCATGGTGTCTATTCCCATGACAAGATTTCTACTACAGAACTTTTTTTCGAAACATTTTTCTTGATCTTCCGAGGTACCGTTTTCTTTTTCTTTCATCACTGTTTGATGTTTTCCGCATTCAGTATTGCAAAGTATTTGTAATTCTCCTTTTCTCCAAGTGTCCTCATATTTTCCTGATTTTTTTGCTTCTGTTCATTCCGTTGTTTCTCTTTTCTCCTTTTTCATTACGAGTGTAGAACACTTTTAGATGCCGAATCTTATTCCTGTATTCTGGCTGTATACTCTTATGATTTCTACAAGAGTTCTCTGTTTTTATTTTTATTTTTGTCAAATATCTTAATATCATTCATGTACATGAGATGATTTATTTTTTCTATAATTGTGTAAATTTGTAGCACCTTTGCATTTCGTAAGGGGCATCATTGCTACAAAAAACAGTGGCGAGAGGGCCCCTCAGTGTAAGATGCCTCTTTGAATTTTTCATCTTTGAAAGGGTTTTGCTGTTCCCCTTTCCCATTTTCCATAGCTTTCGTGATGAAGTTTATGACTTTATCGAATATGTTGTACATTTTTAAACATACAGTTATTCGAGTTTGTGTGACCATATCATAGGCCTTTCTGTAGTCAATCCAATGGTTACATATTTTTTGCCTTCTTCAATGATGTGCTGATATTTTACTCATATGTTCCTCTTGTTTCTTTGTTGCATCCTTTCTGTTCTTGTGGAAATAGTCCGTGGCAATCAAGTGAACACTAGATCTATTCTTTTAACTGTGCGGTTAGAATTTTCCACCTCAAAGGTAGACACGTTATCAGCCTATAGTTACTGGGAATGATTCCTTTTTGAGTATCTTTCTAGATCAGGGTAGGTTTTTCCTTCGTCATTCATTCGGGTATTTTTACTTCTTGAAGGCATTTACTCAGTTGTCTGGCCAATTTGTCGCGTATGGACGTGGATTAAAAAAAAAATCAGAACCCATGTATACCATCATGATCCGGTGTTCTTCACTTTGGTACTTTCTTGGGTGTTGCTCTCAGTGAGTCCAGTTACATGTCTGCCTCAAAACCGGCTTCAAGTCCTTGCAATGTTTTTTTACATGTAATTTATCCATTCGGCTTTTTTGTTATTTTTTTTTCTTTTCCCATACCTTGCTCAAAAAAGTTTTGTCTTCTTTATATTCGGGCATTCGCATGCCCACCGAACTATTGTTAGACTTTTCTTTCGTTGTTTTGGAAGTTTCTATTTTGTTTTTATTGTTTGATTCTGTTCTGGCATCTTTTGAATCTTCCTTCTTTTGCCAATGGTTTTTTTCTTCCAGTTGTATAGTCAGTCTTTTTGGGCTCTTTTTATTTCATTGTGCCCTTGTGTTTTTCCTTCCTTGTTGCCGTAGTTTATTTATTTATTTATTTTGTCCTTCTAGTTGCATTCCCCATCAAATTCTTTTTGTTTCTGTTCGGGTTTCGTAAGGGAATACCAATTTTATCCCCGACTAATTTTGTCCCTGCATAAATTAGCTCGTTTAATTCATTGATGTCTTTTTGCCTTGACTTTTTTTCTAGTCCTGATTTTTTAGGGATGGCAATGTAATCTTCTTTTCGCTTAGGATTTGTTTCATTAGTTCTACATCATCGAGTGTTAATATTGATGTTGTGTTGCTGGGTTTCTTGATGTTTTGATTGTCAGCACGAGCTTCATCTTGTTTAGTGAGCTCATCTTCAGCATCGGAAAATAACTGCTTCTAAAATAACAGTGGAGTACTTGTATGTTATCTTCTCTTATCGATTTCTTCTTTGATGTCTCTCAGATTCATTTTTGTTTTGGTTTTTGTGTACCTGAAATTATAACAGACAACATTTACAGAATGCCCACTGGGTCCCTTATGTTGACTATTAAGGCGGTCATACCACTAAGATCTGAAATATGAATCTCATTTGGATTTGAAATTATTATTATTTCACTCCATTCGAGTTTTTCACACCTGCAGAAGCCGGTGGTTCACTGGAGGCTGAGTGACAGCAAGTCTCCTCAGGTCTCCAGGGCTCTTCTGAGTATTCTAGCCGATCTCAATAATGCTGTAGTCTGGATGGTCATAAGCTTCATTGTCCTTTGGTCCATCTGTCGGAGCTCCTCTCTTGTCCATTTTAAGAATGGTCCAGTGTATCTTACAAGAGGGACAGCCCTGGTGTTTATGCCCTTGATGAGATTTCTGCTGCAGAGTTTTGTTTCTAGGAGCTTTCTCGTTCTTCTAAGGTACTCTTTCCTTACTCTTTCTTTCATCTCACCTTGTTTGATGGTGTCCACCTCCAGTACTCCCATATATTATTATTATTATTATTATTATTATTATTATTATTATTATTATTATTATTATTATCAGTTTAAGGGTAATGGACTAAACTTAACTTAATGCTCAGAAATGTCATGCGATTTTCACTTCAAGAAAGCAATGTCTACTTAGACAGTAATCAAATATTCCTATCAATTTTCACTAATTAAAGCATTCTTCTTTTTTGTTATGGAAATTTAGAAATAAAAAAAATGTAGAGTGACTAAATCAATCATTTCTTCAATGAATGAAATGCTTGTTTAAAAATAAAAACAACTCAAATTTAAGCTGTTTTACTTTTAACAGACATTCTTAACTAAGATGAAGTGTGAGAGAAATATGATTCTTTTTATAGAAATAAACACAGAAATTGATTGAAGAGGCAACACATTTGTAATCTGAGACTTTATAAATTGAAGTTGGCCTGGTGAATCTGTTTCTCTCTCTCTCTTCTCTCTCTCTCTCTCTCTCTCTCTCTCTCTCTCTCTCTCTCTCTCTCCTCTCTCTATCTCTCTTTGAGACAACATTTACAGAATGCCCACTGGGTCCCTTATGTTGACTATTAAGGCGGTCATACCACTAAGATCTGAAATATGAATCTCATTTGGATTTGAATTATTATTATTTCACTCCATTCGAGTTTTTCACACCTGCAGAAGCCGGTGGTTCACTGGAGGCTGAGTGACAGCAAGTCTCCTCAGGTCTCCAGGGCTCTTCTGATATTCTAGCCGATCTCAATAATGCTGTAGTCTGGATGGTCATAGCTTCATTGTCCTTTGGTCCATCTGTCGGAGCTCCTCTCTTGTCCATTTTAAGAATGGTCCAGTGTATTTAAAAAGGGGACAGCCTGGTGTTTATGCCCTTGATGAGATTTCTGCTGCAGAGTTTTGTTTCTAGGAGCTTTCTCGTTCTTCTAAGGTACTCTTTCCTTACTCTTTCTTTCATCTCACCTTGTTTGATGGTGTCCACCTCCAGTACTCCCATATTATTATTATTATTATTTATTATTATTATTATTTTATTATTATTATCAGTTTAAGGGTAATGGACTAAACTTAACTTAATGCTCAGAAATGTCATGCGATTTTCACTTCAAGAAAGCAATGTCTACTTAGACAGTAATCAAATATTCCTATCAATTTTCACTAATTAAAGCATTCTTCTTTTTTGTTATGGAAATTTAGAAATAAAAAAATGTAGAGTGACTAAATCAATCATTTCTTCAATGAATGAAATGCTTGTTTAAAAATAAAAACAACTCAAATTTAAGCTGTTTTACTTTTAACAGACATTCTTAACTAAGATGAAGTGTGAGGAGAATATGATTCTTTTTATAGAAATAAACACAGAAATTGATTGAAGAGGCAGACGACAAT
>CM042158.1:82799896-82828611 GCA_023376005.1 Doryteuthis pealeii | reverse complement strand
TCTCATTATCTGTCTGTTTGCCTCTCCTCTTGTCTCTGTCCTTTACTTTGTCTATTTTTATTCTTCTTATAGGAAATTTTTTGTTATTATGCAAATTTATGTGGTAACAAATTTCATAATTGCTATTTCAATTATGAAATTTGTTACCACATAATTTTTTTTTTTTTTGTACAAATATATTAGTATTCTGCATTGATAAATATTAAATAATGATAAAACCTAAAATGAATTCAAATAATGATTATTAATCAATGTTAAATTCTGTGTTTTAAATCATTTTTTACATATATTCATTAGACTTATACATGTATATAATTACACTTCTCTACCTTTTGTTAAGTTTTGAATGTTTTGTTCATTTGAACAATGCATTCATTTTTTATGTTTTCTATTTAAAGATATTTTCATTAAATACATTTTTATAAAAGTCATCTATTTTGCTTTGATGATATTTTGGAACAATTATGTGAATGAAGAACAATATTTATTGGTCAACTGTTAATCATGATTAATTGATAAATGGTTAATGATTAGGAATTATCGCATCCATTTTAAATTTTCTGGTTACAAGGACCATTAACTGAGAAGATAACAAGAAGATTTGATCTCTTGAGTAAAAGATAAAAAGAAAATAACACAGATCATTTTCAAAACTGAAAGTAATCATGTATTCTTCATATAGTCTTTTGATACAATATCAGTAAATCTCAAGTGAGATTGGATAATATCTGTGGGTCTGGTTAGAAGGAGTTTAAATGTTAATAGACAATTAAAAATCAGGCTGTTTTCATTTGGTTGATTGGGTTTACAGTATTTTGACTCTTGTGTTATTGTATGCTAAATTCAGTCTTTTTTTCTAACATTTATATGGTTTCCAGTAACTAATTTAAATCATTAGGGAACAATTCTCGCTCCAAGTAAATATTATTTATAAAGATAATTATATACAATTATATGGTTTTAAGCACTATTCCTAACTTAATATACAAAAATCACAAAATCCATCCTTGATCACCTAATTCCGACCAGAAAGCCAGACCTAATGTTAATTAAAAAGAGAAAATAAAAGAAAAAAAAGCAAGTTGTCATTTAGTGAATTTTCTGTTCTGGCTGAACAGGGGGAAGATAAAAGAGAGCAAAATCATAGACAAGCATTTGGACCTTGCCAGAAAACTAAATAAAGTCAACTGGGGAAAATGAAAGAGACAATGGTACAATTGTAACTTGTAATCTTGGAACAATCTCTAATTCTTTTAGAAAAATGTTGGAGGAATTGGAAATCGATGAAAGAATCGAGACCATACAGGCAACAGCATAACTATAATCAGTAAGAATACTCAGAAGAGTCCTGGACACCTGTGTAGACTTACTGTTACTCAGACTCCAGTGAATGACCACTAGCTAAAGATAATGTGAAAAAATCACAAGTGTAAAATAATAATAATAAATAATAATAATAATAATAATAATAATAATAATAAGAGAGTGTGTCAACTGGTGGACTTTGCGGTCCCAGCAGATCACAGGGTGAAGCTGAAGGAAAATAAAAAAGATGGATAAATGCCTGGACCTTGCCAGAGAATTGAAAAGCTGTGGAACATGAGAGTGAAAGTGATACCAATTGTGGTTGTGCACTTGGAACAGTCCCAATAAACTGGAAAAAAGACAGGAGGATCTAGAAATCAGTGAAGATGATATTTTTTAAAATTATATACAGAGGTTCTCAATCTATGCACGATAGTAGACTGGTCCACTGCAAGGGGAATCCATTGGATACACCGACTGCATCCTCTGCAGAGGGGTAAGACTACAGTGAAATACCATCAGCTAACGCTGATGGGAAAAACTCAAAAGGAGTAAAATAATAATAATAATATTTTCTTCACAATTATATGATTTCAAATATTCCTATCTAGTACTGGTAATTTTCAAATATATGCTATTACTCTGAGTCAGAGTGAACCTGGATATAGTTTGTTTATCACAAGGACACTCCTTTTAAGAGGGGATTTTACCCCTCTGCAGATTCCCCTTGCAGTGGACCAGTTTGCTATCGGAATAGATTGGGAACCTCTGTATTATGATATATAAATAAAAAATATCATCAGTATTGATAGAACCAGTGCATTCCAAGAATGAAATTGGCTATACCAGATTATATATTTTTTGTCAAGATAAAATTATAAATATAGTTTTTTTTACTAACTGTCCATATCCCAAAGTTCAAACTTCTTCATAAACTGATAAAAAGTTTGCCAAAATAAGCAAAGAAAAATAGATGAAAAGTCCTCACAACATTAGAAAAGCAACCAAGTTTTTATCTACTTTCTTGGATAACTATCTTATCTTCTTTCACTACTCAAATTTCTTGCTTCCCATTAGGAATCTCTTATGTTCAGATGATATTTCCCATGAGTAGAGGAGGAGGAGAAAGAGGCATAAAAGAATGAAAGAGAATCTTCTGTTTTCTAAGTTCTTTGTTGGAAGAGCAGGTTGAAAATACAATGGAGCACCCCAACAGCTAAAATAACCAATTCTAAAATTACAAGACATAAAAAAAAAACAGCTCAATTTTTTATCTACAGACCAAATGGAATATATTGAAAATGTGACTTTATGTGCATGCTTATTCATAGAAACTCCTTTAAAAGCTGAGCTTTTTCTAAGGATTTCAATTCTACCCATTAATGATGGTATTGATAATATGTATTTATAACAAAAAAATGTGTATGATGTTATCACAGGTTAATACAACCCAAAAGATTCCTTTACTTGGTTGAAGTTAACATTACATAGTTGAAATATGAGAAGGGTGTCACCTAATGTCTACAACAGACATTTCTTCATCTGTGAGAAACTTAAATATAAAACAGGAAAATGAAATATACAAATGTGGATGAATAGAAAGAAAAATATAGCAAAAGTTTATTTGATCTTTTAAAACATATAGTCAGCCAAAAAGTGTCCTTTTATCCATAATTAAAAATATCCTTTTATCAAAATAATTTGGCTGATGATATAAATTATTTATCTGAACATTAGATTCTTACATCTCATATAACAATTAAAGCTAATCAATTTGGTAAGAATATTTTTCTATAAAATCTCTTGATGAATTAAATTGTATTGTAAAAGTAAACTTTATAAAAGTAACATAATGATCGAACTAATGAGTGTGACTTTGGCTTAATTTCTTCAAGAAAAATTTGCCAGTCTATAAGATACTTCTTTATTCAAACTAATATATCTATGCCATTAAAAATGATGGTGTATATGAAAATAATATTTAGTTAACTCCTTAGTTCTAGGGTGAATCAAAACTTTGGAATATTTTTGGTATGGGCTAGTTGCAGCATATATATTACATGACCAAAGCAGTTTAAACCATGGTAGGTAACCGCTATGGTCAGTAGTATCTTGGTAGATTGTGCACTGACACACTGTGCATTGCCTCAAACCGTGATTTCTTGACTGACTGCATAGATGAAATTGTGATGCAGCTAGACAGGAAATCATGCTTTATGATGTCAAACTGAAACAACAAAAATAATTTTATATGAAAGCTGAAGGTTCACAGTAGAGTAACATGAAAGAAATTTCAATTATGTTACCTCAACCCTGCTATTAAAGTAAACCTAGAACCGTTAATCTTCTAAAGTTATGTTCCAAGCCATAAAGGCAAATCCAGTATCAAGTAGCTTGGCATCTGACAGTCTTGTGAGCTTTGTCACCTTCATAACCACAGTAAACGCCTTTAAGTGGTACTGCAAAACATTGAATCCCTCTGGTATTATTTCAATTGATATAGAAGACTCACAATTATATCTATTTCAATTATAACTGAGATCCTATGTAATATTGACATTATATAAGAATGAAAGAAATATTCAATTCTTTTTTAATATATCATAGCTGTAGTGAAGAATTGAGTAGCTGATAATGTTTTTTGTGAAGTTAACATCGGAGCATTGTATGCACCATTTTGGAAAAAGATAATAGTGCTGGGTTTAGAAACATGGACTAGCCCAACAAATTCCAGTGGAAGTGAAGAAGCTATTTTCAATGATCCTCAATCCATAATTCTCCAATGCACCTTTTTTGGAAAAATCGCTGGGCCACTTGCTTGAGTGTGGTTGGCTCTTCATGGCAACAGCAGAATAATGAAGTGGATGACATTCCCCTCAGGGGATGATCCTACATGAAATGGAGTAACAGGCATGAATTCAGCTGGTGGGTTAACATGAGTTCAACTGATCCCTAGAGTCCATTGGAAATCAACGAATCCATCCTCAAAGATGCGTGTTGGTTGTGTCTTGGGAACTTTGCTTGACATATTAATTTGCCTAGCGTTTGGCTACATTGGAAGGCATCAACCCTGAACTACAAGAGTAGGAAACGGTGCTATATCAGATCACTTAATTGTAATGTGTGCATTAGAAGATTTTTTTATGCTCTGATCAAGAGGGCATGAATACACACCGAGGCCACTAGCAAATTTGATAAGATATTTGAGCACATTTAGAGACTTGATTTAAGAGTACAGATTAGGCCAAACTGACTGACATTTTGACTATGGTGATGTTCGATGCAGTTAAGAAAGAAGAAGATCTCATGTATACAATATAAGTTACTTTTGTGGATGAACTGGGTCCCACTGAAATTATTAACATTCAATGATGAAATGGGCATTTGTGTGTGAAGTGGATATTATATTTTGCAAACAATTCAACCTGTTTGGTGTCAAAGGCAACTGTTGAATCACTGGTCAATCACTGATGAATAGGGCAAATGGTCATTTGGCTTTGATTTCTTGGTGCATTTGGATCAGCATATTTGAATTATGTCATAAAAGAATTGAAATAAATATTTCTATTAGAAAAATAATGTTCCATAATGAAAACTGTGTAGTGGTTCAACTAAACATCAAAGGAAAATATTTCAACCTCAGCTGCATCCAACAAACATAATATAACATCCGCCAAATATGGATTAAGGGTATCGATTCGTGTGTTTACTTGAGCATTAAAAGAAAATTGGAATATGTAAATTTAGAATATCTCAATCTGAGTAAACGTACCATATTGGTTGATGTACATCAAAATTTAAAATGGTATGAGGGATTGAGATTAACGGTTTTGCAATCAGTCTTGATCAATGGAATGCCACGCTATGATAGGACCTTTGTTACTATTTTGGGATGAGCACAGGTTTGAACAAATATGTTTGATGCTTCCTCACAAGCAAACGAGATGAATCGATATCTCTTCTCTTTTTTAGCCGGGCAACAGCATTGTAATCTGAGACTTGCTATTAAATTGAAGTTGGCCGGATAACAGTGTGTGTGTGGTGGTCCCAGTCGCCCGCACTCCCGTTCGCTCTCCTTCTCTCTCTCTTCTCTCTCTCTCTCGATCTCTCTCTCTCTCTCCTCTCTCTCTCTCTCTCCTCTCATCTATCTGTCTGTTTGCCTTTCCTCTTGTCTCTGTCCTTTACTTTGTCTATTTTTTATTCTCTTATAGGAAATTATTTTTGTTATTATGCAAATTTATGTGGTAACAAATTTCATAATTGCTATTTCAATTATGAAATTTGTTACCACATAATTTTTTTTTTTTTGTACAAATATATTAGTATTCTGCATTGATAAATATTAAATAATGATAAAACCTAAAATGAATTCAAATAATGATTATTAATCAATGTTAAATTCTGTGTTTTAAATCATTTTTTACATATATTCATTAGACTTATACATGTACATAATTACACTTCTCTACCTTTTGTTAAGTTTTGAATGTTTTGTTCATTTGAACAATGCATTCATTTTTTATGTTTTCTATTTAAAGATATTTTCATTAAATACATTTTTATAAAAGTCATCTATTTTGCTTTGATGATATTTTGGAACAATTATGTGAATGAAGAACAATATTTATTTGGTCAACTGTTAATCATGATTAATTGATAAATGGTTAATGATTAGGAATTATCAGCATCCATTTTAAATTTTCTGGTTACAAGGACCATTAACTGAGAAGATAACAAGAAGATTTTGATCTCTTGAGTAAAAGATAAAAAGAAAATAACACAGATCATTTTCAAAACTGAAAGTAATCATGTATTCTTCATATAGTCTTTTGATACAATATCAGTAAATCTCAAGTGAGATTGGATAATATCTGTGGGTCTGGTTAGAAGGAGTTTAAATGTTAATAGACAATTAAAAATCAGGCTGTTTTCATTTGGTTGATTGGGTTTACAGTATTTTGACTCTTGTGTTATTGTATGCTAAATTCAGTCTTTTTTTCTAACATTTATATGGTTTCCAGTAACTAATTATAATCAATAGGGAACAATTCTCGCTCCAAGTAAATATTATTTATAAGATAATTTATATACAATTATATGGTTTAAGCACTATTCCTAACTTAATATACAATCACAAACCAAAATCCATCCTTGATCACCTAATTCCGACCAGAAAAGGCCAGACCTAATGTTAATTAAAAAGAGAAATAAAAGAAAAAAAAGCAAGTTGTCATTTAGTGAATTTTTCTGTTCTGGCTGAACAGGGGGGAAGATAAAAGAGAGCAAAATCATAGACAAGCATTTGGACCTTGCCAGAAAACTAAATAAAGTCAACTGGGGAAAATGAAAGAGACAATGGTACAAATTGTAACTTGTAATCTTGGAACAATCTCTAATTCTTTAGAAAAATGTTGGAGGAATTGGAAATCAGATGAAAGAATCGAGACCATACAGGCAACAGCATAACTATAATCAGTAAGAATACTCAGAAGAGTCCTGGACACCTGTGTAGACTTACTGTTACTCAGACTCCAGTGAATGACCACTAGCTAAAGATAATGTGAAAAAATCACAAGTGTAAAATAATAATAATAATAATAATAATAATAATAATATATAATAATAATAATAATAAGAGAGTGTGTCAACTGGTGGACTTTGCGGTCCCAGCAGATCACAGGGTGAAGCTGAAGGAAAATAAAAAAGATGGATAAATGCCTGGACCTTGCCAGAGAATTGAAAAAGCTGTGGAACATGAGAGTGAAAGTGATACCAATTGTGGTTGGTGCACTTGGAACGGTCCCAATAAACTTGGAAAAAAGACAGGAGGATCTAGAAATCAGTGAAGATGATATTTTTTAAAATTTTATACAACAATACAGAGGTTCTCAATCTATGCATGATAGTAGACTGGTCCACTGCAAGGGGAATCCATTGGAATACACCGACTGCATCCTCTGCAGAGGGGTAAGACTACAGTGAAATACCATCAGCTAACGCTGATGGGAAAAACTCAAAAGGAGTGAAAATAATAATAATAATAATTTATCTTCACAATTATATGATTTCAAATATTCCTATCTAGTACTGGTAATTTTCAAATATATGCTATTACTCTGAGTCAGAGTGAACCTGGATATAGTTTAATGTTATACCAAGGACACTCCTTTTAAGAGGGGGATCTTACCACTCTGCAGATTCCCCTTGCAGTGGACCAGTTTGCTATCGGACATAGATTGGGAACCTCTGTATTATGATATATAAATAAAAAATATCATCAGTATTGATAGAACCAGTGCATTCCAAGAATGAAATTGGCTTATACCAGATTATATTTTTTGTCAAGATAAAATTATAAATATAGTTTTTTTTACTATACTGTCCATATCCCAAAGTTCAAACTTCTATCATAACTGATAAAAAGTTTGCCAAAATAAGCAAAGAAAAATAGATGAAAAGTCCATCACAACATTAGAAAAGCAACCAAGTTTTTATCTACTATTCTTTGGATAACTATCTTATCTTCTTTCACTACTCAAATTTCTTGCTTCCCATTAGGAATCTCTTATGTTCAGATGATATTTCCCATGAGTAGGAGGAGGAGGAGAAAGAGGCATAAAAGAATGAAAGAGAATCTTCTGTTTTTCTAAGTTCTTTGTTGGAAGAGCAGGTTGAAAATACAATGGAGCACCCCAACAGCTAAAATAACCAATTCTAAAATTACAAGACATAAAAAAAAAACAGCTCAATTTTTTATCTGCAGACCAAATGGAATATATTGAAAATGTGACTTTATGTGCATGCTTATTCATAGAAAACCTCCTTTAAAAGCTGAGCTTTTTCTAAGGATTTCAATTCTACCATTAATGATGGTATTGATAATATGTATTTATAACAAAAAAATGTGTATGATGTTATCACAGGTTAATACAACCCAAAAGATTCCCTTTACTTGGTTGAATGTAACATTACATAGTTGAAATATGAGAAGGGTGTCACCTAATGTCTAGAACAGACATTTTCTTCATCTGATGAGAAACTTAAATTATAAAACAGGAAAATGAATTATTACAAATGTGGATGAATAGAAAGAAAATATAGCAAAAGTTTATTTGATCTTTTAAAACATATTAGTCAGCCAAAAAGTGTCCTTTTATCCATAATTAAAAATATCCTTTTATCAAAATAATTTGGCTGATGATATAAATTATTTCATCTGAACATTAGATTCTTACATCTCATATAACAATTAAAGCTAATCAATTTGGTAAGAATATTTTTCTATAAAATCTCTTGATAAATTAAATTGTATTGTAAAAGTAAACTTTATAAAAGTAACATAATGATTGAACTAATGAGTGTGACTTTGGCTTAATTTCTTCAAGAAAATATTTGCCAGTCTATAAGATACTTCTTTATTCAAACTAATATATCTATGCCATTAAAAATGATGGTGTATATGAAAATAATATTTAGTTAACTCCTTAGTTCTAGGGTGAATCAAAACTTTTGAATATTTTGGTATGGGCTAGTTTGCAGCATATATATTACATGACCAAAGCAGTTTAAACCATGGTAGGTAACCGCTATGGTCAGTAGTATCTTGGTAGTTGGTGCACTGACACACTGTGCATTGCCTCAAACCGTGATTTCTTGACTGACTGCATAGATGAATATGTGATGCAGCTAGACAGGAAATCATGTTTTATGATGTCAAACTGAAACAACAAAAAATAATTGTTATATGAAAGCTGAAGGTTCACAGTAGAGTAACATGAAAGAAATTTCAATTATGTTACCTCAACCCTGCTATTAAAGTAGACCTAGAACCGTTAATTCTAAAGTTATGTTCCAAGCCATAAAGGCAAATCCAGTATCAAGTGAGCTTGGCATCTGACAGTCTTGTGAGCTTTGTCACCTTCATAACCACAGTAAACGCCTTTAGAGTGGTACTGCAAAACATTTGAATCCCTCTGGTATTATTTCAATTGATATAGAAGACTCACAATTATATCTATTCAATTAATACCTGAGATCCTATGTAATATTGACATTATATAAGAATGAAAGAAATATTCAATTCTTTATTAATATATCATAGCTGTAGTGAAGAATTGAGTAGCTGATAATGTTTTTTGTGAAGTAAACATCGGAGCATTGTATGCACCATTTTGGAAAAAGATAATAGTGCTGGGTTTAGAAACATGGACTAGCCCAACAAATTCCAGTGGAAGTGAAGAAGCTATTTTCAATGATCCTCAATGCCATAATTCTCCAATGCACCTTTTTTGGAAAAATCGCTGGGCACTTGCTTGAGTGTGGTTGGCTCTTCATGGCAACAGCAGAAATAATGAAGTGGATGACATTCCCCTCAGGTGGATGATCCTACATGAAATGGAGTAACAGGCACGAATTCAGCTTGTGGGTTAACATGAGTTCACTGATCCCTAGAGTCCCATTGGAAATCAACGAATCCATCCTCAAAGATGCGTGTTGGTTGTGTCTTGGGAACTTTGCTTGACATATTAATTTGCCTAGCGTTTGGCTACATTGGAAGGCATCAACCCTGAACTACAAGAGTAGGAAACGGTGCTATATCAGATCACTTAATTGCTAATGTGTGCATTAGAAGATTTTTTTATGCTCTGATCAAGAGGGCATGAATACACACCGAGGCCACTAGCAAAATTTGATAAGATATTTGAGCACATTTAGAGACTTGATTTAAGAGTACAGATTAGGCCAAACTGAACTGACATTTTGACTATGGTGATGTTCGATGCAGTTAAGAAAGAAGAAGATCTCATGTATACAATATAAGTTACTTTTGTGGATGAACTGGGTCCCACTGAAATTATTAACATTCAATGATGAAATGGGCATTTTGGTGTGAAGTGGATATTATATTTTGCAAACAAGTTCAACCTGTTGGTGTCAAAGGCAACTGTTGAATCACTGGTCAATCACTGATGATAGGGCAAATGGGTCATTTGGCTTTGATTTCTTGGTGCATTTGGATCAGCATATTTGAATTATGTCATAAAAGAATTGAAATAAATATTTCTATTAGAAAATAATGTTCCATAATGAAAACTGTGTAGTGGTTCAACTAAACATCAAAGGAAAATATTTCAACCTCAGCTGCATCCAACAAACATAATATACACATCCGCCAAATATGGATTAAGGGTATCGATTCTGTGTGTTTACTTGAGCATTAAAAGAAAATTGGAATATGTAAATTAGAATATCTCAACTGAGTAAACGTACCATTTGGTTGATGTACATCAAAATTTAAAATGGTATGAGGGATTGAGATTAACGGTTTTGCAATCAGTCTTGATCAATGGAATGCCACGCTATGTAAAGGACCTTTGTTACTATTTTGGGATGAGCACAGGTTTGAACCAAATATGTTTGATGCTTCCTCACAAGCAAACGAATGAATCTGGTGATATAGAGGTTGCTCCCTTACAACAGAGCACCAGAAAGAAGAGACCAGCTCTGCACCGAGCTCATAAGATTAGGAGTCTGATTGTAGCAGAGAATTGTATGAGTAGTGGCCTACCTTGTCAGCCAAGTAAACTTCAGGGTGCATACAGCATTTATTTTAAAAACTTCAAAATGACAACTATTTACAAACTTAATATAAATAAATACCAGACACACACATACACAATATATATACATATATATATATATTATATTATATATATATATATATATATATGTATTATGGAAAAGGTGACTTACTGGTGAATATGGTCACAATGGTTAGTTGATGCAAAATTCAGAAACGTAAGGCAGCGATATAACAAATAAAAAGTGCTCAATATGCTAGTAGAGAAAATTTATTGTAATACAGGTACAAGTGATAACCTACTCGAGTTTCTCCATAAGGATCTTCAGGGTTAAATCCACTGGATTTATCAAGATATTGATTAATTGCAGTCAATTACATGTGTGTCTTTCGCGATAAATGGTTTGTTACGAGGTAGTATCGATGAATAAATATGGATTTAACCCTGAAGATCTTATGGTGAAACCGAGTACTTTATCACTTGTACTGTATTACAATATATATATATTATTATATATATACTATATATATATATATGTATACATACATACATATATGCTCTTTCTAAATAACAGGATTATGTAGTTTGTACTTAGAGTAATAAACAAATTATTTACCCTCATGAATATTTGGTAATAATTGCAATCTATTTTTGCCTAATAACTTTTAAAAAAATGAAAATTTCCTTTATTTCTAGAGAAAAACACCACATATCACATGCAATATCTGTTTTCATATTCATGATTCAAGCATTATACTTCTTAAGGCTTCTAACAAATAGCATTGTGTTAATTTTTTTGTAAAAATTGTAATAATTTACTTTTATTAGGAATTATGTTGATTTAATTACATTACATTGATTGTTTTATCTTTTTTTCTAGAATATCTTGAAATATAAATTAAAATATTTGGAGAAAAATTCATGAAATTATATATTATCATAAATATCCAAATACATTCCTTGCAAATACTTTTGACTTACTCTAGTTTGTATACTTCTTACCTGTGATAAATGTGTGTCTAAGTACAGAATCATATAAAATATTATCACTAAATATATACTATTGAGTAAGCCATATAACAGTAGTTCATGATGATACAGATGCTTTTATTTAGGTAGCAGTGAAGTTATTAATTTAGTATTTTATAGATATTTCCATTATATAGAGAATTTGAATAATTACATTAAAGCATACACCACAAATTTATCATTTAGTTAAAAATTGGACTGAAAATAGTTGTATTTCCAATGTTAGAGTATTCTAAGTTTATTGCTCTAATAAAAATATAGCAATGATTTGATACTTTTGAGTGTGTGTGTTGTGTGTGTGTGGTGTGTGTGTTGTGTGTGTGTGTGTGTGTCTGTGTGCATGTCTATGTCTGTGTGTACTTGGAAAATATAAAAAAACAAATATTCAGTGAATGTGTTTATTTATTTACAAATAAATAAGCACATCCACTGAATTATATTTTCCATATATATATATATAGATATATATAGATATATAGATATATAAATATATATAAATATATATATATATATATATATATATATATATATATATATAAACATAAGAGAATATTAGTCATTTAAATCCTATGTGTGATCAAAAAGTATCTAGTCTGAATCTTTAATTTTTTTTAAATTATAAGCTTTAAAATAAGATGTGTACACTGTGGAACAATTTATTTGATAAAGTCATGATGTCTAGATATCTATACTGATATCTAAACAAGTCAGCTCTGTCAGCTGGGGTGTTAGAATACACCGACTGCACCTCGACAGAAGGGTAGAATCCCCCCAATGGGGCCACCTGTTGGCCATAGGTGGTGACCCAGATGCTTAAGGATGGGACCCTGGTGGCTGAGCAGTCCATGATATACAACACTCCACTTTGGCCCTTACTTAGGCTAGACAGGTGGTAGGAGTGGCACCCTCCAATCAATCGGGTGGTCACGTCAAGCCCTAGCACTTATGTGATTGTTCCAATCCTATTGCCTTTATGGCAAACCCCTCAGCCCTTTTTATCATAGATGTGATAGAAGGTGTTGGATAAGGTTCTTAATGTCCATCTGATGGTGAAGTTCCATTTCTGGAACTCTGGGGAATGTGGAGTACCCTTCATCGCCATTACTCCCAAGTTCTCTTTGAGCTGGAGTGGTAGTATCTGTTAGTCTCATCTATTGGTTAAATAGAAAAAGATGAGTTAAAAAAATATGTTTAAAAATTGAGTTGAGCAAAATGAAGAATGAATAAAACAAAATGTCTTCAGCATAAAATATCCCAACAAGGGTTGACATGCCATAAAATCCAACCAACCAACCAACTAGACAAGTCAGTACCAATTTGTATATCAAAGCAGAAATGCGTTTATAAATGCATACATCAATAAGTCTGTAGTCTAAGAATTTAATTGATATAAGAAATATTTATTTCCAGCATTACCTCATACTTTCAGAATGCACTTAATTCACTAGCAAATGTAAATCACAAAGATTGAATATTAAAGTTTATCTTTAAAGGAAATAGACTGTTTGACCCGATTGATGCCCACAATACACAGGTTTTATGAAACCTTTCAGCAGCAACAGGTATTTCAGTATTAGTTAGCATGTCAAAACTATAATCAGATGCAAAACATAAGACATCATATAAAATATTTTAATTTTCAGAAGAGAAAAATTTACAAAATGATTTAGAAAATTTACAAAATGATCTTACTAAAATATTTATTCATATTGAATTAAACATAATTGATTAAGTCTATTGGTTGTTCATGAAGCAGGAGATATAAAATAATTAAATGATATTGTTTATTTAGGTTATTTGGACAATAGACAAAATAAATCAATAATCTCATGTAAAATTAAAAATAAATTTCCTACAAAACTCTGGAAATGTTTCATAACCCACAATTAAATTTATAAAGCAATTAAATATCTTTTGAGTTATTCAATAAATCCTTTGTAGCAACAGTTATCATCTGTGTACACTTTTTATTGGTAAAAAAGATTGAAAAACTGACATAATTTAGAAAAATGAAATAAGTAGAAAGCATTTTTGTATGCAATCCGAGTCTTAATCTCTTAGGTTACTTCAGCTCATATTATATACAAATCTTAGAGAGGTTTGATTAATCACATAACACCAAAGGTGTTTGTAAGCAGGAATTTTATTGAAATTTAAATTGGTAGACAATGCAAAAAAATCTAAGAAAAAAGTAGAAAAAATTTGAACAATAAATGAAATAAAACTCTTTTTGTCAATGTTTGAAGTAGATTAAGTAGAGCATTGAGAATACCCTACATAATACACACACACACACACACACACACACACACACACAGACACACACACATACATATATAATATATATATATATATATATATATATATAATATATATATATATATATATATATATATAGACAGACAGAGAGAGAGAAAGAAAGAAAGAAATATATTTATGTATGTATCTATGTATGATTGGGTGTGTTGTGTGTGTGTGTGTATGTAATATAATAATATATAATTATATGTCTGTGTATTTGTGCATGTATAAAGGAAAGAATGAAATGAAAAGCTTGATTAATGGTTGATGATAAAGATATGACAACGTATTATTTGGTCAATATATCATTTATTTCTGACAAGAAATGTTGATGTATTTCATTGTTGGAAATAGTTTTGCCTGTTAGAGAAAATGAAATTTCATCCAATATGAAGTATTAAGAAAAATATGTGAGAAAACAAAGAAAAATATATTTTAGAACAGCTTTACATGAAATAAGCTTTTTCATATCAAGAAAGAAAGATGTTTAATATTTGCATTATTTATATGATTCAAACAATTGTCACAGCATACTGATTACAATGAAAGAACATATGAAGAAAGCAGGAGAAAATAGTGGCTGAAATGTTTTGAGTATAAGAACCAAGATAAGTACATTAGTCTGAATCATGTAAATAATAACAATTCCTCATCTCAGAAATTTAAACAAATTATGATGTTCAAGCTAAACAAATATGAATATTCTACATTACTATTAGCTATTACTAATTTTTCTTACATTGGGTACTGATAAAAAGCAACTAAAAATCAAGTTGTAAGATTATACTAGTCAAAAGTTCCAATAATAATAATAATAATAATAATAATAATAATAATTAATAATAATAAATTCAGACAACAGCTTTGTTGAAATCAGCTAGAATACTCAGGAGAGTTGTGGAGACCTAAGGAGACTTGGTTACTCAAACTGAAAAATCATCAGCTAACACTGATGTGAAAAACTCATAATAATAAGACTAGAGAAACTGGAAAACAGCAGAAGAATTGAGACCATCCAAAAAACAGCATTATTGAAATCAGCTAGAATACTCAGAAGAGTCCAGGAGACCTGAGGATACTTGTTGTCACGCAGACTCCAGTGAAAGACCATAAGCTAACACTGATGTGAACAACTCACAAGGAGTGATAATAATAATAATAATAATAATAATAATAATAATAATAATAAAGTAAAATTGACAGCGGGAGAACAAACCTTAGCAGAGGTGAGGATACAAAGGAGCATATTCCAGGCAGACTCTCTAATGCCACTTCTATTTGTCATAGCAATGATGCCACTCAACCATATACTCAAGAAATGTACAACAGGATACAAATTTAGTAAATCACAGGAAAAAATAAACCATCTAATAGAGATGATATCAAGGTTTACGCCAAGAATGAACAAGAATTTGAAATGCTCATACAAACTATAAGAATATACAGCCAAGATATAGGAATGGAGTTCAGCATTGACAAGTGCGCCATGTTAGTGATGAAGAAAGGGAAAACTATATCGGTGAATGGAATAGAATTATCAAATCGAGAAGAAATTAGGACACTAAGAGAAAAAGAGAACTATAAATGCCTGGGAATACTAGAAGCAGACACCATCAAACAAACAGAAATGAAAGAAAAAGTAAGAAAGGAATACTTCAGAAGAACAAGAAAGCTCTTAGAAACCAAACTATGTAGCAGAAACCTTATCAAGGGAATAAACACTATTGTAAGATACTCGGGACCATTCCTATAATGGACAAGAGAGGAGCTCCGACAGATGGACCAGAGGACAAGGAAACTGATGACCATGCACAAGGCATTCCACCCGAGAGACAACACGGACAGACTCTATGTGTCAAGAAAAGAGGGGGGAAGGGGTCTGGCCAACATCGAAGACAGTGTTGATACGGCAACCCAAGCACTAGACAAATACACTAACAACAGTAACGAAAGACTAATTGCAGTGGCCAAGAAAAGCATTTGCAACACAGTGACAAACAGAAATACATTAAAAAAAAAAAACAGAAATGGAAAGAAAAACAACTACATGGGTACTTTAAGTGTCAAACTCAAGAAATATCACATCAGTAGACCTGGACATGGCTAAGAAAAGGAAACCTCAAAAGAGAAACCAAATCCCTAATAATCGCAGCACAAGACAATGCCATTAGAACAAACTATATAAAGGCAAAAATAGATAAGACGCATCAGAATAGCAAGTGCAGAATGTGTGGAAATAGAGACAAAACAGTCAATCACATAAATAAGCGAATGCAGCAAACTAGCACAAAGAGAGTACAAAACTAGGCACAACTCTGTGGGAAAGGTGAACTGTGCAAGAAATTCAATTTTCACCATACAACCAAATGGTATAAGTACAAACCTAAACCTGTCCTAGAGAATGAGAGGCACAAAATTCTCTGGGATTTCGAGGTACAGACGGATCACCTAATCATGGCCTAGTATTAATTGACAAGAAAAAAGGAACCTGCCATCTTGTGGATTTTGCTGTCCCAGCTGATCACCGAGTGAAAATGAAGGAAAGCAAAAAGACAGACAAATACTTGGATCTTGCCAGAGAACTGAAGAAGCTATGGAATATGAAGGTGAAGGTCATACCAATTGTAATTGGTGCCCTTGGAACGATCCCCAAAGCACTGGAAAAGAATTTGGGTGAACAAGAAATCAGAGGAAGAATTGAGACCATCCAAACTACGGCACTGTTGGGATCTGCTAGTATACTCAGAAGAGTCCTGGAGACCTGAGGAGACTTGCTGTCACTCAACCTCCAGTGAACCAACAGCTACAGCAGGTGTGAAAAACTATAATAATAATAATAATATAATAATAATAATAATAATAATAATGGTTACAATGAATATGAGATGAGTTCAAAAGTATTGAAATTTAAGCTGTATCAAAACAGGCATGAACAATGAATGAAACATTAATTTTTTTAAAGTTGTCTTTAAACACATTTATCTCTGAGAGTTTCACACCTGTGATTTTTTTTGATAGGATTGAATCTTCCTCTTAAATTTTAATTTTTAAAATCTAAATATGTAAAGTATCACTCTTAATAATTTATTTTATAATACCTAGTATTTAAAAACAGATCTTGATGAGTGGATGAATTTCAATGAAAATTCAAAATAATTTTCATTATTTATGAAGGAATTAAAAAAGGAAAGAAAAAAACAATGAACTAAAAATTCTATAAAGAATAAAAATTGAGTTTGTATTTCAAAGTTTAATGGATTTTATAACTGGTAGAAATGATAAATAAATGAATACATATTGTAAAATGAGAACAGAACAATTAAAATAAGGTTGGATTTTTAATAGAAAAAAAAACCTAAATGTTTTGATTATCTATTATAGAAATTATGAGGAAAGTGAATGTTAGATATCAATTACTTTAGTTTATATTGTTTGCTTATTGATACATCAGTTTTAAATAAATGAATGACCATAATCTAAAAGAACTGAAATACATTGTCTACACTGAGGTCAAGACTTTGATAACAACTGTTTATTTTACAATCTTTCTTGTTAATTAAAAAGGTACACGAAATGGTTACAAATAATTGTTACCATAAAAAATAAATAAGTATAATGAAAGTGACTTCTCAAATTCATTTGTATATTTCATCTTACTAATTACTGTTCTGTAGAAAACTGCACAGTTTTGCAGATGAATATTACTTAAGAGGTCTATTAGTTTATATATTCTTGCTTTTTGTCTAAACTAAAGAATAATGCTATGGAATTATTTCACATCTTCAACTTGAAGAACTACCAAAAAATCTAATTAGTGATGTTTAATTATATACTAAGAAAATTATTTTCATTTTAAATACTTATTTTAGTAAGAGACATAATTCAATTTTACTTTTTCTTTTGAATTTAAAAATCTAAATAACATGGCTTCTCCATTATTATTTTTTATTGTCAGAGACCACTTTTAGTGTGAGTCCCTCTTTTCCAATAGATAAATACTTTTGTATATTAAAATGTTCCATTGGATCAAGCCAGTATGCATACTCAATTTGATAGCTCTACACCTAACCATTTAGCAGTCTTTATAGGAGAGAAAATCAATTTTTTTCCAAATTATTAATATACATAATATGTACAAAATGAATACAATGATTAGCTTCTTAAAATTTTAATGTATAACTAGCAATGAATTCAAGTTAAACCCGTGATAGAGAAAAATCCAATCATGAATTATATGCGCGACGTTCAGTGGAAATTCCTCCATGACAGTAGTCCTGTTTTTTACAATGAGTTATCCTCCCTAAGCAGACAGATTCCCAAACACAATGTCTTGATCATTGGGGGTGACATAAATGTGCAGATAGGCAAAAATGAGAACAATAGACACTACTTAAATAACATCCCAAATTGAAACGGCGAACTCCTAGCCGAGTTCTTTCCTGAGAACAGGCTTACATGTTTAAATACCAAATACCAAAGAAGAAAAGGCAAACTATGAACCTACACCTATAATAATATAAAAGCCCAATTAGATTATATCCTAAAAAATAAAAATGGATAAATAGTGAAATGAACTGCGAAGCATACTCCTCTTTTGAAGGAGTATCCTCCGATCATAGAATAGTCACAGCAAAATTACAACTAAGTCTACGTAGACACAAAAGGCAAACCAGTAAATATGTACGATATGATAGGTCGACACTTGTCAACAGTGATATATGCAATTGCTATGCTGTAGCAGTAAGAAATAAATTCGATATCCTCCAGGAGAGATCTGAAAGCTTCACTCCAAATGAGGAAAATGAAAACTTTGTCAGTGCCCACCTAGAAACAGCGGCTGAGTGCGTACCGATCAAACTAATAACCAAACACTCTGTTTCCTGGGAGACAGAAGCATTTGAGAAAAGAGAAACGATATCAAAAAAGCAGCCCAATGTAATAAAACAGACCCAACTAACACCAATATACACAACCTTAAGAAAGCCAAGATAGAACTAACCAAAATATACGAAAAAGAACAAACAGAATACTTCCAAGAACAAATAAATAAAATCAGACAATCGGTGAAACAATAAATGAAATTAGTGGTAGGAAAAGCATACCTAGATCTAAGTTGAAGGCAACCAGCCAAATTGATTGACCCCAGAAATGGAAGGAACACTTCCAGAAACTGTTAGGAACTCCCCTAAAATCATAGAATAACCAACTAAACATTAGACTAGGAGATTTTACTATGGAGGAACTCGATGAAGTACTAAGAAAAATAAAAAATAAAAAGGCTGCGGGCCTCGACGAAATACCCACAGAGGTCTGGAAAATAAGGAAATTTAATAATATACTACTTAGACTATGCAATATATAGACAAAATAGAATAGATAAATAGACGAAAGGCTGCATCCCATTCCCAAAAAAGGGAGACTTCGGAATCGCTAAGAACTACAGAGGCATCACTCTTACTGCTATAGCTGCTAATATATATAAGGTGCTTCTCCTTAATCGCATCAGACCTGAAATAGAGAAAATCCTTAGGAAAAACCAAAACGGATTCCGCAGAAATCGATCCACAACCTCTCAGATCCTGAATATTCGACGGATTATAGAAGGGATTCGAGCAAAGAATTTAGAGGCAAAGCTGCTATTCATAGATTTTTCCAAGGCATTTGATTCCATACACAGAGAGAAAATAGAACAAATACTACTAGCATACGGTCTCCCCAAAGAAACGCTTGCCGCTATAATGATGCTATACAAAGACACTAAAGCAATTGTACGCTCACCTGATGGCAACACATATTTCTTTGACATAGCCGCTGGAGTCCTACAAGGAGATACATTAGCACCATATATATTTATAATATGCCTAGACTATGTACTCCGAACATCATTAGATACCATAAAAGAAAAAGGTCACACTCTAGAAAAGGCAAGAAGCAGGCAATATCCCGCACAGACTGTCACAGATGTAAACTACGCTGATGACCTTGTACTTCTTGCAGATACACCCGCACAGGCCGTCACTACTGCATAGCCTGGAGAAGGTAGCAAAGAATATTGGCCTCTATGTGAACTCCGATGAAACTGAGTCCATATGTTTCAAAAAGAAAGGAGACATCTCCAGACTCAACGGTAAGCCTCTAAAGCCAGCAAAACAATTCACATACCTAGTTAGTAATATCTAATGCAAAGAAAGTGGTGTTAATACAAGAATAGGAAAGGCATGGTAGGTCATCAACAGATTATCAGACATATAGAAATCCGCTCTCACTGACAAGTTAAAGCGACAATTCTTCCAGGCTGTGGTGATATCAGTGCTGCTGTATGGTTGCACCACTTGGACCCTAACGAGGTGCCTTGAGAATAAGCTAGATGGGAAGCTGCACAAGAATGCTGTGTGTGGTCTTGAACAAGCCGTGGAAACAGCACCCCACAAGGAAGCAGCTGTACGGCCACCTGCCCCCTATCTCACAAACCATCAGAGTGAGACGGACAAAGCATGCTGGACAGTGCTGGAGGAGCAAGGACGAACTTATAAGGGACGTTTTCCTGTGGAATGCCAACACATGGACATGCTAATGTGGGCTGCCCACCAAGCACCTACATTGACCAATTCTGCGAGGATACTGGATGCTGTGCAGAGGACCTCCCTGGGACAATGAATGATAGAGAAGGTTGTCGAGTGATTGTCATGGATATCCATGCTAATTGCGCGACATGATGATGATGATGATGATGATGATAGTTTCTTTTAGTAACAGACACTTTATTTAATCTTAATTAAAATTGTAACTCGAAATTTCTTCTTTAATGCTGTTCTATCATATCACAATTTTATTATATCCTATTGCTTTTTCTCACAAAAAAAAGTTCAATGCACTTTTTGACTGCTTTAGAAACAGTGCCAAATTGGAAATTAAGACGTTGCTTATCTTGGCTACTTCAACCAAAGGAGCCTGCAGGATAAAGCAGAGTTCAATTTTCTCTCCTCATTTATTCTCTACATTATCTTTGCTTTACTAACAAGTAACAAACTTTATTTTAAAACTCGCATAGTACCCATAAAATTGGAAGTATTTACGTATGGATTGGCATTCCTGCCAAGAATCAGAGTATAGTAAGTGAGCATTCTTTGAAATGTGTTATAAACAAAACAATACATGCATGTAGATGTTTAAATGATTTTAAAACTGTCATCAGTTCATTGTGTCAGTTTATTGTATAAAGATAATATATCTATATATATGCCTTTCAAAAACATTTTTTTTAAATCTTTCAAAATTTCAAGGATTTTAATTTATGTAAACTGACCATGAATTTATATGCCCACTATTGATAACAACAATAAACACGGGCATAACACTGAACTATGTTTTTTGTGAGGACTTATGAGGCAATAAACGTCATAGAGAGAGTAAGGTAATGGCCATTGTTCATACTTGAAATATAGACACAACACAGTCTTGATTTTTTGGTGTATGTGAAAAGTCATGGAAACATATTCTAAGTTTCGGTTTCTGGTTATGATATGTTCAGATAGGTTTCTAATTTAAGTAATTGGATAAAAATATAAAGATTCTGCTTAGCTAACCGAACAAGCATAAATCAAATATCTAGTTTAGCATTTACACTGTAAACCGAACAATTTTAGAAAAACTTTAAAGTTTTTGAATTTTCAAAAACTATTATACACTGCTGGAGAAGTAAGGACGAATTCATAAGTGATATTCTCCTGTGAACACCTACATGTAGACACAGGAGTATTTTATTCGACCAGCAAAAACTTATATTGATCAGCTCTGTATGGATACTGGATGCCATGCTGAGGACTTGCAAGGAGCTATGATCGATAGGGACGAGTGGAGAGAAAGAGAGAGAGAGAGAGAGACAGCGAGAGAGAGAGAGAGAGAGGAGAGAGACACACACACACACACAGAATAATGGGAATCTGTACTGTCTGTATGACTGATGATTATAATAAAAATACGCTACTGGACCACATTAAAAGTACTTAAAATTTACTGGTCATAACTCTAACTGTTTATGAGTTATAAACGGTGAATCAGACAAAAAGTAGCAGTGAATTATGGTAAGATTAAGATAATTTTATTTAAAATTGTATATCTGTAAGATAAAAAGATACATGGAAAATTAGACTATTAAATATATAAAACAATGAAATAACAGGAAAATATAGTTGATTGAAAAGAAAGTACAAAATCAAGTCGCCAGCTGAGGTTTGAGTATCAAAAGGAGAATTCCAAAAATAAGTTCAGAGAGCATGAAATATTGGAAATAGAGAAATGGAGGATGAAAGATATTTTTTAAATAAATTATGACAAAATGTCTGGTTTTAGTTTCGTTTTTTTTTTTTTTTCATCCATTAACTCTTCCAAATGTTTCAAAAATGATTGGTATTATGAAAATGGGAAAAGATATAAGAAAAGTGAAAAAGTATGTTTGGACTCATTCTTGATGCATCCAGTCTTTCATCTTGCTAACATTTCCTCTAAAGCCAAAAATCTTTTTTTCATTTATCTACTGACGCTGAATTATTGGTAGAAAGGTCAAAGGAAATGAAAATGATGAAGAAAGAAGCCAAGAGGAAGTGGCTTTCTACAGATCCACTGTTTTCCTTATACACAGAGTTTGCAGGAAGGAAGCAAGAAAAGAGAATTGACACGGTGAAGGCTAATCATCACAGCTATACAACGCCTGAAAAGTGCAATGTTTTGCTGTAGAATTTTGTACATTAACATATGTGTGTGCC
Organism: Doryteuthis pealeii; assembly: GCA_023376005.1. NCBI lineage: Eukaryota > Metazoa > Mollusca > Cephalopoda > Myopsida > Loliginidae > Doryteuthis > Doryteuthis pealeii. The sequence goes on along the minus strand of CM042158.1, from coordinate 82,805,630 downwards.
CGTGCGTATGTATATGTGTGTGTTTATTTATTTACATAAATATATATATATATATATGTATATATATATATATATATATATATATATATATATATATATATATATCAGAGGTGGTGCTGAAAAGTTCTTAAGTTGACATAGAAGAGCAATGACCTAGAGCCCCGAAATGTACATAGTATTCCACATATTCACACTACAGGTCAACACACTTGGTACATCGTTTCTCAAGTTTCGTATATGCATGTGTATACAAACATACAAATACGCACGTGTATATATATATATATATATATATATATATATATATATATATATATATATCACCATCAAGTCGTGCTAACAGCACGGATTCATATGACTCTCTTTCTCATCACTCATCCTTATCGATCCTAGCTCCTGGCAAGTTCTCTGCGCGGCATCGAGCATCTATTATACACACACACCTGATATGTGTAAGTTTTCTACTGCTCGGCATACACTGGTGTGTGTCCATGTTTAGGTGTCCATAGGAAAACGTCACTTATGAGTTCGTCTTTACATGTCCAGCATGTCTTGTTCTTATTTGGATGGTTTGTGTGGCTGGAAATAAACTGTTTTTTTGTGGAGTGCTACTTCCAAATGTTCAAGAAAGCACGGAGAATCCTTATGTAGTTCCTGTGTAGTTTTTCTTCCCTAAGCTTTTCGGTAAAGCCCACTTGGTGCATTCTCACTTCATTAGATCAGATTTCCATATGATCGGTATCTGTCTATAGCTATCCATGCCGTTACTATGTGTACATTGATATAGCTTTCTGTATATAAGAGTTTGATACCTATGAATGCGGACAAGTCTACGAATTTCATAGATTTGCCATCCAGCATGGAGATGTATCCTCCTAGTTTAAAACTCATGAACTCCGTTTTATCTGAGTTCACATGAAGGCCAATACCAGTTGCTGCCATCTCTAGGCTATTTAGCGGGGATTCGGCTTTTGAAAGTGAATTTGCGAGAAGCGCTTGATCATCAGCGTAGTCCGCATATATATATAATATATATATATATATATAATTATGGGGAAAAAAAGAAAATTGAAAACTGAAGAAAGATGCCAATTTTGACCTGTGTGCATGCGGGATCGATACAGTTGATACACACCTTATTTTGGAATCTGTGCACGTATTGATCTCTGTATATGTGATCAATTACTGTCAAATTACCTGAAGGTTTAATACTGAATAAATTGAAACAAATATTCAGCGTGCTACGATATTATTCTTCGTCAGTGTATATATATATATATATATATATATATATATATATACACGCACCCCCCACACACATATATATACATATATATATATATGATTCTTGTCGTTATCACCATCCATATTTGCGTACGCATTTTCACTATTCCCGTTTATATGAATACTTTAACAGCATCTCTCTCTCTCTCTCTCTCTCTCTCTCTCTCTCTCTCTCTATATATATATATATATATATATATATATATATATAATATATATATATAATTTATGCATCATCGTATATATTCTTCAGTTTATACGGATATTTTATTAGCCCTACCTCTCCATTAACATCTCTGAATACTGTCACATAGAGCACAAGTTCATCGAGGGAGAAAAGCTAAACAGGAAAAAGTTAGAAGTTACAGAAGATAATGCAATAAGATATTAGAGTAAAGAGAACAACGAAAAATAAATTGACATATAGTTAATATGAAAAGGAATAGAAAGACCCACAAGCTTTCGAAACAAATACATTTATGGTGTTGAAAAAGCCCTTGCATATTTTGGTAAAAATGCGTCTCTATATTTCTTTTGCTGAAAACTTGCTTATTGAACTCATACTACAGACTGAAGAATATCATAAAAAATTAGTTACAGCAACAATTAGAAATATGTTGCTGAATAGACCTCGTGATTAAACGTAGGAGTTATTAACAAGAGTTAATTAAGTAGACGAAAAGGAAAATCCGCTTGAGATGGAAGTCGAACGATATTTAGTCTACTTGTGAGAAAAGTATTAGTTCACTATTTGATTGGACTCGCATAATCATCCTTGATGCAAAAATAATGAATATGCATTCTTTCGTCTTCTGTGTCATCGGGTTGTTTTAAGTTATCTACGGTTGTTCTTGGGTTGTAAACTTCTCGTCCATATTCTGTTAGTTTTTCATATCTGGAACACGAAGACATAGTTGGTTTTCTACATCTTTATTTTCCCCAAGACCCAACATTTCTTGCACGCAGAGAAAAATAGCGGAATTCACTCGTAACACCGCCTTTTCGATCGCCTAAATATAATTTAATCTGTTAAACTATTCCCACAGGTTCTGCTATGAAGAGATACTCTCACCCAAGGGAAATGCTACCCCAAATGTGTACAAGGGGCTAAAAGCTGTCAATCAAAATCTATAGCTATTTCCTTGACTCTTTTTTTGAGTTAATTTTTAAACTCAAATATTACATTTCATTATAAAATAAATACGCTACACTATTCATTAAGTAACATATGAACACTTAAATAATTAGTTAAATAATAGAATGTTAATTAAGCTCGTAACATACTTTTACTGTACAAAATACATATCATTAGTTTTAAGTTTTAAGGCGCAATCGAGGATGTCGGTTTCATGGTTTTAAAAACTGTCTTCCACCAGTCGTGCCACTTGTATAAAGTAAAAGCAGGTATTGTACTTTGTCAATGCGGCAGGTGACTCATTTCCTGTCGATGGTCATTTGACAAGAATAAATTATGAGAGAAAGGGAGTTTCCGCAATAGGTGTGACTTGATCCATTTCAGGTCTTAGGTTAATAACCGGAACAGGTTGCTGTATTCTGGACGGTCTCAATACACAATACGCATTGGTAAAGTAATTTCTATTACAGCGTTACAATCAGACGTGATAATACAGTTCAAGAAGGTTATGGTGGTCTTTATAACTGAACTGACCGTTTCTCTGAAGAGGAATTTCCGGTGAGACAGTAAAAGGATAAGAAAGAAATATGAAGACTTGAGGGTTGACTACCAGGACACTGCCGAGATATATTGATATATTACAAGTAGAAATTGTATTACAACTTCTTTTTTTCTCAGTTCATGTATACTCAAATTCAAACCAGTTAACGTAAGCAAACAATGAACTGCTGCCACGTTATTTTAAAGAAGAGTTATATATTTACAAAAAATAGTTTGTGAGTTAGAGAGCCATGTAAGATTGAAAGCAACGATAGTCTCTAATATTTTTGTACTTATTAACCCTTGTATCACTGAATCCCGGAAAAGAAAAGCTGAAATTCTGGGTAATTATGGAAGCTTGTGTGCTATTAATGTGAATCCAGAGAAGCGAGTTCAACAATCGTAATTGTAGCTTGGTTTGTTAGAACTCATAGTTGATTAACGTTATGCTAATGTAATCCCTATGTTACTACGATTTCCTCTTTTAATGCTATCTAGTAGACTGGAACCGATATAGGTCCAGAGAAAAAGAAGAAAGTCTTGAGCTGGTCATGTGATAATACCATGTGTACCCACCTGTGGTAGTCCCAGCGTTTACTTTCTAATCATCATCATAAATAACACGCTCATGTCGGAAGAGTAGCCATATAGTTCCATAGTCTCCCTATTGGTTAACCAACAGAGTCTGGAAGGTCAAGGTGGCCCACTGCACTTTGAGGTGATTATTGGGGAAGCTTTGCTTTGGCACAACTGAAATATCAATATCAATACGGTAGGTTACTAGGTGATGTTAATGTTAATACTTCCTCTTGTAAGGTGCTTACGAGCAATTATATGTACTGCGATTATATTTGTATCGGAATCTTTTTTTTTTTTTTTGAAGAATGTGAAGTGCAGCATAGAAATATTTTGATCAATGAATTTACTGTTTGTATTTTTATAAGCCTAGGTTTTTGGGTGTTTTTTTTTTCTGTTATCGTTTTCCCTTTTGATATATTACTTGATAGTTCAAACCTGACCTAATTCATCACGTGATACAACAGGTAGGTGGCTGTAGAAGTGTTACGGGCATTAACTCCCCAAATCACTATGCTCACAGCTTCTGGCCATTGTTAAAATTTGTTGAATCACTTTATGATTCTGCTCATTGATGTATATTTTTAATTTTCTCTTTTTCTCTCTCTCTCTCCTCCCTCCCCCTCTCTCTTCTCTCTCTCTCTCTCTCTCTCTCTCTATAATATATATATATATATATATATATATATATATATATATATATATATAATGTACGTGTACGTATATGTGTATGACTAGCATGATTCCTAATAAATATAAGCAGATTTGCAAAGGTTGAGTTAATTGAAAAATAAACCAAATTTTTAAATAAAAAATCGATTTACTCAATTGAATTTGTTTTATGGAAAATCATTTTGTTATTGAAATGAGTAATTTGACACTGTCTTATTTTAAGAAATAAAAAGAGAGACAATTAATAGGGGTCATTGATGTCATTAGTTTGAGTTAATAAATAAGCTGATGATGCTTTCTTGTCCAACTGTCAGTCTATCTCGAGCAGGTGTTCTGCTTGAAGGCATTGCAACTATAAACTCTTTCTTACCAATGGAAAGAATTCATGCCAGTATTTAACAGCTGCCAATGAAATTGTAAACGTATATGCTTTGCTGTTGAGTCATAAGAATTTGTCTCCTCCACAATGAAAAGATAAAAGAAATTATGGTGTGGTCATGGCTGAATGGAAGTTAGTCACATTAACAAATGAGTAGATGGAATTTTTCTTCAAGGAAAAGATCACACAAAAACAGAAGTGTTTGCAAAGTGCCAAATGGCTTTTGATAGATATTAACAGATCTAAGAAAGATTCTGATGAGTGCATACACTTATGAAGTTACGAGCAGTTGATTTGCAGTTTTTAAAGTAAACGCTTTTGAGACGACGCTTGCATTTTGCTCCTAAAAAAAGAAAAATATATTTTCTTTAAAAAAAAGAATTTCATGCATATTTTTAATCTTAGAATTTTTGTTTTTGTTGTTTTTATGTGTTGATTTTTCCGTTTGCCAAAGAAAATATTTCTGACATATTTGGATGACAAATGGAAAAAAGGGATTCGAAGAGAATGTAAGCAGCAACAACTCAAAATGGACATTATTGGTCTTCTTGGCTGATTATTATTGAAATAATCTATAACTTCTACTTTGAGTTTTATGTTTACACAATTTTTATAAGACTATAGTATTACTTAGGACATAGGGTAAAGTTAACCAATAATCAACCAAGAATCCTTTCTATCTCTAAAACTCTCACTACACACACACACACACACACACACACACACACATACACACACACACACACACACACACACACACATATATATATATATATATATATATATATATATATATATATATATTGTTAAATAATGCAACCATTTTTGTCTGCAAGTTTTGTCTTTTGTTTTTCGTATTGCCGGATTATTTTTATAATATCTGGCGAAAATTGGCTGATGTATTTGCCATATATCATAGACCAAGTACTTTCCACCGTAATAATAATAACAACAACAATAATAAACACAATCTATATAAATAGAAAATGGAATAGCCCATTGTTGTACGGTTTCAAAATACACTGAAGATGGCCCACGATAGGGCGGAAAATACTTGGTCTATCACATATGGCAAACACATCAGCCAATTTTCGCCAGATATTACAAAAATAATCCGACAATACGAAAAAAACAAAGGACAAAACTTG
>CM042158.1:82777396-82794896 GCA_023376005.1 Doryteuthis pealeii | reverse complement strand
TATATATTAGGAGGTTTGTGGTGTAATAGTTATTATCATAGGGAATAGACACAGAAACCAAAGTTCAAAGCCTGGATGAAGCTGTTTGCATTTCCCATAAATGTTAATACCCTTGTGAAAGGTAGGAAACAAAATATTCTCCCTCCAGTTATGGGTAAATAGTAGAGTGGACTAGGTTTTTCCACCTTAGTATAGCAGCAGGTCAAGTAGAAGCAAATTGGCATTTTATTGCAGCCTGTTTTTTACTGATAGATAGGGTGTATATATATATATATATATATATATATATATATATATATAAAAGTAATTGGTAATTTTGCTTGAAGCATTGTTAAGTATGTTATAATATATTAAAATTTGAAGGCAACACAATGCGTATAAAAAATACAAACAAAAAGATGTTTTTTTGTCTTATTTATTTAATAATATTATAATATAATATTGAAATCGATAAGACAAAAAAACATCTTTTTGTTTTTATTTTTATATGCATTGTATTGCCTTCAAATTTTAATATATTATGATATATATATATATATATATATATATATATATAATCTATGGTAATCTTGCTGGATTAGAGTAAATGATCCTATATACAAGTTAATGCATGCAGAGGTCTCAAAATAATGTTGGCCTCTTTTTTTAAATTCAAAATCATCCTTGTAGACTGGTTCCCACTAAAACTAGAGATTCCAGCCTGCCCAACAAATTAAACTATAATACAATATAAATATGCACAATGTTCTGTTATATATCTAGTTTAATTCTCTGCATAATTTTTGTTTAGTAGTTAAGTTGTGATTGATTGTACTTCCCTCTGAATATATTTCATCTCACATTCCAAAAAAAGATAACGGAAATGAAATAAAATAAAGAATAAGAAAGAAGAGAAAAAGATAGTTTATGGTTTGATGAGAAGTTTAAGAGAAATGAGAATTATGAGACATAATATTCAAAAGAATGAAATAATGAATAGCAAAACCTAAATACAAGATTTACAATGCTGAAAAGAAAGTAAGATTATTGTTAAATGACAAAAAAAAATGGCATAGCTTTTTTAGATCCTTGAATAGTATACTAAATGAAGTGAGATATCAGTGCTAGCATAATACAAAGCAATGTTGTTGGGGTTTTTTTTTTCATATTCACATGAGAAAATTTGAGCATAAAGAACAGTTATATCAATGCATCAAATTTAAGATTATTTTAGCAATTTCTTTTGAAAATAGCTTTGTGGTGATATGTGTCTGCACATCATGAAAAATATTTCTTTTCTTTTCCTTTGATTGCTGTTGAAGTATACATTGATGATAATATATGCATCATTTCATACATTCATTCAGTTAAGGATTTTCAAAAAGAATCTATATTATAAAGGTTTGACTTTTGCATGTTTGTTACGCATAAAACATGACAGATTGATGTATTTTTTAGTTTTAAAATGTTCTTAGATGTAAACCAACTTTCAATTCATTTTGCCGGCTAATAATAATAATAATAATAATAATATAATAATATAATAATAATAATAATAATAATAATGATAATAATAATAATAATAATAATAATAATAATAATAATAATAATGATAATAATAATAGTGTGAGGTCTATGTTCACACTCACCCCAATCATTTTAAATTCTTGAAGGATAAATTTTAATACTGTGCTAATTATAGAGTACTTTCCCTCATTTATTTATTTCCAAACAATTATAATACATATTTCTTATAAATTATAAATTTCATAAATCAGATATGACTTAACTTTAGATTTAATAAGTATCAAAATTGATTGGTAAGAGAGTTCCATTAAATGAAATTATTTAATAAGTTTTCTCTGATAGATTTTGTATCCTTTTTTTTCTGTGATAGATATTTATAACATGTTGATATTTCAGATTTTACAAGTTCATGAATATATACAAGAGTATTGCATCTTTTAGAAGTTTGTATCAATCATATTTATTATACAATAAACTACCATACTTGTTATAGTTATTCGTTTAAAAGATGAGACAAATCACTTTTTATGTGTTTAATTAAAAAATAATTTCCAATTATCTGATATTTAAAAAAATATCAAACGTACATTTCAACTGTTCATACTGAACTCTCCTTTATGGGTTAAAAAATAGATATACTATGGTATTTATATAAATGTCTATATATATAAAATATGGTATTTATATAATGGTATAGAATATATATGGTATTTATATAATGTCTTTGGTATAGAATATATATGGTATTTATATAAATGTCTATGGTATAGAATATATATGGTATTTATATAAATGTATAGAATATATATGGTATTTATATAAATGTCTATGGTATAGAATATATATGGTATTTATATAAATGTCTATATGTATAGTATATGGTATTTATATAAATGTTTTGGTATAGAATATATATGGTATTTATATAAATGTCTTTGGTATAGAATATATATGGTATTTATAAATGTCTTTGGTATAGATGGTATTTTATAAATGTGTATAGAATATATATGGTATTTATATAAATGTCTTGGTATAGAATATATATGGTATTTATATAAATGTCTTTGGTATAGAATATATATGGTATTTATATAATGTCTTTGGTATAGAATATATATATTATATAAATGTCTTTGGTATAGAATATATATGGTATTTATATAAATGTATATGGTATTTATATAAATGTCTTTGGTATAGAATATATATGGTATTTATATAAATATATATGGTATAATATGTCTTTGGTATAGAATATATATGTATTTATATAAAATGTCTTTGTATAGTATATGGTATTTATATATATATGGTATTTATATAAATGTCTATGGTATAGAATATAAAAATAACTTATGCTCCTGTAGCCTGAAACAGTTTTTAACAGAATTTTGTCTTGGAATTTTCACTGGATAATGTTTGATCTACATGATTTAAGTTTAGTCCAAGCAAAGGAGGAGATTATGGAAAAATGTAATATTTGTTATAAAAAATAACTGCTTTCTTAATGATTAGATTGTAGCTTTACTTTCTGATTTAACTTAGTCAGTAAAACATTTGCATAGAAATCACAAGTTTCCGGGTTGGAAACTGATCTTCACCAACTCAGTGCATGAGTAGCATAGCTTGGATAATCTCATCTGTGCAGGGGGTTGATGATAGGTGTGATGCTCTACCTCAGAGAAACAATCTCTCTGGTCTAGCACTCGCAAAAAGAGGATAGACTCCCTCATTATCTGGCTGATACTAACAATAGACCACATTGCTGATTTACTTTACCATATATGTATATATATATATATATATATATTATATATATATATATAGAGAAATGAAAGGAACTTAATCCGACAGTGTGAATTTGATATATTGAAAAAACAAAAGATGTTTACAAATGCATGGGATCATCAGGAGAGAATGTGCAAACCATTTTGGGGCCTTCCTCTCAACGAGGTCAAATAATTTTTATATAATTATACACTTTTTTAAATAATTTTACATCAGGCTATTTTGAGTCTTATTATAAACTATAATGCTTCTGATTTTTAAAAAATTAAAAATAAAATTCATTTTATTTTAAAATAAAATTCATTTTATTTTTAAGACAGACAGCGCATTTTTTGAAAAATTTCAACTTTTGACTAGCAGCGTTCCGTTTTGCGCACTTTTTCTTCTAACGGTCATTTCATCCCGTCTTATTTTTGTTGAAGACTGATCTATTACAGATATTCCGAGGGACCTCACATCAGTGATGTTGCTTTTAAAACCGTTGTGAGGAAGGCCCCGAAACAGTTTGCACATTCTCTCCTGATGATCCCATGCATTTGTAAACATCTTTTGTTTTTTCATATATTATATATATTATATATATATATATATATATACTACCTATTGTGAATTTCTGATTATCACCATCTTATAAATGAATATTTCACATCATATTTTCTACAGATTGAATATTTGAATCAATCATTTCCATACCTAATTATTCTATTATGTTGAGACTGGGTTTATGAATAAAAGAGAAAGATACATGACAACTCCCTAAATATTTTCAGCTATCTCACATAAACCAAATACAGATATGCAATTTTGAAACAGAAAAATATCTATAATAAAGAATTATTACAAAATGTTTATTTCAAGAAGTTCCTGTAAATTGTTAATAAATAAATGAATAAATATTTTTAATGTACCTAGGAAGAGATGCACACAAAACCGTCAGCTTCTTCATAAATATGAGATTCCATTTTTTTGTGACTGAGCAACCAAAATTCTTCAAGATCATTCCAATTAACTCTTCTCTTTAGATCTATTCAAGTTTGCTCAAAGATATTCATGAGGACGTTGTGTTGGCTAATCTTTTCATTATGGTGAAACCTACATCCTATTTTGACATGCTGAAAAATCCTGCATCTCCCCATTACTGATATTAAGTGATGTTGTATTTGGCACTATTCAATCTATCATCAATTTTAACCAACTTTATTGAACCATCACTTTTTATGTATTCCCCAAATCATCAAACTCTTACTGCCAAATTTCAAATTTTGTTCACCCATACAATGTGATTCATTTCACTTTCTTGTAGGTCTTCTGACAAATTTTTGCTAATTAAAATATAGCTCCATCTTAGTTTTATTTATAAATGTGATATTCTAAGTATTCATATCCCCATAGTTCATTTGTTTTTGACAAACTTAATCTTACCTTTAAATGCTTTTTTGTTTTGTTTTCATTTATGAGGAGTGAAAACCACCATTTTGCTGCTGCTATAATTTTTCTTCAGTCTCACAGTCTGGCATCCACTGCAATTTTGAAGTTGCTGTCCATGGCTTGGGGTAATTGTTGGGGTAAGGGGATAAGGACCTTTTCCCCACTCTGAATAAGTGCCAAAGTTTCTATAAATTTTGTCCCCTTGAGGTCAGACCTTTTCTTTGTTTTAAATAAATTTTCGTACTCTCCTGGCTTCCGCAGTTATATCCATTTATTTTTTGGTGTCTTTAAAACTCTTATAGGATGGTGATTAACTATTTTATGTATTACATTTCTGAGATAACACTAAATTTTCAAATTGTTTCTGTTAAATAATTTGCTTACGGTAAAAGATTTAGTGCAAAGCTTGGTAATAAGCTCCTTCAACCCACATTGGTTTTCTCAAAATTACTGTAAGGGTTAAACATAAAGCATTTCTACTTCTCTTGCACTTCTTGCCAATTTTGATTTTTTCTAATTGTATATAGACATTGAGTCCACTGATTTTAAATGCCCTTTTTTACTCATTTATCTTGTTTTTTGGAGAATCTTTGCAATATTGGAATTTGTATCCAGTCCACTAGCAACACAATTCATGGATATGTTTAGTGACAGCAAAGAGGTAGCATCAGAGTTGGTGTGATTACAGACAGGCAAATGGTTGGCCTTTCTGTATGGAATGTAAATTGCATTTTCTAAGTTAAATGTTCCAAAGAAATTTCCCACTTTTACATTAAATGAAATCTCTGTACATAAAATATATTTATGGAAGAACTTTATTAAATCTTTTTTACATATATAATCTTGTGCATATAAATATGTAAATATGTGAGCATGCATCTGTTTATGTATATCTATATCTATATCTATATGTATATCTATTTTATATATATATATTATATATATATATATAATATAATATATATATATATATATATATATAACCAGCGGTAAAACCAAAACTCAGAAAGTTGTCAAATATGTAATAAAATAAAATAATTGACGACTCTGAGTTTCACCTTCTTCATGGTCATCTACTTGATATATATATATATATATATATATATATATATAAAAGAAAAACTAATAATTTATTTGACATTAGTATGGGAAGTTTTGGCAGTCTGGGGTCATGAGATTCAATAAAGAAAATGTTGATCTTTACCATGATGACAGATTAATATATTTTAATAACAGTAATAGCTCTATGGTGGATTATGTAAGGAAAAAATTAATATAAATTTCAAAAGTCCATAACTTTAAATTAGACACAGTGTCTAAATCAAAAACATTAATTTTCTTGATATCACTTAAAGAGTGGCATGTGGCAGCCTTATAGAAAACCAAACAATTATCTGATGTACATTAATATAAAATCACATCATCATCCCACTATTACTAAACATATTTACAAATCTATAGAACATAGACTTTCTACAACTTCTTACAATTTATATATTTTCAACAAATCTAAAATGGTATATAAAAGTCCCCTAAAAAATAGGGGGTTATACCCTAAAATCAGTTATGCACAAAATAATAACAACAAAAGATTGAGAAATATATTCTTCAAAACTGTCAAAACAAACGGGGGAAAAAAGGGTTCCAATTAATGAAAAAAAAAAACATTAAAAATCCACAGTACAATTACAACATCAGCTTCAATAACAGAAGATATTTCAACTGTATCATTCTATCAAAACCTTTTATGACATATAAAAGACATAATGGGCAAAACCTGTATGACATATGAAAGACATAATGGGCAAAACCTGTATGGCATATAAAAGACATAATGGGCAAAACCTGTATGGCATATAAAAGACATAATGGGCAAAAGCTGTATGACATATAAAAGACATAATGGACAAAACCTGTATGGCATATAAAAGATATAATGGGCAAAACCCAATAATAAAATGGGATATTGTGAAAAACATAAAACAACAAACTTATAAAAGCAGGCTGTGTCTAAAAGAAAAATGATATATTCTACGAAATGCTGGAGAAATTTCCTGAAGAAAAGAAGAAAATTAGTTTTTAAGTGTAGACATATCAACAAATTCCTCTTGTGTCATCTACCACCTGACTCTAATTAATCCCATATTTTACATTCCCCTATTCTTACTACAAGAGAAAGAAAAAAATAAAGGAAAAATAAGGGAAAAAGAAATAGGAAAAAGGGAAAAATATTATCAATGTTCATTTTTATTTATCTATTTATTTTTATCTATTCATTTTTATAATTTTTTCTCTCATATCTGAATGTCCCTTGCAGCAATACCTAAGTATGTTATATATTTTTTATAAACATCTTGCATAAAAAGATCCATATGAACACACATCACGCTATACAAATGCTTGATTAAACACATTTTACTATTCTCCTATGTTTGTGTTAAACATATGAAACTTGATTAACAGAAATGTAGTTTCCATAATTTTATAATCTTAGGATTTATACCTGTTCTGCTATTATAGCAGTGAACACTTTTTTATGCATACATTGAACACTTTTTTTATGCATACATTTTTCTAATTTGCTGTCCCTTCTTATATATATATATATATATATATATATATAATATATATATATATATATATATATATTGTGGAATTGAATGTGTATGGCTTTGACAAGTTCAAATTCTCATTGATGCTGTTCCCATTCTGTTTTTGCTAAGTAAATGTCTGAATCTATCTCTTTTGATAACAGCTATCATTAAAATTGCTAGACAGACTTGAGTCTCTAGCCTTAGTAGGACAACCAGTCTAGGAGAAAACTCACTCTGAATTCAAACTAAGAGCAGGAAGTCCTAACACAGCCTGACAATATCTTCAGTCATATTCTGGCAATCCTTCCAACACTGGTGCCAAGTTGTATTGGCACTTGACCATCTCTTCATCTTCTGGTGTGGGGTAGGGAGAGATAAGTTTTACTGCATGAGCAACTACCACTCTCACATACAACCTTGCTGAAACCTCCATCCAGATCCAGGCAAAAATTCAAGGTCTCGTGTGATAAAAGTGTGTGATTATGTTTGTATGCATATGTTTATATATATGTACATACAATGTACATACAATATATATATATATATATATATATTATATATATATATATATATAAAGTGATATCGATTAAATTCATTTTTTATCCATCTACATTTCTTTTCTTTACTCATTTTCCTCATATATATATATATGTATGTGTGTGTGCACATAATATGCATATATATATATACATGTATTATTATTTATATATATATATAAGATTTTTGGATGTTTGTTTTTTTTAGAAGCAATGTTGAATAAATTATTATTTATATTTTTGCTTGAAGGCAATTATAAATGCATGTATCGTATAAAATTCGATAATTATAGAAAATAAACTTGACAAGTAAATCCCGCAAAGGATGGCTCGCCATGCAGAACACCGTACAGACTGTTTCGACTTTATTAAGTCTCTTCAGCGATGTATATACTAACGACTCCCTCCGACAGGAATCGAAACCGGGACTTCACAGGCATAGTCAGAGACCATATCCGTTCGGCCGCCGGTACATAGCGAACAATCCCTGCGAAATTAACCTTGTCAAGGAAATATATATATATATATATATATATTCTCTTTCTCTCTCTCTCTCTCTCTCTCTCTATATATATTATATATATTATATATAATATATAATATATATTATATATATATATATTTATATATATATATATATATATATATATATAATATATGTGTGTGTGGTGTGTGTGTGTGTGTGTGTGTGTGTGTGTAAAATACATTAGTTGATAAAATCTGTTGGTTTACAATAGAAATGAAAAGCGTACAGTCTATTTTATATATGCCAACTTTTTCTATTGGGGCAGTACTTTTTCTTCTCTTCCAAATGATATTTTCAAATGAAAAATAAAAAATATTATTATGCTCTTCATTGTTATCATATTCTCATTTCATTTTTAATGACACTTTTTTGTGTTTGAAAATTTAAGTTTTAAAATTAAAAAAATATGTATTTAATCAGAGAAGAAGATATGTTACTAGAATCTGGTAGTCATTTAATTGTATTAGAATGAATCTTCCTTTGTTGATTGTTATCATTTTGGAATCTTTAAAATTAAAACTGATTGTTTTTAAGCATTACTTGAATCAGTTAATTTAAAGTCTTTTTCTTAGGTGTTCATTTTAATGGTTCCAGGTGTACAGACACACACACACACACACACACACACACACACACACACACACACATATATATATATATATATGTATGTATGTGTGTGTATATGTGTGTATATGTTTATGTATATACTATAAGGTGAAGGAAATAATATCACATATAAAAGTATAGTAAGAAATGTGTTCTGTATAATGTATTCCTTCTAAATTAATCAATTCCTTTATTTATTTGATTAATTTTCTTTTTGTTTCTTTTTTATTTTAATTAAAATTAGTTATTAATAAAATCTTTATTGGAATGTAATTTCCCATGCAGAAATGTTTTTTTTTTAGGGGGAGATTAAATGAAGTAACAGACTTTCTAAAATAAAAATTTAAATCTTTTTAAATCAAAAATGTGTTTTAGTTATAACGCTTTTTTTTATTTTACAATTCAGGGTTTAATTTCTGCAAAAAAATCTTTTCAATGATTTAAATTAATCTGAGAAAATTCTAAATATTGTGATGGATAACAGACTTAAAAATTCATTTCTACAGTTTTTCTAAAAATTAAAAAATAATTGCATTCATTACCGAATAAATTATAAAAATTCATCATTGATATAATTTTTATGAAAATATGGGTAATTCCATGTCAAATCATCCAGGCCATGTCACCCACCCCCTTCAATTTTTCTGAACTCATTTTACAGACAAAAATAGATTTTAAAAAGACGCCATTTCTCGACAACCCAACCAAATTTGGAGAGCTAAAACCCTCATAACTCCGCCATTTTCTGGAATTTTGGGGATTGTCTAACTTTAACATCGTCCATACGTGTACAAAATTTCAGAAAAATTGAAGTGGGTCGGTGACAATTTTACTTTTTTCTGATTTCACATGGAATTGCCCATACAAAAAATTATTGTCAAGAAATCATTATGTGATTATTAAGAAAATAAGATACAAACAATTTTTTAAATCATTGACTCTTTTCAAAATAAAAAATTAAAAAAGATTTGTCTAATTTTCCATCAATTTTGCTTTTTTTTTTACATAGCAGATGTAAGGGACTAGTTTAGCTCAGTCAGTAGAGCATCTGCTTAACAATTATATGGTTCCAAATTCAATACCCGTCCTTACCAATTCAGTGCATTAGTAGCACATCTTAGGTAATCTGATTTGTGAAGTAAAGTGGGGAGCTCACGGTAGGTGTGGCACTACACCTCAGCTAAACAATATGCCTGGTTTTAGCACTAGTGAAAAGCGAATAGACTCCCTCACTGTCTGGCTGATACTGCCAAAAGGCCACTGTGCTGACTTCACTTTTTACTTACATAGAATCATTACTATCATTAATAAATAAATTAAGAAATAAAAGAGAATTATTCAATTCTTTCTGTTCTCTTTCACTAGATTTATCGTCCTTTTCACATTAATGTACTACTTATGTATTATGGTTTTGATTTGATTTTAAAAGAGAAATAATGTTGTATGTGCATTCATTATCTAAGTATATACATGAAGTTATATATATACATGGATGTATGTTCATATATCTATGCATGATCATAAATCCAAATAAACCATATCTATGCAATTATGTATATGTATATAGATATACATTCATATGTGTTATATATATATATATATATATATATATATATATATATATATATATATATATATATATATAGAGAGAGAGAGAGAGAGAGAGAGAGAGAGAGAGAGAATTTTATTGCAGTCTAATACTGAGGAAGAATTAAAGAATATTTATTAGCAAGTGTAAAACCATAATTTATCAATTGATTTGAATCTAGTCAGTTTTATGAAAAGGGTAACTAACCTAAGACCTGTTTCATAAGAATATTTTCACCCCAAAGACATGATATTTGAAAAGATTTACTACCAACCTTTGCATTCATAAAGCAATTCAATGACACTATGTAAACCAGTAGATACATTGACACTTTATTGAAAGGGTCATTTTTTGAAGATGTTTAGTGAATGTAAATAAATGAATGTCTACTTGGAATGTTTTTGATAATCTATACTCATTCAATTTTTGTATCTTTAGTAAATCAGCCAAAATAGAAAAAGGTTTTTTGTTTAAAAATTCTCCTTTACAATTGAGAGAAAAAAGCAATTTACAATCTTATTTGCAACTTGATAATAATTGGGTGGATCTACATTTGTGCTCATGCTGATCAATATAATTCTTCAAGGAAGATAAATATTCAGTGCTAAGTATAGAGTACCTACATAAATTTTTTTTTTTTTTTTTTGTAATTACTTATAATATAAATTCCCTAAATAGAAAGTAAACTGACATCAAGCCTAATTGCCACCAAATGTGTTTTTTAAGTAAGTAATTAATTTTTTTTTCTATTGAAACATAAATATTACTGCTATCTCTGATGAGAAGTGAATGTTGCAAAATTTAGATAATTAAAAAATAAAATTAATAAAAAGTATTCAGATTTCTTCTATAAAATTATAATAAAAACACCTGGTTTGTTATCATTTAATATAGTTAATGATAAGTGCTTTTGATCTTACATATAATTAATTGAAATTCAATTCTTATGAGTGTCTAATTTATATGGCATTTGTGGATAATGCAATAATAGTTTCATAGAAATTGACCAATGACTAAAATGGTTGTTAGTCAATAAATTTATTTTACATATGTTTATATAAAGAAATGACCCAAATTGAAATGATATAGAATCTTTTAAATATCCAAAGATGAAATATTAAAAAAACACATAAATATTGAAATAATAAAAGAATTATGTCATTATTCAATGCCAATGTCTTGTGAAAATTTAAAGAAAAATCCTCTTTGCATGGCTTTTTGATTTTTATTACATATTTCCCATGATATTTAATAAATCATTTGGAAATTTTTCTTTCAATAAAAATGCAAAATTCCTACATAAAACATCTGTTTACAGTTAATTAAAGCATGCATCACTTATAAAACAAATTGCACCACTCTACCAAATTTAATAATTTTATTATACACACCATAAACTTTAATATTAATTAACCTGTTTATTTAAAAAAAAAAGAAATGATC
Source organism: Doryteuthis pealeii (assembly GCA_023376005.1). Lineage (NCBI taxonomy): Eukaryota > Metazoa > Mollusca > Cephalopoda > Myopsida > Loliginidae > Doryteuthis > Doryteuthis pealeii. The sequence continues at coordinate 82,782,878 of CM042158.1, read as the reverse complement.
TTTTGATAAAATAAACACAGTTTCTTTTTTAATTCCCTCTTTATATTATTTTAGTTTAATCTGAATTTAACTTCTTTTTTTTTTTAATTGATATTTGATATTTTCTGCAGCATTATATTTAAGTTTCTTTTCTGAAATTTAAAAAGTATTTAAGATATTTAATTCTATTTTTTGAAAAATATTTGATTGAAATATGAAAATGAATCAATAAACCTGGCACATTATCTGATTATTGATCTGAAATATTCACTGTATAATGTGTGATCTGTGTGATTTATACAGATCACTGAATTAAGTGCATTGACAAAGAGTACTATATTGAAAAGAAAAGAAATAAAGTATAAAATAAATGCTTTTTTCATCATTTGCTGTAGATTTATTGATATAACTACATCGATGTTATATTTCATTTCAAGCTTAAAAGAAATTTCTGTATTCTGATTTTGAATAATATACAATTACATTTTTAAAGGCACTTTTTATATATTGAATCATATTAATTGTTAAAAGCTCATTATTAATTCTGTAAAATTTCAAGATGACAAGATATCTGTAATCATTTATTATTAAAACAATTGATTAGTAGAGAAGAAATGAAAAAACAACATAAAAGAAAATTTATGGGAGCATGAAGTGGTCTTATTCTACAAAGAGTTTATTTTCAACCTTTTATTCTACTTAAAAAAAAGAACAGAAATATGTATTCAACTGAATAACATCATCTTTCTGGTTTGATTTTATGTGATCTATTGTTTTTGCTAGAAATCTTGCAGAAAGTAATTTTATTTTGGAAGCATACACTAAACTCATACAAGGTTTCATTGGATATTGTTGTATAATATACAGTACATCTTAGGGATTCCCTAATATTTCATCCTCCATGTTTATACACAAAAGACCAAAAAAGGAGTTTGTGTTGTTCTTAAAAGATTTTTTTTTAAATCTGTCTTTTAAAACTAAATTTTAACTAATTGTTCAATGAAATGCCAGTAATCTAATATCATCAGGAAAACGTAGCATTTACTGCCAACACATATGCATTAAATTAATCATCAACCAATCTTTTGAATTGTCAAAAAAAACAACTTTTTATTTCTAATTTATTTTATTTTCTTTATTATCTGTTCATATTTTTGACTTTTATGTTTAATTGTGTAATGCTATTACAGCAGTTTTTAGAAGATATAGTTGATCAGATTAAAGAGAGTGAAAATTCAAACCTAAAAAATAGGAATGATGAGAAAACAGATGATATGATATGTAAAAATTTCATCAAGCGTTAGTGTATGGCCTTTTTTACATTGTGGCTGGGAAAAAGATATGTAGAAACTGATAGAAAAATGTGGGATAAAAAGATTAAAGAAACTGAACAAAATTTTGTTGAGAAAATGTTAGAATAGTTTTAATAACTGACTTTAATCCTAATACATTAATGTCTTCTATTTTTTGTGAATCATTTTTTATTTGGTTTTGTTTGTTAAATCTGTAATTACAATGTTAAAATTCTGTGGATTTTTTGTCTCCTTTTTTTTTGTATCAGCTGTCAACTATTTTGAACAATGTGATCCGAGCACTGTAACACCAACTGAAGAAGTATGTGAACCACAAAGGAGATTATGCTGAAAAATAAACCTCATTCCCATGAAAGTATCTTGGTCAGGCTATGAAATTTTCTGCTGACCCTTGTATAATATGTTCAATTTCTGAGAAATGGATTTTCCTTCATTGCCTTTAATGAATTTTTTATGATAATTTCAGCTGAAGGGCTTAAAAGTGCAAAAATTAATACAGAAACTAAATTTTACATATTTTCTGAGATGTTATTTTAAAACTTTGTAGTTACTCAATAAATAGACTTTGTAGAGGGATATGATTTTAATAAAAAATATAAAATTATAAACAATAAAGTACTGCTGATATATAATGATGTTAAATCTCATTAAAAAAAATTTGTTTTTTGTTTTTATCGCTGTGTAACTCTAAAATAAACTGGGAACAAACTTTCTATGAGTTTTCCCATTCAGTTGAATACCATTTTGTGTAAATGAAGCTACAATGGAAAAAGCTTTTAGTTTTAATTTTTGGTTATTTAAAAGCTTTTTAATGACAAATGGTGAGAAATAGTAAAAAAATATAAGAGAATTTTCTATTTGTTAATACTTCTGAAAATAACTATTTTACAAAAGTTTTAAAAGTGAAAAATATTTTTTTTTAAATTCTTTAGGGCATGGTATATTGAACAGGAGACACTATCAATAATATTTTACAATATCCAACATTTTCAAGCAATGTGGATTAAAGTTGAATCTTGCCCTCACACCTTAAAATCTGGATGACTTGAGTTCCTCTCTGCATTAAAAGGGTTAATATAGCTAGGCAGTGCATTTTAAAGAAAAAGATTATCTTAATACAATGATGTAATTAGAATAGTAACATATAGTATTCCTTTTTACAGCTAACCTAGTTTCTTAAATAATGACCAAAAACCAATGTTTCAATAGAAATTAGTTATGCTTGGTCAGCAAGTTGAAAATTTAAACTAAAAGGCTTTATGGCCAATACATCATTAAAGTATTGATAAATTCTGTCAAAGATGTACATATACAAACACCTAAAAATAATGTGGCAGGTTATTTAGTAGCACATAACAGAACTGAAAGCTGAAAGGCTGGGCAGAATCATGTCTATTGGTATGTAATTTCCAAAGCAGCAGGTGGAAATGAAATGTTTATTGTCATTAAACTTTTCTGTCTTATTTATTGTTATTCTGGTGAGGGAATAACATTTCTTTCTCATCTATCTATCTATCTATCTATCTTCTATCTATCTCAATAAAAAAGGTATTACTAAAGAATTAAAACTGCTTTCAGACACAGAGTCAGTCAGTTATTTTCACTTTAACTGAAACATTCTAATGAAGTCCACATCAAACATTTGACTCAGTTAATTTTATATATTTATTCTTTCTCACCGCAAGACCAAATAGAGTATCACTGTCTGCCATCTCCCAGTTTTACAGACAAATGTCAGATAAAATTGATCTTCTCATTTTCATTGCAACCAGTCAGGTAGATAAATGGACAGATACGAATAGCCACATTTGTTTAAACCTTATTTCCTGTCTCCTGTTATTTTATCACTGGAAGGGTGTTAATTGTGAAACAAGACACCTGGATTGAAAGAAAACAATATTGATAAGCTTTCTCAGAAGTGAATTCCTCTTCAGAACTTAATGAAGATAAACAATAAGAGTGAAAAAACAGTGAGAAGAAAAGTAAATAGAAAGAAAAGTAAACCTAAGTAAAAAGGGATCATGCTAAGAATAAAAGCAAAAATGAATTGAATTCGTTTCACCAAAATGGAATCAATTTACTTTTTTGGAGGAACCATAAGGAATGGAAACAGAAAATAATCCTTGATTAGAGTTAATTTGCATATTTTAATTTTTAATAATGAATAACTTTGATTTTCTCTTGAAGAATTGATACCAATGATATATAAAGTAGACATTTCTATTAGTTAAAAAAAAACAACTGATTTTATACATCCTAAAGAAAAAGGCTAACATTGAATAAAACTTTTTGCTCAAATCTTTTACAAGTCAATGCTAAATAATTCAAAAATCAAAGTAAATCTAAAAAAAGAAGTTCATCAAGAAGTTGGACATCCCAGATTAATAACGTCCGATTCTTTGATTTCAAATTAGAATAAAAGTAATTTCATCCACTTGGTATTTTTTTATATTACAAATAGCAGCAATTATTCATTTTTGTTTTATTTACTTTCAAGTAAGCTAACCTAAAGGACTTTAACTTACATGAAATGACTATAAATTTATCTATCCCATTTTATTGTTATACCTGTAATCATTATAGGTATAACACTTTTGTTAATAAATATCCTTGCTTAGTTAATATTTTATGGTCACCTAACAGTTATTGCTTCATCTAAAAATTTAAAGACAACACACATTTTTAAGTGTTGACAGTGACTGTGAAAAAAAGCAATAGGAAAGAAAGGTCACATTTTTTGGATTCTGGCTTGGAAATTATCAGTAACATGTCTTCTTTATGTGGTTAAACAATTTGGTTAATCTGATTGACCTGAAGGATGGATTAAGATTAATATTATACTTACATTGTAAATCAAATCCATAACTGAAATCTTAAAATATTATCCTACAAACATGTTATGGGTTCCTATTAGTAAGTAAAGAAAATTTAGTCACCATAGCATTTGCCAAGTGATGACTGATAGATGAAGAAAAAAGATGTTTGGTGAAAATGTATAACTAAAAACAATAACTGAATAACTTAGTATTCAAACACAAAGAAGCAAAGAATTAGAACATGAAGGGACATTATATTTGCAATGCAAATATTTATAATTTCCTAGACTCACTGGAAGATTACATGCAAAATGGATCTAATCACTTGCTGGTCTTTTAAGACTGAATCTCTCGCAGCCAAGGCAACCATTATCAGTAATAGGTTCTATAAGCATTAGAAGATAATGGTCTTGTTAAATCTTTCTATTGATCACACAGAATGATATTAATTATGGCAGCATCAAAACTAATTAACTGGCATATTCAGATAGGAAATGTTTCTTGATAATTATATACTATTCAATGACTCAGTAGCTCTTTAACAATGTTTGGAATGACTATGTGTGAAAAAGAAGAATACATCTTTTAAAAGCAGAATTCCAGAAAATAACACTAATGTTCCTTTACTCTATTTACATGCATGGTGTGTGGTGAGGTGTGTACATATGATATATATAAGTATATAAAGAGAATTAACCCAACTATGATATATAATATATATATATATATATATATATATATATATATATATATATATATATATATATATATATAACATGTTGACACTATTGCTCTCAAATATCTCTCTTTTATTTGATTCTTTATGTGCTTATCTCTTTCAATCAGTTTTTCTCCCTTCATTTTAAAAGTGTTGCTGAGATACTTGTGTAACACATTTTATATCACAAACCACATAATAACTAATCTAACTGAATTGAATGTTATCTCTACTAAAATTTATAACAAGTTTATTTTTTGTGGTCACTGATAAAAAAAAACTCTCCATTGAACTCAGGTCATAAGAAGGAAAACTGCCTTTTAGGAGAATGAATATCCCAATTATTATAATTTGTATTTTGCTTTTTCAAAATTGGATAATCATTTTAATACAGGATGAACAAATGTATCACAGCTTATGCTTTAAAGTTTTAAATTCAAAAATTCAAATTTCAAATGAACACAGATGAGAAACTGACATAATAGTTGTATCCTGGGTGAGTTGTTCAAATGAATTGTTGTTTGTTGCCAAACAGGAATCAAAAAAGTCATTAATCATTATTTTCACTAGCAAATCTCTGGGTGCAAGTATTTATGTTTTAATGTTATAAAATATCATGATAAATTAGAAAGATTAATGAAATCAAATATGAATGC
>CM042158.1:82694896-82772396 GCA_023376005.1 Doryteuthis pealeii | reverse complement strand
TATATATATATATATATATATATATATATATATATAGAGAGAGAGAGAGAGAGAGAGAGAGAAATGTATATAATACAAACAAGCATATAGTGTATATAACCTTGTATATTTGTAAATTTACATACCTTTTTACTTTTTGAGTAGAAATAAAGATAAACATATACATTTTATTTTCATGAATATAAAGATACATATGCACACATACATGCACACTCATAAAGACACATACACACACACTCACATGTATATATACATATATATATATTCGCATATATATGTATATTTTATAAAATAGTTATGTGCTGCATGAAATTAATTTTTTTTAGACTATGGACATTTTGATTTGCCATATATATATATATGTATATATATATATGTGTATGTGTGTGTGTGTGTGTGTGTGTGTGTGCACACACACATAATATATATATAAATATATATGTACATATGTATGAATATATATATATATATATGTGTGTATGTGTATGTGTGTGTGTGTGTAAACATTCTACTTCAACATAAAAGAAAGATAATTTACTCTTGTATGTATGTAAAAGAAAACAACTTATGCTTTTGGCTGGATACTTAGATGATTCAAGGAGGTCATTGAAGTGCTTTCAGCCTTAGACATCTCATCGTTTATGGCATTTCAGTACTCAAGAGGAGATACTTGGTAATGCCTAACTCTTTTTAATGTATATTATGTTTTAGGTCATACTTTGTTACATGGTAATCTGCAATTGGGAAAGAAGCCCTGGTCTGAGCAGAAAATACTGTTATGTGCCGGACTGCAACATCATAGTATATGAGTTTGAACTCCAGTCATACTATTACATTCTCTTTTGGATTAATACCATTAGGAAAGGTGAGAATACCCTCATCTCCCCAACTATGGGTTAAATAGTACCCCTACTGTTTTTATAGAAGGATAGCTTTGAGGTCCACACACTGCTTCCACCGGTATTGCAGTGCTTGGACCCCATTGGTAAAAAAAATCTTCAATAGTATATATCATGTCATTATATGACCTTTTCAGCTTACCCTCATATATTTAAAAAAAATTTTTAAATGCATACAAATATGTATATATTATTTCCAAACTTATATATTGGAGCAAAATATTATACACACACATATGTATATACATAAATATATATCGAGATGATCACAATATACGCATTCATATGTACATTTAATCATATTATGTCTATATATTTTATATATACACTGATATGATTATCTAATCATATATATATATATATATATATATATATATATATAATATAATCTATCTATCTATCTATCTATCTATCTATTATATATATATATATATATATATATATATATATATACCCATATCTATATGTATATCTATATATATATATATATATATAGATATAGATATAGATATATATATATATAGAGAGAGAGAGAGATGTGTGTATATTTTTTAAATATTTATATATGTATGTATGAATGAATGTATGTATGTATGTATAGTTGTATCTCCAAGTACAGTACAGAAATATGAGTATGTAGACCTCCAAAGCATAATAGCTAAAGAACTGGAACCAGCACAAAGTTTTATATGTCTGCCCCCTCAAGCTCTTACCCATGCACCTTAGCAGGAGATTGAAATAGTTTGGATAAAGGATAACTGGATATTGTTCATCTGCCAAATGTCAGCCCATGAAAGGAAGTAATTTGTTATTTTCAGCATCTTACCCTATTGTCCAAGGGAATTTAGTACTATATTTTGTGTGTGTGTATGTTTGTCTGTATACACACACTCACACACACACACACACACTATATATAATCATTTCTCAATGAAAAACATGTATTCTCACTCAAATCTTCTCAGTGGAATGTTTAGCTGTAATTAAGCCTATAGGATGTGCAATTGTTGCAATCCTGCAGAGAGCACAATGGGTTAAAATAAACCATCAAAGAAATGAAAGCTGGTTGCGTATGAAATACATCAACTCAGTTATTAACAAGCTAAATTTTGTTTGCTTGAAATATTTAGTAACAGTCAGTTTCATTTCTAATATGCTGAGCTTTTATATTATTCTGATATATTTGTGAGATCCAGTTGCTATAATACTTATCATCATGGAATACAGAAGTTCAAATTTCAACCAAGGTTATTTGCATTCACATACTAATGCCATTATATTTTTTTGTTTTAAATGCAAATAAATCATATCTGTAACTAAATGTAAATGAATTCTAAGCTTTGTGGCTGTAATTTCAACTTAGTAACACCATATAATTTGTGAGGATTCATAAGTTAACAAATATTGTTGAGAGGTTAATGTTTAGCACCATAAACATTAACCTCTCAACCATATTTTGTGGCCATTGCTCATACTAAAAATGGGAATGAAATAATGTCTTTTATCTTAAATATCTGATGATGAGAAAAAATATCAGGAAAAAAGTCATAACTTTAGTTTCTGACTGGAAAATGTTCAGCTCTTTTTTATATGGTTAAATAAAAATATAAAGACTCAGTTTAACTTGTCTGATGATCAGAAAATAAGGGTCCACTTTAACGTTAAATTGCAAATTAAAACTGGGAAAGTTTTGAAATTATCAAAAAACTGAAATGCTAAGAACTCTGGAATACCCTAAGTAATGTCATGAACATTTTGCAAAATTTGTCAAAATGATTCAGTAAATACATTGTTAAAATCTGTGATCTCTTTTTGAGGCCAGAAGATGAACTAAGTCTACACAAAGAACTAGTTTAATATTTTGCCTTTAGGGTGATTTCTCAGCTAGTAATTAAAATCTTCCTCTTGAACAGACTCAAATTGCAATAAAAACTCTATACAAAGACAAGTTCAAGTGTTAGCAGAATTCTAATTTGAGAAAATGGCTAACCAAACAGAAGTTCATATGAAACTTTAATGAAGCTAGATTCAGCATATCCCAAAAGAACAAAATGGAGGCAGATTAACATTATTGCTATTTCATTCTATTCTAATTAGAATTTTGCTATTATTTATTCTGTTTAATTTGATTTATAAGAGAAAGATTCATTTGGGAAAAGTCAGTTAAAAATAATGAAACAATTCCACCTAAAGAAAATATAGCTCCCTGACTTTTCTATGGAATGAAGTGACAAAAATAAACAGGAACAACAGTGAAGAATAAGATAATTGAAAGTATCAGTTGACAAGTCTTGCTCAAATCATAATCCAATAAGTAGAACAAGGATAGATATCAACTCCATATGGAAGACATTAATTAGAAAGAACAGACATTACTTTTAAGGTTCCCAAATATCACTAATTGACTGTTCTATTAAGATATGATTAAGTGAATAAAATTACTGGTTATCTGGGCACTTGGAAATTGAAAATTCTAATCATTGGTTTCTTTAGTACATATTTATAAACAGACATATCAGCATCATAAATAATTAACTGGACTTCCTCAGAAGAAAACATAGAAATAAGAACAAAATGCTTCTGTAAATCAAATAAAGAGCATCCATTTTTCATGAAGGATGTGACAAAAATGGAGAGTAATTTGGCTGATGTGTTTTGATAAATATAACAAAGAAGAAACTGGTTTGAAAAAAAGAATCAATATTAAACAAATTTATTTAAGAAATTAAAATGAAAAACAATATGAAGAGATCACTTATTTATTTTTATTTACCCAACCTGGTCACCATGGGTAAGATTTTTAAAAAATTATATTTGTTTTTTTATTATTATCTAAATAACTTTAGAAAATTATCGTATTAATGAAATTAATATCAAAATATTATGAAATTCATATCATCAAAATATTATGAGACTAGTTGAACTACCAGTTTATGACTGGTAAGATTAATGGTTGATTATAGTGACAGTAAATCATTTTCTTTGAGTTGAATAAACAGTAATTGTTACAAATGGAATTTATTATAAAAAGTTAAAAGTGATTTATCAATTATATATTTTATATTATTATATCAATCTATATTGTACGATAAAAATTTTTACTCAGTTTTGTAAAGAAATAAACCACCTATGTGTTACTTACTTAAATTTAAAAAAAAAAAACTTAATTAAATAACATTTAGACAGTTCATCAGTTTTAATTTTTTGCCAGCATATTTATCATAACTAAGTAATTAGGCTATGCAAAGGTACCTGTAAACCCAATTAGTAATGTTTAATTAAATGTAAATAATTATGTTAAATCAACAAATCAACAATTTTGTTCTTTTGAAGTTTGGAAATTTAGATTCTATACAAGTAGTTATATCTTGCAGCAACATGGCTTTCTGTTGATTATTGTTTATTGTTATGAGGATATTCTTTTTAACATGAAGAACAAAAATAATTTTGCAATAAAACCTTCTGCTAGATCCAGTAAGCATGTATACTTAATTTGGTAACTTAGAATCCAACTATTTGAGAATCTATAAAAGACAGATAAAAACAACTTATTAACATAGATTGATATATCATTCTGTCTTTTTGTTGCATGAGTAAATTTTATTTATCCTGTGTTAATTTGTTAATTTTATACATTTCAGGATGAATATACATATAGATATTTTATGTATTTACATTGAAAGTAAAATTCTTTGATGAAATTCTTTTAAATCTCTGAAGAATTCCAAGAATTACACAAGAGCAAAGAAATCACACATAATATCTGACAGAATTTATAAGTATTTCTATTATGTAATTAGAGTATGAGAAATTAATTATCTGATTTTTTATTTTATGTTACTGTAAATCAGTAGAAATTGTAAACCACAGCAAGAATTTTGTTTGTGCAATAGCAACAAATTTCTCTATAAAACAATTTACAATATAATAATAGTGTAGTATCTGTAATAAATATTAGATATACTTACCTTTATTTATTTGCAATTAATTATAATCTAAATTCTATTCAGGTGTGACTCAACATTAAATATAATGGCCACCAAAAGCAACAGTCTGTAAATAAGTATCTATTAAAAAAAGAAAAGAATAGAAAAAGAAAGAAAAAGAAAACACATTTAACAGCTTTTAATTCCCTGTTTACTATAAACTTAATTAATGAGCCTAAGTTTGTTACTAATAAAAATATTACATTCAAAACCTAAAATGTAAATATTATTTCTTATTCATTCTTGTCTGATTACAATTAGTATACCTCTTTTTCTTCGTGGTGAACAAATCATCTGCAAAACTAAATGTACAATATTGTACCCCCCCATATATATATATATATATATATATATATATATATATATATATACATATATATATATATACACACACACACACACACACACATATATATATATATATATATATATATATATATATATATATATATATATATATATATGAAGATAACTACAAAATTGTTTGATTTCCACTTCTTAAACCTAATTTAACAATCACAATTAATAATTTATGCATTGCTCTGACTCACAAGTCAGAAATTCCCCATCCACTAAATGATGCTTAAATAACCTTGGGCATTCAATCTTATATATAATTCACAAGATTCAATTCATTGGTGTGATAGTTTAGCCGGCACACAATGAAGCTACGTGTATCTGTGTATCAGTGTGTGTGTGTGCTCGTTCATCTCTGTGTGTATATGTGCGCATACATTAGTATGCCTCTCTGTATGTGTGTATGTGTGTGCCTGAGTATATATTTGATTTTATATATTAGTGTGTGTAGTTATAAGTATGTATCTGAGTGAGAGTGTATGTGTACGCATGTTTGAATTCCCTTTTATGAATGTCTGCATGTGTGTGAGATCGCGTGTGTTTGTATGTGTAAGTATGTGTCTGTTGTGTATTCCTTTAGAGTTGCTAATTTTATAGTTTTTCTATGTTTTGAGCTGTCAGTATTTGTCAGGTTGTCCTACCTTTTTCTATCTCTTCTAATTCTTTTACAGACAATTTTCTTACGTTAATGTTCCTTTTAAAATTCATCACTCTTTTCCACAAAATATTTCATATTGTTTTTATTCTATTTTTGTTGTTACTTATTCTCCCTTCTCTTCGCCTTCCATACATCTCACTTTTATAGTTTTATATTATCGCTACTGTCTGTTATGTCACATAGGCATCGCGATGGTATTTGCTGTTATCACTCTGATCATCACCTTTAGTAAAACATCCCAGACTCCATTTCCAGCTGGACCACCAGTGTTTGTGTCGAAAACTCTTTCTAGATAATCCAATCAAATGTCCCGTTCATTTCTCAAGATGTTTGTAACATGTTAACAAAATAAATTTACACTAGTTGAACTACCCCATCTACTCAAGAAATTTCAAGCGGTTATTTTATAATAATTGTTATCAATTCAATATATTTACACAGGGCATCTACATAAAACAACAATTGTTACTTTAAAAGAAAAATCTACATAACAGAAAATATATCTGACGATTATATCTTTTCTATTATCTTCAGTGAAAGATTTCACTAAGTTTTATAGAGAAAGGGATTTATCAATAGAAACATTTGTGTTTTTCTCCAGTATTTATGCTGCGTAATTATTTTAGAAAATAATATTTAATTGTTAACTCTTGATTTAATTCTTATGATGTTACACTCTGTGAATTCATTTTTACTTTCATATTCTTTGTTGATCTTGAATTTATTTCTAATGGCATTGGCAGCAAAACATTTTTATCCAAGTTTCTATAAAATCTGGTTCATCTCGGTGCAACAAAGATCCCATGGATCCTATCAGTGACACTAATCATTTTTATCAAATGCAAATAATCCTTTTATCAAACCATTAGTTTATTTTTAAGTTTGGAAATTTAAATTCTGTACAAGAAAATAACTTCTTACTAATTATTGTTTACTTTTAGATACCACTCTCGATGATAGATTCTTTCCATACAGAATCCGCCTCTTGGGTCCTATAAGCATACCAAATAAATGTGGCAGATCTGCATCAAACCGGTTGACCGTTTTTACAGACAAATAACCTTTTTCCAAATAATAATATAGATTCTAAAAATGAATTTCTTGTAATCCATTAAAACAATTTTATTCAAGTAATTCCTAATATCCATAAATCTCCATTCTGAATAGAAACACATCTTTAATATTGGTTAATGCAATGAGTGGATTAAGAAACAATAGAAATTCTGAATGGTTTATTTCGCAGATGCGAAAAACTTAAAATTAAATTAAATGTTAAACAAAAAATATGACAATAAATCATTTCTTGCAAATTTAAACTCTTCGATATTTCCACAATATACATAGAAATCAATATAAAAAAAATTGAATGTATTACAATGATTTGGACAGGTCTTTATAGAAATCTAAATATTTATAATATTTTTGTTACGATTATCCGAAAGGAATTGAGATTAAGACTCAGTTTTATCCCTCGGATCAATAAGGAACAATGTGAATTGAAATAATTTGGCTCCATGTGTTATGTAATTGACTTCATCCCATAGTTTCATCCACGAAATAATTAATAAATTGTAAAATCCCGTTTGTTAGCCTCGACTTCAGGACTTCAGTGAGTTGGTTTTCGAGTCTAGGTAAAAGCAATTATTTTCAATGCTAACGTTTTTAAATAGACAAATATCCCTCATAAATTGAGAGATTGAAAAAAAAACCCAGAATAGCCCTTGTCAATATTACAAACTTTGAAAAATTGAAAAAAATTACAAAGCTAAAAGTTTCACGTTAAAGTTGCTGCGTTAACTGTTTAACATTCCTTAAATGTTGTCCTCTTCGGAAAATGAGTCAAATGTCTATAAAGTAAATATTAAATAATTGGGAAAGAACTAGCATATTTTTCGGACGATAATGCGCACCGGATTATAAGACGCAAAATCAGTAACGGATCTATTTTCATATATAAGGCGCACCGGATTATAAGACGCAGTATCAGTAAACGGATCTATTTCATATATAAGGCGCACCGGATTATAAGACGCAGTATCAGTAAACGGATCTATTTTCATATATAAGACGCACCGGATTATAAGACGCAGTATCAGTGAACGGATCTATTTTCATATATAAGGCGCACCGGATTATAAGACGCAGTATCAGTAAACGGATCTATTTTCATATATAAGGCGCACCGGATTATAAGGCGCATAAAGCAGAACAAAGCAGTTGGATAGATCAGATTTATTCAAGTCACTGTCAATATTGTTCAATTGTAACAAATAAAGAACAGAAAAATACGCTCACTTTTTCAATCATTCCTCTTCTACAAATCCGTCAAATTCTTCATCTTCGGTGTCAGAGTTTAACAGTTGGGCGATGGCGGCATCAACCAAACCTGAAACCCCTTTCGTCATCCTCTGAATCAGTCTCATTGCTATTGTTTGGCTGTTCAGTGGTAATTTCGGCCTTCGTGAAAGCTTTGACGATAGTTGAGACACAAGGCCTAAGCACAACCAGGATTCATACATAAGGCGCACCGGATTATAGGGCGCACTGCCGTTTTTTTTTAGCAAATCTAAGGATTTTAAATGCGCCTTTTAGTCCGAAAAATACGATAATCTTCAAACAATTGAATTTGGTAGTTTATTGTTATCACGTGTAACTTGTTCTTAAATGGATGAATAGAATGCGTAGTTTTGAAATTAACAGAATAGATGGAAAGAAATGTCTAGTTGAAATGTATTTATTTTTCACTTTCAATCTGAATAAAGAAACGACAACCTTATCCGTCATTTACTCAGTGCATTTTTATTACTTTACTTTGGAATATAATTTATTTCTTAAAATACTTCAGAATCACGATGTACTCATTTTCATACATTTTAGCACCCTAAGCAAAGGCTACCAAGACATGACATGACTTAAAACTCACACTACAGTAAAAGATGGCAACGAGAATCAGGCAGAGATAATTGTTTTTTTTGTAACAAGATATTATATTAGGCACTGCCAAAGATGAAGTTAAATCAGTATTTTACAAAATTGATAAAAATTTACCAAAATTAAGGAAATTATCCGGTTTTAATGAAATTTTCAGTGTTAATTTATCAATGAATTAATTTTATAATGCATCAGTTATTTTATTTAAAAACATTCTGATTTTTTTCAGGTCACTTGACTTTAACCACCCTCTTATTTTAGGGGCGCAAAACATCTGTGGGGTTATATAAAGTTGAAACAAATTACAGTATAAATAAAAAAGACAAAAGACCGCATGTGTGAATAGAAGAAAAAAATTAAGGGAGCTATCCCGGTAGAAAATAATTACCGAAAATCGGAAAATAAAATGTAAAATGAAAACTAAAAAATAATTTTTGGAGATAATCATTTAATTGGCTATTATCTTATAAAAGAAAAAAATATACATCGATATTTATTCTGTTTAAAAGGGGGGGGGCTACATTTTCAATAGAATTTTCTACAAAAATTATTAGATAACAATAATAAACTAAAGTAGCTATTAAATAAATATTTGTCAAAAACAAATGAATTTTATCTATTAATTAGGTATGATGAATTATTTCTGCTATGGTAGCCAGCAATTGTAATGTTTAGTTTAAAGAATTTCAAGTTATTTCCATTGAATCAGTTTGATTGAAACGATTCAGTAATTAAAAAAAACGAATTCGTTGATTAATAAGTCAACACAGAAAATTTTATTAAAATCAGATAATCCCCGATTTTTTTTAGAATTCTTTCATCAACATTTTCTTCCGGTATTTATATCAACATAATATTTATAAACAAATGCACAAGAATTTTTTTAGAGCGTCTCTTTTCTTCTGCGTGTTTAGACCAGAAAGGAAAAGATATTTCATTTAAAAGTTATCAATTCTTCTGTAATTTAGTGTATTTATTGTTATTTGTTATTGATTTCTAAGAAGAAACTGTTATACGTATTGAAATCCTAAATAATATGTTGTTTTTTTTACTCCGGAGCCATGTTTACGATATATTTAAGCAAAATTGACCGAAAATGATTGTTTAAAATGTATTAAAAATAAATTGCATATGTGATATTATTATTTTTTTTTTTATTTTTATTTTTTTTTTTTTACTGATGTCCGTTATGTTACTACTTTTCTACTTAGACAAAAATTTGACCTTAAATAATCGATTTAATTAATTTTAATTCGTTTTTAAGATGAAAATGAGAGAAAAAATTGGCAGTGCCTGCATTATATAAAACATATCTTTCTATTTCAGGTTTATCAGCAACCATTCAACCCTTCGGCGCCCGTCTTCTTTCCTAGTGCTTATTACAGCGTGTTTATTCTTCATGGGCTCCAGGATATTTCATAGACTAGTTGCTAATATCAATGTGATGGTATTTACAATATATATATATATATATATATATATATATAATATATATATATATATATAATATATAATATACCAAGTGTGTTGGTAAATCCTTGCGGCGAGGAAAAACCCAGCAAATAGTTTGATTGTAAAAATATTCTACCAAACATCAACCGGGAAGAAAAAAATTTTTGAAAAAAAAAGAAAAGACCAAGATAGTCGTACCAACAAAAAATAATCTATTGGTACAGTATTTGGCCAAAAGAAAAAAACAATTTATATGTATGTATATGTATATAAGATATATATTCATATAACCGCTAGGAGAATAGCTAATAAGTAAAAATTGCTCAATACTTAAGTAGAGCAAATAATAAGGATAAATCTAATGAGTCAGACGAACCTACTATTAGTTTCTCTTAATGCTCTTCAGGGCTAAGATCTGACTACAGAGACAAGGAGCAAGACGAATTAAATAGTACGTTAGTACTATTTAATTCGTCTTGCTCCTTGTCTCTGTAGTCAGATCTTAGCCCTGAAGAGCATTAAGAGAAACTAATAGTAGGTTCGTCTGACTCATTAGATTTATCCTTATTATTTGTAGTAGTCATTTAAATTAGCTGAACCAGACGGACCAATAAAAACAAAAAAACACAGAACACTATAAGTCTATTGTTTAATAAATATTTAATTTATATATTAAATTTTTTATTTTTTTTATTTTTTTTATATTATATTTAATTTATAAATTTATAAATTAAGCAAATCTGAAACCATTACATCAGTACAAGCACCCCATCGCTATTCTGATCCCCCAGCTAAATGGAACCCAGCACGCCGACGTTTGTCCGTCTATCTGCCCGTAGTTATACGATCCATCGATACGACTAAATCTAGGGATACCTTTTTTTAGTGAACCTCGACATCCCGAAACCCATCATGGGAGAAGCAGCAAATGAATTGGGGATTGGGTATGACTCCCATTGCTGGTACATAAGCCAATATACCTTTCCCTTGTTGCTACCAAACCCCTGAGGATAAGGGGGTTATTTTCCACTGCCGCCACTACTCCCATGGGTAGTGGCAGCAGTGGAATTTATAAATTCATAAATTAAATATAATTAAAAAAAAAAAATAGAAATAAAATAAATTTTAATATATAAATTAAATATTTATTAAACAATAGACTTATAGTGTTCTGTGTTTTTTTTGTTGTTGTTTTTATTGGTCCGTCTAGTTCAGCTAATTTAAATGACTACTGTGGTTAGTACTATTTAATTCGTCTTGCTCCTTGTCTCTGTAGTCAGATCTTAGCCCTGAAGAGCATTAAGCGAAACTAATAGTAGTTTCGTCTGACTCATTAGATTTATCTTTTTATATATATATATATATATATATATATATATATATATATATATATATATATATATATATATATATAAAATGTCTTCTCTATCCAGACTTTGATATGTATGCTCTATCAATGATATTGAGCACTCTTTACTTATAAATATTGCAAACTATATATCTGTGCGGTAAAGTAAGGAGAAGATGGTAGGTGTTGCACTCCATCTCGGATGCAAAACAATCACCTTGACCTAGCAAAAAAATGCACAACATTAAAAAAAATGTTTTAAACGTTAACAAAAAATGGAAAATGATATTTTTATTGTTTTCTTTATAAATTTGATATAAAGAACAATTCCAAATTTATGTGTTTAAAAAATCAGATTTCTGTTATACGTTGTGTATAACAGAAATGCATATTCGTTGTTTTGAAATATTTTTCGATGAATTATTAATTATTTTTCATATTTTTCCCGCCAAAATATAAAGTAGGATTATTTTCGATTGTAGGTCATATTTGTAATTTTTATCACATCATCATCATCATCATTAGAATGAGAATTTATTTTGCATTCATGAATTAAAAAAAAATCTCTGAAATAAAAAAAATAAAGTAGTCAAGTTAAACTTTAAGTTTCCCATTCCTTAGAAAATAGACAAAAGATTTTTTTTTAAAGATTCATATTTTTTGTTATTTACGAGACTTAAGGTTCAAAATGAATGACGTCCTAGTATCGACTTTATCAAAATATGTTTTTTGTTGTTGGTTTTTGTTTTACATATTTTCCGTCATTAAATTCCCTTTCATAAAATATAAAATTCATTTTCAGAAACCAAAAAATGACGAAGAAACTTATTGTTCACTATATGGTGGGTTAATGCACGAAATAAAAACTAAGGAAAAATATTTAGCTTTTTTAATCTAAAGTAACAATTTATGTAGAATAAAAGCTATTCTTTTATTACTTCATATACAGATACTTTTCTTTAAATCGGGTTATTAGTTTATTTTAGTTGATTTTTGAAGGATTTCCTGCGACCCCCCCTTCTTAGAAGTATATATATATATATATATATATATATATATATATATATATATATATATATATATTCCTCTACAACCTTTTACAAGGAATCCCGTGATGTGCTCCATAATTCATATATTAGAAAGGAAAGATAAGAGAGAGGAGAAGAAAATATAGAAGGCGGGAGAAGAGAAGAAACAAGAGAAAGAAAACAGAAGTTGAAGAGAGAAGATGTGACAAGACAAGAAAAAAGAGAAGAAAAGTAGGAGAGAGAGTAAAAGAGAGGTAAAAAGCCAACAGAAAGAAGGAAAAGGTGAAACAAGAGAAGAGAACACAGAGGAAAACACACGTTAAAAATAATCTAGGTCAGATATGTTGTTTATTTCTGCTTTTTTTAATTGTAGTCGAAATGTGAAGTGGACATGGAAGATTAAAATGTAACATTAGAATTAACATGATTCAAATCTTTTTTTAGATTCTAGAAGTAACTTTAAATACTAATAGGTCCTGTCTGATATTATCGTCTTTTGCCAAACATCAAGGGAACTTTTAAAAACTCGTTGCAGCATTATTTCAATTTCGTATACACTCCATATTTAATTCATATCTAATAATCTTGAATATAAGAATGTCTTTCAAGAGTAGAATTTAATCAATTTTTTCTAATAATTACCCTATGGGGATAAATGAATGCCCTGAATCTGGATGTTTAATGATGCAATTTAAACCAATCTAATGCTTTGTTTAGCAAAATGTTAACGACTTTGTCATTTTCACGCAAAAATAACAGTAACTTTGTTACTTTGTTACTCGTCTGCAAAATAAACTAAACATTGCTTTATATTTCCTTAGTATCTTTTTATGTAAACATATTTTTAAGTGCACACAAATGTTTTTTACTTTTTTTTTTATTTAGGTTAACTTTGAATTAAAACTTCAAAGAAGATATTCATATTATTGAAATCCGTTAGAAAACTTTTAGCAAAAATACCGTGGGTTTGGCCATCTTCTTTCCCCCAAAATGTCTTTTTTCTTTCTCCTGTTACTCACATTAAACACACACTGTTCACATTTGTTCATCATTTTCTTTCCAAATTGTAAAACATATTTCCAGTAATAACGCTGTGGAAAAGATGATGTACACTTAGAATACCCTCTGCTGTCAAACGCGTGTGCTTTGTGGACAAGCAGAAACAGATGAGCAGAGATAACAAAAAGTACAAGTTAATACAGACAATGAACGATGTTCTTGCTTCAAATCTCCATCATTTGTGTCAATCCTAAACACTTCAAACTGTTTTCAAACATAAGATGAGCCCTCTAGTTCGTTTTCCAAACATTTGTTATTAGTTATAGGGGAAGATTTTCTTCAAGTAACACCAGAATCTAAAAGCACAAGTTAAGACAGCAGATTAAAAGGTGCTCCTCAACTTGTAGCATAATTACGTAGCACACAAGTGTCTAATATATGCACCTAACTATGTCATAGTCAGCAGCATAAACTGGTAACATCTATAGACACTTTAACGGATCAGTTAGAAGTAGATAATTATACTGCCGAATTTTTAAAATTCTTGGAATTCGCGCGTCACAAACTGGAGCTGGAGGAAATTCCTCAGTACGGCGACTGAGTAATTTGGATTATCCACAACAATTTAATATCACCAAACTTTTTTTATGTTTTGATCATAGACAGTTTTATGTAGGATTCACAAGACTTGTAAACACTTTGCTACCTAGAACTGTTTATGCCCCTACGAGAAAAAAAAACAAAAAACAAACCTTTGTGTATCCTGGAACACAACCCCAGCGATGTGCTCAATACTTCCTTATTTATTTGTGAGATTGACACATAAAGCATTGAATTGGATACTGAACAGCAATAAAAGTAATTAAAACCATTTTATTTCATTGTATTTCAGTAATCAAAATTAACTTTTCACAAGGAATCAAATTATGCCAAATACGCCATTATTAACAATAATTATCGACCTGTTTTCTGTCCGTACAACACAGGGCAATCCTCTAGTCGTAATACAAGCATACGTTACTATTTTAATTGAAAATATTATTAATCATCAATTATAAGTTTTGTTGCTGCATAGATGATAACATAATCTTATTTACTCTTAAACAGTTGAAATATAAGTTGGTTTTATATCAAGAATTGTAAACGATAAGAACTTATCGACAATAAAAAAAAGTACTATAAAACTATATCAAAATAACAAAACATAGCAATTAACAATGTATATGAGAGTCTGAAATTTATTTGTAGGTATCTTCTTAGTTAATCTTTGGTTGGTTCAGGGATATAGTTTTGGGGCAAAAATGCGTATCTGACTTTAAAAGAATTTTTCCATGAAACCAAACTTTAATCATTGCTCTACAGCTGGCTCACTCAACAGTTGTCTGAATATAAGATAGATAGATAGATAGATAGATAGATAGAAAAGATATATAATATATATATATATATATATATATATATAGAGAGAGAGAGAGAGAGAGAGAGAGAGAGAGAAAGAGAAAGAGAGAGAGAGAGAGAGTAAAAAGAACTTTGAAACAAATCCAATGTTGATATATTTCATATAATAGATTATTTAAAGATACTTGTGCATCTGCTTTCGTGGTTTTCTTTCAGCGATCTTCTTGCTTCTCATTCTTCGTCTCACATGGTTCATTAAGCGACTAACGAAGCAAACGTCAATAAAGTTCTAACAGTTCATTCGTGCGTGACGTACACTACCAAGTAATTTCATTTTCCCTAAGTGCGCCAATGTAAATTTAGCCAAGGTGCATTTTGACTTGTCAATGCAAAGAGATCGAGCGGGACTTGGTTGATTTGATTTTCTCTGATATTCGCTTAAATGTATACCAGTAAGAGTATGTGCATGCGTGATCATGGTTATATGACCTGAGAGAATACACACACATACACTCAACACAATGCAACACAACTCACACTCACACACACACACACACACATATATATATATATATATACACACACACACACACACACCACATATATATATATATATATATATATATATATATATATATATATATATATATATATATATATATACAATGGTGCGATGCTTTTATGCGTAAATAGCTTCAGTCTATCAAATTGTGTATGATTGTCCAGCGCAGTCCCATCAAATGTGTTGTTTGCTTATTGGTATATGTGAGCATGTGTATGTATGGGTATGTGTATATATGTGTCTACATGTGTTTGTGCGTGAATTTGTATGTATGTATGTATGTATGTATGTGTTTGTGTGTAAACTACTAAGTAGATGCGTTGTGAAAGGCACACAAGAAGAAGAAGCATGAAATTAGTTTATCTGAAACAAGTGACTTGAAATTACAATGAGTCCCACCTTTCATGCGTTAAGAGATGGTCTAACAAAAATAAATTATGAATAATGGAATAGGCTTTATATTCTTTCACTAGATACCTTACATAAACACACGCACGTGTAAACAAGAACTTTAGCTTTTGAAATATAACGAATTATCATATCCAAACAGAATTTGGTTACTTATAAATATAAATATGAAAGTAGAAATGTGGGCGAATTTTTTGTTGCCATGAGAATATATATAAGTTAGTGAAGTTTTAGTTGCCATGCCAATATTGAGTTTATGTTGTAACAATCAAATGTAGGTATGTAAATGCTTTCCCACGAGGAAAGAATGCGACACAAGGTCAAGTTTAATGTGGAACCCCTCATGAGTACGCGAGGGTAGGGATGAAAATTGCTCAGATCTGTCAGCATAAGGGATTGACTCTAACTCTACTCCTTCAAGTGTAATGGGTGAGATGCAGCCTGGGGTGACGGCTTCATGATACGGATGACCGATGTTTTGACACAAGGGCCAGGTGACATCTATACATGCTTGTGTCTCGTAATTTAGGTTTCTTTGACACCTAAAAAAAGAATTAGAAAAAGACAAGATTCTGTTGAATAATAACAGGATAAAAGACCGGATTCTGATTATGGACTTGATATTATGCAGATGGAATACAAAATTGAGAATTAAGAGTGAATATTAAAATTCTAAGAAGCCTAGAGATTAGGAAATACAAAAAATAGATAAAACGTGAAACCATTATTATTCATATCATTTAGCAAGAGTAATCAACGAAGAGCAAACTTATCTTACATTATGAACTGTAAAAAATAAATACATTTCAAAAACAATACAAAATGATTAATCAATATGTTATTCTCAGTAGTGCTGTCTTTTGCGGGGGAGCCCACATGGACTTGATAATAATTCTTTTTTTTTTCAATACCACATACCTTGAATCTTTTATCTTTCGTATTTTCCATTCTGGTTTCATATCAA
This sequence comes from Doryteuthis pealeii, assembly GCA_023376005.1. NCBI lineage: Eukaryota > Metazoa > Mollusca > Cephalopoda > Myopsida > Loliginidae > Doryteuthis > Doryteuthis pealeii. The sequence goes on along the minus strand of CM042158.1, from coordinate 82,755,406 downwards.
TATTGTAACTTCATCCTTGATAATCGTGATCTCATATTCTATACGTCATCTGACACTTTTATGATCTTCTCATAGATGATGGTATTACGCTATTCTAGAAATCTTATCTTCCTGGAATGAGGCGCATTTGGTATTGATATTCTTTTTTATTGTTTGTCTCACCTTTATAGAAATGTGGTAATATTTTTCTCTGATGAAAGCCTTATTTTGTAAGATAGCTAGGTTGTGTCATTTTTGAAGACTTTTTAATACTATACACAGTACAGATTCTCTGCGGTTTTCAGTTACATATATTGATTTTCTTATTTGTGTAAATGTTTACTAAAGTTAATATAGTCTGGAATATTCAGAGACTTGCCCGAGGTTCTCGGCGCCCTGGGCAAGCTGAATTTCGGTGCACCTTAAAGTATATTATCATTGTATTCATTTGTGTTTCGCAATGATAAATAAAAGAATAAAAAATGACCTAGATTATGCTGTGTTGAAACTTCAGCCTAATTCACCTGTTTTTCAGTACATCAGGGCACATATGCAGTTTGAAGGATACGGATATTTTTAACCTGTAAGTTATCTAACAGAAGTCTGTTGTTTTCTTTTACTTTGGTCAACAGCAGATACTCTTGAGTCTACATGGTCAGTCAGTATTGATACATTTTGTGCGATAAGTATCTGACCACCACAAATATCAATCATTTGGTTGGTGTTCAAATTTCAACGTTCACTTCATTCAATATATCAAACGTATTTTTTGTATCAACTAGAAAGTTTAATGTTTGTTTTTAAGTTATCGCCCAAATGTTCTATATACTTTTAAATTTCCATTTGTGACATTTGTTGATTCAGTTTTGTTGAAAAGTTTAAAGATTCATTGATGACAGTGTCTTACAATTAATTTGATATTGGCATTTCAGTCTCTGAAGACTATAACATAATTTTTGTGCCCCTGAAGTTACAGCGCCTTCAGTGACTGTAAAGTCCAATGTTAGAAAAACATTCTCGACCACAAATGTCGCATGTGATGGCTGTCCCTGAAGATGTTGATGTGCCGGTGCTTTGTTGTCGCTGCTTTCTTCTGGACCTCCTAGCTTCATGGTGCTGCGCCAGGGTGACTTCAGACATAAACAATAATAACCTTTATATATTAGTATAGTTAAAGATCTTAAAGGAAAATAAAAGGGAACGTCTAAACTTTTTCCCAATCATCCTTTTGAGATTTTGAATTTTGAATTGAGGAATCTCTGCATTTAAAAAAAAAAAGGCTCAAAGCATTGAAATGACTTTACAGGAAAACAAACATATACTAATGGTTGAAAATTTCGAACTTCACAAAAAATGTAGCATCAACAAAGTAAGAGCGACATTATTAAAAAAAAAAACAGATTGTATTTGTCTAAAACTTTCGGAAGATTCATGAAGATGCCAGAATTTATTTGAATAATTGAATCCTTTCTTTATATTTTTGATGTTGTTAACACAGCGTTTCAGCCGATCCATTCTTCAGACCTCGTCGTATAATACGAGAGAAAAAGGGTTGGATCGGCTGAAACGCTGTGTTACCATCAAAATGTAAAGAAGGGATTCAATAATTCAAATACTTTCTCTTATGTTGATGAAGTTTCCGAAAATTACAGATAAACAACATTAAGGATATGAAGAGGAGGTTCACTTTTCCGAAAATATTCATTTACTGTGAAATAATAAAAATTGGTCTATGCACTTTTATTCTTTTACATAAATAAAAAGACATTAAAAAGGGGGGAAAAAGAAAAAATAGAAAAAACGCATTTCTTGTCCATCGTATTGCATAATAATTGTCTAATATAAAATTGATGCACTAATATACTTTATAAAGAGTAAGAAAATATTTATATGAATCAAATAACCCGGTTACAACAAGCGTATTTAATCTTCAAAGACATTTTTACTGTTATGGAATTTTCATTATTCATTCTGTTGCGAAACAAGACAAAAATCATCATTTATCTTTGATATTACAGTTAAAATCCACTGCCATCTGAGGAATTTACTTCTCCCTTTTCTGAATAACTTTGTGTTCTTTCTCGATTTTTCAATTTTTCTTTCTTTTCAGGTTATTCACTCCCCACTTTCGTTTTCCCACGCTTTCTTTCTTTCTTTCTTTCTTTCTTTCTTTCTTTCTTTCTTCTGTTTACTCGAGTGATTTGAAAAGAATTCGCTCCTTTTTTTGTTGTCAGCTCAATAACACAACTGATGTTACCATCTCAAAAGCCAGAGACAAGCAGAAGGGCTGATCCATTCATAGCTAATCCCTTCATTTATGATAGAAACCTAGTGGACTATACTAACAACTTTGTAATTGTAAATGTATTTTCATAATTATTTTTAATAAGATTCCAGAATCAAATTAATAAGGATGAAGGTTTATATAATTTATAATCATTGGAAATAATTATATCCAAACATCTAATAATATTCATTGGGAATAATAATTAGCACTAAATCTGACGTAATGCAGCCCATGCACACACACACACACACACACACACACACACACACACATATATATATATATATATGTATATACATATATATATTATATATATATATATATATATATAATAAAAAGAAGAAAATTTCTTATATAAATTCATAGATAAATATGATACTATTACCAGTATGTAACCAACAAAAGGATATAAGAAAACCTTGCATTAAAACGTAGTCTTAATATTAAGATAACTCTAAAGAAAAGATCATTAATTAATTGAATACAATTCTATTTCGATAAATATCCATCTAAGATAGTAAGTATGAGTGACATTAATATGTGCAAGGCCAGTAAGCAGTAACACAAAGACCATGAACCATATAATACTTACATCTGTGTGTGCGCGTGTGTTTGCATGCGCAGAAGAGAGACAGAGAAAGGAAAGAGAGACATAGAAAGTATGGAGGTGTCCTAATAGAGAATAACAGAAAAAAAGGAAAATGTTGTATGAGGGTTGTTTACTGTTTGTGTTCCATTTATAAAAGCACTTACACTTAGAAAATATGACAAGATATGATTAGTCTTGTATCCGTTATCTTTTTGATCCATTCTAGATCAATAAAAGCTGTATGAAATTTAATCCAGATCAATGTGTTCCTGATAATCGCCGTTGCTACGGTAACAAGACTTTGTATTCCTTTAATGGTTTCGCCATTTAATTTCTTTACGTATATTTTCGCAATATTACTTATATATTCAGAAAGCTCACTTTTCTTTTTCATTATAAAGAAATCAACAAAGAAAATGCTCTAACTTATGAAATAACACAATTCACAGGTCATTTTATAACTGAATGATAATCTTGTAAAGCCTTCGTCACTTTTACTTATTCAAATTATCTATATACGTATAAAATGCTAATTAGAATCCTTTATTCTTTTCCTAAATACAAACATCTGTATCATCATGAACCATTGATAAAACAGGAATATAATGGGTTCACGAGTTTTCTAGTTTTTATCTTTAGTTTTATATATAAAAGCTTAAATACAAAGATATACATAATAAAAGTGGATAGTTATCGCCTAATTCTGATTAATAAATCTATTTTCTAAGATTAATTTGGCACAGGGTCAGAAGTATTGGACCTCCTGTGGGAATCGAACTCAATTGTTTGCTAGTCTAGCATACATACCTCTAGATGCATTGGTTAATTATAGTAATTTAATACAAATTAACTCATGATAATATCACAATTTGTCCAAATATGAGCGATATTATTAAGTTATATTATAAAATGACGGATAACATGCGCAACTGTTATAAGTGGAGAAAGATTTATAATTTTTTAACTTGTCGGTTTTTCTTTCTACCAAACTCATAGAAAATGAAATTAATGGAATCCTAGATTTAAGAAGCTAAATGTGACTTACCAAAAATAACAGCATCGTCATTGTCGTCATAAACTTGTTCAATTGTCGCTGGTTTTCTACTTTCATTCATTTTGCCGTTTTACTAAGAATTCTCTTTCTCTCTCTTTTCTTTCTCCGTCTTTTCATTCTTCCTCTTTTCTTTGCTCCCTCTTTAAATCGGGACACTTCTTCGTTTCTCCTATTTTCTGTTGGTTTTCTTTCTGATTTACTCTCTACCTTTAAAATATTTAAAAAATCTTATAGCCTTAAAGCAAAGTGCCCACATTTATAGAAACATGCCACGCATTTTGGATTTAAAAAAATCAAAACTGAATAATTATATTTTGGAAAGGTAGGCAATCACACGTGTTGTCTTACCCCGGCGTACAAAAGTATCGCTATTATACACGAGTAAGTATACTCATGTAATATGCACATTAACTCATATATACGATATCAGAATAATATATGTCTATGAATATTTATAAAAATGTATATGTGTGTGGGATAGATGACTAAAGTGCCTATCTTTTTATCTGAATACATACACTAACCGAAAATAAAATTATATCACTCTGAATATGTACTTTAATTTACTCAAGATTAAACGCAGAGGTAATAAAACTGGATTGCGGTAAATGATCACACATACAGATTATATATTACGTGCACATGTTCCAGAATAAGGATTCTATCAACTGTACATAGACCCCATGTTAATATTCTCCTTAGGAGTTAACACAGACTTGTACTCTCGCATGCGTACGAGAATTTGCGCACTGGTATTAATATACGTTACAATATGGTTGAGGATTCTAAAATTTTCATCGGGATATCCCCTAAATATCTACTACTAGTGCTGTAATTTTATTTCCCTCAGTCTATATAATATATATATATATATATATATATATATATATATATATATAATGTACTTTGCTATATTCATAAATAAAAATTGCTTTATATCAGTGATAGAACAAGTATATTCTAAATTACGTCTAAATTAAGCTAAAATGAAAATAATAATAATATCTTGAAATAATATAGATTAAACTTTTTTTTAAATTACGATTGACCTCGACGACAGCATCTAGAAGAATTCGTAATATCCATCAATCCTTTTTGGTAGATGCTGCCTTTATCGATAACTTCAGTTTTTCAGTTTTCGTTGTCTTTTGCTCAACCGTATCCCGTTCTTAATCATCAAGGAGATAGCTAACTGTGGAGTTAGACAGCTAGATGTTAGGGGTGACGTGGTCGCAGGGTGATATGGTTGCAGAATTTTCTCACAGCCAACACTGGGTTCTCCAGATTGTGAGCAGCATTACCCCTTTCAGACACTTGATGTTTGTCATCGTGTTAAGTCTGAGGTCATTTGGGAAGATGAATGAAGGCATAACGTTACCATCGTGATTAGCCCAAACACCATGATGTGGACTGGGTGTTTGCTTTTCATCACTATCGGTACATCTTGTAGGAACTGAACAAACCAATGGTTGTTTTGTAAATTCACCATTTGATCCGAACATAATTCTTCTTATCTGAGACAAAGCAAAGCATATTCGGTTGAAGAGGGTGGTTGATTTTGCTATGCAACGCAGGTTTTTTTTTTTTGTGTTTCATGGCTTGTGATGAAAATTGGCTAGTATGAGAAATAGTGAATGTCTCTATGTACTACTCACTTGATAAAAAACACAAACACTCCCATTTCTTGGGCTATAGATTGACGTACTGGAATCGTTTTCAATTATATCCTGGATCTCAATAACACACTCAGAACGACCAGAGTGAGGCTTCTGAGCTGCCGTACCTTTGTAATAACCATAGAACTCTTTCATCGTTTTTTCAAATCAACTGTACTGCACTTGAATTGACAACCAAATCACTGAAAATCCTTATATCTGAGCTTCCAGAGTGATTGCCAAGCAGTACAGCATGCCGTTTCCAAATGTCTGGAGGGTTTGAGAGTTGCATAATATTACTGCTTTCCTCGCAGACATTGCCCAACTGACTTTAGTTTGCTGCACAATAGACAAAACCTGAAACAAATAAAGCGACAATTTACTCATTGTACAAATTATATCTATCTATCGCCATCTCTTTTTCTCTCTCGCTCTCTCTTTCTCTCTCCCCCCCCTCTCTCTCTCTCTCTCTCTCTCTATATATATATATATATATATATATATATATATATATATATACATATATATATATATATATATATATATATATGTTTGTCTCTGTATGTGTTTATATGCATATGTACGCATATATGCATGTATTTCCCTGCACTTAAAAATGTAAATAAGCTTTATGTGTAGCGGGTGAACGAAAGCAACATTTCCCAAAGGAAGGTCTTCGCAAAAGGAACTCGAATTGCATTTCTGTTAAACACGTTGCAACATTTTGTTGAAATAACTTAGAGATAAAGCGAAAGCAAAGAAAATTATTTTTGATATGGAAATTATAATCACGATCTGAAGAGATAAAATCTTGTGCAATATTTGAGCGAACAGGCGAAAGCTGTAATAATTACGCACATATTAAATAGACATATACAGTAATATAAGTACATGGGTCTGAGAAAGACATATTTAATATCTATACACGCTGTTTATTGGAATCCGTTTTAAAACTGAATATGCGTATATGCTATGATTATTCATGTTGTCTACAAAATACATGAATATACCATGGCGGGACATAATTACAGTCTGAATGATTGGATGAAATCCAAAACATGAGCTTCAGTTTGAAAGTTTTAAATCATCTTTTACCAAATTGTTTTTAGTAAAGAGATGAACACAAATCCAACAAAATTTGGACGAACTCTTTCGAGCAAGTTATCCAGATTGGGCCTTTTTAAAGAACTCACATTTCTAAAGTGATATATATAATATATATATATATATATATATATATATATATATATATATATATATATATGCGTGTGTATGTGTGTGTGTGCGTGTGTTTGTATAAGTGTGTGTACGTAAGAGAGAGAGACAGAGAGAAAGACACAGACAGATAGACAGAGACAGAGAGAAAGTGAGAAAGAAAAAGAGAGAGGTTGGGGGTTGCAGGAATTTATGCGGACAAGTTTTGTCTGAATATTCTGTGATGTATTCGGACCAATGTTCTCAGTTTGGTAGTGAGGGATTTTATAATCCCAACGATTCGGGTGTTGTACCTTCCGACCTTTTTTAAGTGCATGTCGTTGTCTTTAACTTTCTAAGAAAATTGAAGTGAACCCTTTATTCAATTCCCGGGAATTAAAAACAGTCTAATCAGAAAATTTCATGATGTAAAGTCACAATAACCGAGGCTTAGTATTGCAGTAAGACGAGATTGCAAGGGAATTTATTAGCTATGCTTGTCTTCCAATTTCCATTTTTTTATATGCAGCATGCGTAACTAGTTTAGCTTCTCTGCTTCTCTCTCTCTCTCTCTCTCCCTCACTATCCCTCCCTCTCTCTATCTATCTATATATATATATATATATATGTGTGTGTGTGCAATTTCCGTGCTCTTTGTGTTGCGATAAGTAATCTATCTTTGACCCTCGCTTAGTTGTAACAGCCAAAGTTCCTCCCGATAAGCTTGTCTTTGGCATCATCTGTGATGATATGCAGTGCCGTAACTATTGCAATTTAGTATTCGTATTTTTCTCGCCGTAAAGAATTATAAAATATTCTTTGATAGGTACCAAGTCTAGATTTTAAGGGGCACCAGTAACCGCGGTCTGGTCTTTCAGACATCCTTTGTTTTTAGCATATTGTTCATGTAATTATTTGCCCTGTGACGTAATGCAATAAGTCACCTCGTCAGAGTAATCCCAGCGTATAGATCATTATGACTCAGTAGTGGGTTCGATCCTCTCTAAGTTCTACATACGTATGATCTTGGGTCAAACTGAACTCTTCTTAATAAATAATTATCCATCTAAACTTTCAATTCTTTCGGTATTGAGGAAATTCCTCCGATTATCCATCACAAACATTATACAATGTTTGTTATTAATTAAATTGTATTTTATTTTGTATCTGGAAATATCAGTCTGCACTATTGTCTTCTTTCATAAATCGTAAACGTTTATAAACATATTATGAGATGTAAAATGTAAAATGTAAAGAAGAAAAAAAAAAAGAATTATAGCATTCAGTTTACGACATCTTATGGAAGACAAATATTTAATTTATAGATTCAACGCATAAATGTTGTTAATATAAATCGAATTATTGTTTATATCTTCCTAGAGAATAAGATTGTATCGGAACACTGATATTATTTAATATTATTTCTGTTGACAGCCCGTATCAAGATAATAATTCTTAACAGATTTAAGAATAAAGTTGATTGAAATAAGAAAATAATTCGGAAACAGATTTTTCTTGTAAACAATCTTATTTAACTTTTTGCATAATAATCAATTGTGCTTTATAAAAATATACTCTGTTCCATAATAGTTATTATATTTGTATAAATAATTTATGCACTAAATGTATCTGTTATTAAATGCAGTTGAAATGTAGATGTGACAATAATAGTAATACAAAACTGAATATGTAATTATATGATACCATGTTCAATTCTTTATAAGGAGTACAATCAGAATTTACACTATAATGCATATGTTTTCCATGTGTCATTTTATTTCTATCTTTTATATTAAAATTCATTTAAAATAACTAATTTCAATTCCCTTCTCATTGTCTTAGAATTTCAGGGATACTGTTAAAAGAATTATATATTGAGTAAACATTTATCTACTAATCTTAGCTGAGTTTAGCACAAGGCCAGAAATATGGGGCACCCGATGAGAATTATAGACTAAACAAATCGCTGTTTGTTTTTCTGTTTGTTTTTTCTTTTTTTTAAAGATTCACTCAGGAGCGTTTGGGTTTACCAAACTTCATTCGACCATCTTTCGTTACATCGCAACATTCTTTATATGAGTGTGCGTTATGAAAAAATGACGAAATTAGCGTATTCTTCTGCTTATTTGATCTAACAATGAAGACGGGATATAATAAGCGATATTTTGGTATATTATCTAATAAAATAATGCGAGAATTCTTCCCAGTCGTAATCGTAGCTATATACGAATCCACTACTTGAACGAAACGCCTGGAGAAAAGCCAGATGAGGCTACATACTGTTGCTGTGTGCTGTTTTGAACAAATCCTGGAAGCAGCACTCTATAAAATAGAAACTACACAACCCACTTACCCCCATTTTACAAACCATCCAAGTAAAACGATTAAGACATGCTGGTTAAATGAGGACGAACTCATAAGCAACGTTCACTTATGGACTGCTACACATGGACACACAAGCGTGTGCCAACCAACAAAAACTTAAATTCATCAGTACCGTCGTGTAGAATACTTACCAGGAGCGATAGGGAATAGGGACGAATAGCAAGAGAAGAGAGAGAGAGAGAGAGAGAGAGAGAGAGAGAGAGAGAGAGAGAGAGGGAGGGAAGAGTCAAGGGATAAGTTTACGAAGAAAGTACTGCGAATAATGGAACAATTTAAAAGTGGTTTTGCGACATTTTATGGTTAACATTACACGTTGAGATATTCTCTATAATATGGTATGCCATTTGAGATTGATATCAAATCGTGACATAAATCAACATTATATAACGAATATACTCAAAATATCTAAACAAAATATTAAAAGTAATTTACAAAAGCTTGATTATGAGTCGTTTTGATGAGTAGCTTCTACATAGAATAAATGGAGTTCAGTTAGTGATTCGCAACTTTAAGGTCATAAAATGTTTCATTTTTTATACAAATTGAAATGGTTAACTTACAGCAACGTATAATGCAAGATATGATGTAGCAAATGAACCATCACTAATCGTAACAAGTCTTCATAAAATGAATGTGATGTTATATACATATACTTAACTTGTAAGGAAAAGTGAGACTTCTCTGATCTTGTGGAGAAGCAAACACTTCATTCGAACAAGTACTGCTTCCAATTATACTAATTGAACATAGCAATGAACTATATATGAAAGGACAGATAGTGCCTTTTGTTATACCAACGTCTATCTAGTATATTCAATCCGTGGTGGATAATAACGTTTTGATTAATCATTCATCTAGGAGAAAGACGCTCTTATGAAACTGTCTAATAAACCCCTAGTTTTTTGTTAAAGCACATATAGAGAAGAAATATATTCTGGTGTGAAGATCGTCCGTTTCAGTAACATCAAATATTGTAGGCTTGGTCATTTCGGGCACCCGTTATTGAAGATTCATCATCGTGTGGTCGCACGGATTCTCATGACTTTCTCTCACCACCCGTCCCTATCAGTCATCGTCTCTGATATGTATTCCGCACAGCACCCAGTATCATCACAGAGCTGACTGATGTAGATTTGTGCTGGTCGGCCTTCACTAGTGTACATGTGTAGTTGTCCACTGAAAAACGTCACTTATGAGTTCGTCCTTAAAGAGTGATAATGATTCTGTTCCGTCTTTTCTCTCCATTAAGATACTTCTGACGCATGTATTGCTTGATGTCATGGTATTGTTAGAAAATGTTTGGATGCTATTGACCATGATAGAATTCAATGTGGCAACCATAATATATGTATCTTGTACAGCTCAATTCCATCACATAGACATTTTTCAGTTCACTAAACTACCAAGGCCTTTTGTAAGACATGGGGAGTAATGAATCTTACATTTCCACGCTGGCCCATGATACATTAGCAACGGGTGTGAATTCAGAGTTTTCTATCAAAGCTATAAAACTCCCTTTCACTATTATTTACCCTGAACTGGAGATTTGTAGTGAAGTGGATTCAGGTCTTTCCCAAGGTCATTTACGCCGAAGGAACACAAACAGCCTCAGATGGAATTTGAACTCAGCTACATTTTCTGAACCGATAACCTTCATCCAGCCTTACTATATAAATGGATGTTTGTATAATTATTAAATTCATAATTAAAAGCTAGGAACAATTCAGCAAATAAATTAGCTAACGTTATCTCAGAAATTAATCATTTTGAATAGTACTACATAAACATTAATGCCTTCGTCTGTCAACTAACAAAAGCAAAGTATGACTAAATAAAGCTATGAAAGAGTATCAAGTTAATGTTTTGAAAAGAAATATATCACTGATGAGCTTAACATTTCACAAACTGAATGTGATGCTGGCAGAATGTTGGAAGCATATATTTTGCTTTCATTCCTTTGATCTTCAGTCTCTTTTATTTTGACTCTCAGAATGCCATTTCCTTTCTTTCCTTCTCACTCAGTTTTGGATGAGCTTTAGCTTTTACGTAGAATTTAACTTAGTAGGGGATGCTAAGTTCTTCAAAGGATTCCGATTCGAAAAATTAGCAATCTGTGTTTTCATAGTCTTTAAATACACAAAGAAGCAATGAATAAAGAAAAGAACTTTTGTTATTTACATTTAGTATCTTTCTATTTCTGGTGGCTTCTGGCCATTCATGACCGGAAACCTATCAAAATAAGACAACCTTCTTCCTAGGGATCTGACTCACAGGCAGTGCTATTTTATTGAATTAAAAGAGGTGTAGTTAGGAGTAAACCTTTCACTGGACAATTTCTAGAAACGCCTATCATGCGAAATCCTGGAGGTATGTACATTAAAAAACGACCTTATGTTAAGTTTTGACCTCTTGGGTAATCCTACTTGCAAATATCTTTATTTCTTATTTAATTTTATTTTGTTTATTTTTGCAACCGCCCGGATGGGAAACTGTTTTCGTTCAACTGAAGATTTATCAACATGTATTCATTTCTCATTTGTACCGTTGTTGGTACAACTCAAATTCTTAATTATATGAAACATATTTTGTTATTTAAAGAAAGTTATTTCATGTGAATTATCTTTAAGTTTGTTTGGTATCAATTCAAAGTGGCAAAATCTATGCAATCTAAGTACAAAGTCTCTGAAAAGTAATTTCAAAATCCTTTTTTTAGAGTCATTATCACTCCCATTCAAATTTGTTTTCTTTTTTTCTTTTATTTCATTCGCCCCATGTACTTATGAGGCGTAAATATATACTACTTCCTTTCCTGCTTCCCCCTGCTTCTTTTCTCTCCTCTTTGTAAAGAGAGCGGTTGCCCAGACACACAGCGAGATGAAAACATTGCTAGTAAGAGACTCGACTTTCCCAGATAGTGTTAAATATGGAATTGGCAGACGATGGCTGAGTGTAATGTTCCAAGCAGATAACAGCCCAATATATTATTCTAACGCTTAAACAATAATATCCCGTCTTTAGTTGTACATGGTTGTTCCATTATGAAATTTCAAGGAAGGGCTTTTAGCATTCAAAAGAGCAATCAACTCTCTATTCCTTGTTACATTGATTTATATTACAATATGATTATTAGGCTGATAATCTTAATCTCTTCTTTTCAAACAAGTAAGATCGTCTTATGCGTTTTTCTAAGAAAACTTACGGTTAGAAGAAACAATTATCGGATTACGAGGATTGGTAGTGTACAAAACAAGAATCTCAATAGACAACCAGAGAAATGTTAGAAATATGTGGTTAGTCTATAACGGAAAGAAGAAGATGATATTTTTAAGGTTTGCAACCCTGATTCGAAATCAGCTGATTTCACTTCTTATTTGCATCTTATAAATAACGTTCAGTTGAGTAATTGGTTGTGTTGTGAAAATGATTTGAAATAAAGAAATTAAATTCTGCATAGAACTTAAGAATAATGCAACGGGAATTATTAAGTCAACTCAAGCTCATTAAGATCAATTTGTATTTCAGGTACATGATTTTGGGTGGTCTGAAGCGTTTTTCTATGATCCAGAAACCATGGAAAATGAACTCCTTTCTGGTCGATGGGTCACATACTGAGGAAAAATTGAGAAGGACTACTATCATATCTGATCAATGTTTGACTCTGAAAATTATTGGAGATGATTTTAAAATTAAACAAATCAATTTCATTAGTTTTAAAACATACAAACATTAGTCTCATTACTTTCTAGACACACTCTCTGTAAAGGTGTTTGGGACCAGAAAGTATATTCCTCTGGTATCACCAACCCTCTTACTCCCTTGATCTGAATATATATGGCTATTTATTTTTCTCAAGAGTTGAAACTTCGCTCCGTGATCAGCATTTGGGAATTGTTGAGAACATGCAACAGATCTTGATAAACGAACTTAGGCAGTATCAGTTAAAGTCATCCAGCACTGTTTCTAGGAGTGGGAACAACGTCTTCGTCATTGTCTTTCTTCCTAAGGGAACTATTTTGAAGGAGATAAAGTTGATTTGAAATTAATCTGATAACAAGATTTTCCCTGCACTCAATCTCATTAATTAAAAGACCGACCTTGTACAAATCAGCACGGTAATCTTCCACACTTTGGAAGTTTTTTTTCTTATTGCTAACATTCTTGTTTATCATTTCGGATTTGCACTCTCTTTTTCATATATATATATATATATATATATATATATATATATATATATATATATATATAAACCATGTACCTTTTCTATCTGTTTTGTCTCATTGCCTCGTTTATTAGCGTACAAGTCCACACAAAAGAGTTCAGTTTTATGCCTATTTTTATTACTGCAATGGGATTGATAAATTTGTGGTCAGTTTTGAAACTTAAAATCCCACCCGTAGGACGTGTTTTCAGCTAGTATCAATAATTGGTGATGTTTTATCAGTTCTCCATCAATGGTGAATATGGTTTGATGTAGAGCTACTGGTACGAAACTATCACAAGATTAATGGTCTTCTTGTAGATAGATGTAGGCTCATCAATAGATTTGTAACCGATTAATAAAAAAGTCTTTATTTCATAAAACGAATATTCAGTTTTTAACATAAACAGATTCCTTGTTAATGCACCTAATCCAACGTTTCTTCATGAATCATATTGATCTGAAATCAATATTTCATGTCAAAATTCACTGATAACTGTATCAGACAATAACCTTATTGATTCATCATTATATATTTAGAATGAATTATTTATTTTTCAAATTCATCTACTGAATGTAGACGCTTTGTAATATCAGTTCTTGTACTTAAAAAAAGTTTTATTGTTTAAAACCATCCGAAGGACATTCATAGTAATTTTCTAGTAGTCAGATATTTAATGCGAAATCTACGACTTCTTTTTTCTTTTTCTTATTATAGCGTGAAATTACTTGAACTCCTCTTAAAATGTTTTCTCCGCATATGATCAATTGCCCTTTCCACATCAAAGGTCAGACACATAAATATTCTTTAACCTGTCCGTTTCCATCTCCATATAACGATTTGACAAGTCTCGTATTAATAGAAACAAATCAAGATGACTATTATTTGATTGATTTCAGTTTCAATTAATCATGATTGAAGGAATCATTTTTCTTCGCAGATTGTTATTTCTCATTTCATTATGTAAATTCCTTTATATTTACTGTTTAGTCAAACAGGAAAATAGAGTAAAGATAATTGGAAATATTTATGATCCTGGATTTTAACTGGGTTTGAACATCAACCTCTGGCAACAATAATGGGGTACACAATATCTTTTGTGATTTCGGTCACAAAGATGACTCACCTTGTAAGAAGTGAATACACCATCATTACAAATGATCAAGCAAGACTAACTCATTATGTCACACGCCTAATCTGCGTATTCTTACTATAATAATGGGAAAAAAATTGAAATTTAATCTTTGGTCCAGACTCAATGGAACATTCAAGTTATTCACGAAGTTAAAAACCAACAAACAATTTAATGATAATTAGAAACTTAAAACAATTTTTTTCCGCAAAATCCAACCACAGTTTCGTAGATGTAGCATAAACTTCATCTTTTTAGTTAAGATAGTTATGAAATAAACAAAAGCGTTAAAGCAATGGGTTCCCAAAAAAATGTTCCAAATGTAAAAGTATAAGAATAATCTGAGAAAAATATGCTTGTATAGAACACTTTATACTTGTAGTCATGAGTGTTGCTTAGTGTTATTATTACAGATGTCATATCGAGTGCATATACACGCTCTCATACACAGAACAAGTCTTAAAATAAGAAAAAGATAAGAAAAAGACTAAGGTTTGTTTTTAATAAAAGGAAATATATATTGAATTGAACATTACAAAAGAAGGGGGAATACATGATTCCATTTAAGTGGAAAAGATTAATTTTAATCTATATCTTCAAGGTAAAAAAGCGACTTAAATCAAATTAAATTGCTTTCTACGTACTTCAATTCGCTTTTATGCTGGCGCCGAGAAAACTATGATGGAAAAATAAACAGAAGCAGTGATGCCTCGGTTGACTTTTGAGCCGGTGATTTTCTTTTCTTGCATTCATTTTGTTTCATAAAAAGAGAAGAATATCGGTAAAATAAGCCAGCAAATAACTGAGCTTTGTTTTTTGGGTTTTTTTCAGAAATAAGATTTCTTTCATCAAATATAATGTTTATTTGATTGTATCTAATATATGTACAAAGTACATGATTTATTTTGAAATTAGTTCTTGACAATATGATGAGATTATACTAGAATCATATTATATTATCTGCATTTTACCTAGGAGCAAGGCGCAGCATAGCGGTCTTCATATATATATATATATATATATATATATATATATATATATATATTATATATATATTATATATATATATATATATATATATATCGTTTTATATAATTATCAATATCATGCATATCTAAGTCAGTGGAGCGGAGACATAAAGGCAACGGCGCTTGGTAAGTAACAATTTATCGCCTATGCGATTTTCAAACCAAGTGAATATTTTTGTTTTTCCTTATATGCTGTTGTGTGATACATTATGGGAAGAATTAATCTGATTGATTCTAGTTTAGGCTGTGGTGCATGCTGGGAATGTTAGTCTTCTTTGTACAGGATTTAAAAGGAGAGTTCTAATCTACTGTATCGTTTCCGGGATATATTTTACTTTATTGGGTTTAGTTCTATATATATATATATATATATATATATATATATATATATATATATATATATATATATATATATAATATATATATATATATATATATTAATATTATTGTATTATTTTCATTGTTCACATTATTATATTTATTGTTATTATTATATGTTGTTAATTTTATTATTTTAAAAGTTATTATATTAATTAATTGATTTATTGATATATGAATTTAAAAAAAAGTTTTTAAAGGTTTATTTTAGTCTTTGGAGTTATTAGTTTGATTTTTAGCATATTCTTCTCGACTTACCGGTTCACACATTTTCATTATCTCGGGATAAGAAAACAAACATTTCTTTAAGATCATACTTGCTTGGTCTGTACGTCTTTGGCTTATTGTGTAAACACTAACAGCTTCTTTCCAAATTTCTATCATCCTTTACCTATTACATGTTTTTGTTGTGTTGCTTTCAAAATAACAGTGGATTACGTTTATGTAGTCTTCTCGAGTCTATTTTTCTCTGGTGTCTCTCAGATGAATTGTTTTTTGAAGGGTGGTGGTGTAGGGGGGTTAAAACTGAAATTAGAACAACCAACATTCGTAGAATGCCCATCGGCTTCCTTGCTGGCTATTGAGGGAGCATCTGCAGATCATGACACTCAGATTTGAAATCTGAGCCCCATGTTGATTTTAATTTATATTTGTCATTTTTCACGGGCAGTATATTGTGGTAATACCGAGCCCATGGTTTGATTATTAACTGAGTTCTTGTCACTGATGGCACTCTTCAAAGGAATAACACAATACAAAAATAACACACACACACACACAACACACACACACACACACACACACACACATATATATATATATATATATATATATTATATATAAGTTAAAAAAAGGAAATGAATCCGACGGTATGAGTATATATAAAAAAGATATGAAAACACCACAAAATGTTGTTAACGTTATAGCGAATGTAACAAACTACTATTTTATGTTATAAAATGTTTTCACTTTAACAGCATTTTGTGGTGTTTTCATATCTTTACACACACACACACACACACACACACACACACACACACACACACATATATATATATATATATATTATATATATATATATATATGCACAAATATGTTATACTTCCACTTTAAGAATTTCTCTGTTGTAACTTGTATGATCACATGTCCCTCTTTATTTTAATCATGCTTTGTGATTCTTACTTTTTAAATGAGTCAACAATTTCCCCACTATGTAGATGTTTCATTATTTCCTTATATTCTGAGAGTATACAATTCAGAATATCAGCTCCAAAAATATTAGTACAATAAAATTAATATAAAATATATTCAAGAATAGTTAATATTGTAGGAATCAAATTTAGGAAGTAAGAAAGGTTTTTTACTCACTGGCAAGCCAATTTCTAATATGTAGCCTTTATGTTGAAGTGCCAACAACTGAGGCTTCACAGGGATTGAATTTTTCGAGTGATTACATATTCTTCTTCTTCTTAGCTGATGGTCTTTCATTGAAGTCTGAATGACAACAAGTCTCCTCAGGTCTCCAGAACTTTTCTTAGTATTCTAGCCCATTGGAGCAATGCAGTAGTCTGGGTGGTTTCAATTCTTCCTCTGATTTTCAGATCCTCCAATCTTTTTTCCAAGCTTTTTCGGACCGTTCCAAGTGCATCGACTACAATTGGTATCACTTTGAACCTCATATTCCCCAGCTTTTTCAATTCTATGACAAAGTCCAGGTATTTATTCATCTTTTTTTTCCTTCATCTTCACCGTGTGATCTGCTGGCAGCGCAAAATATACCAGTTGACAAGTTCTCTTTTTTATTAATCAATACTAGGTCTGGTCTCCTGGCTCGGATAGGGTGATCCGTCTTTATCTCGAAGTTCCAGAGAATTTTATGCATTTCATTCTCAAGAACAGATTTTGGTCAAAATTTAACTTTTTGCATAATTCCCAGTGGATAAGCTTTCCAACCCAGTCGTGCCTAGTTTTGAACTCCCGTTGTGCTACATTCGCATAGTACATGGTTTACAGTCTCATCTCTGTCACCGCATAGTCTACATTTACTATTTGTTGGGTCTTATCAATTTTGGCTTTGATGTAGTTTGTCCTTATGGCATTATTCTGTGCAGCAATTATTAGTGATTCAGTTTCTCTTTTGAGGTTTCCTTTTCTTAAACATGTCCAGGTTTTTTCATGTGCAACCTCTCCTATTTGTCGTTCGAAGTGTCCATATAATTGTTTTTCTTCCCATTTTTGTTTTCTAGTTTTTGTTGTTTTTCTGTTTGTCCATATGCCACATCTACTATTGTTGGCTGCCATAATCTGTCTTTGCTCTTTTTTGTGTAGTCTTCGAGTTGTTGGATTGTGGCCTCTACGCAGTCCTCTGTGTTAGCAAGACCTCTTCCCCCTTCTTTTCCTGATACATATAGTCTATCTATATCGTCTCTAGGGTGTAGAGCCTTGTGCATGGTCATTAATTTTCTAGTCCTTTGGTCAATCCGTCTAAGTTTTTCTTTTGTCCATTTTAAGAATGGTCCAGAGTATATTATAATGGGGATAGCCCAGGTATTAATTCCTTTGATCAGATTTCTGCTGTTGAGTTTGGTTTCTAGGAGTTTTCTTGTTCTCCTAAGGTATTCTTTCCGAGTATTTGTGACTTTCATTTTCATCAAGTGATTTTATAGTGTCCTGATTTTGCAGTTGTATTCCGTCCATTAATTTTCTTTCACCCCATGTTATCACTAGCATAGCACATTTTTCAATTCCGAATTCCATCCCTATATCCTGGCTATATATTCTAATAGTTTGTACTAGGGTTTCCAATTCCTTTTCATTTTTTGCAAATTGTTTTATGTCATACATGTACATTCTTTAAGTATATGATTGAGTGGCATCATTGCTATAATAAATAATAGTGGTGATAACGAGTCTCCTTGGAAAATACCTTTGGATTTTTACTTCTGCCAGGGATTGCCCTCCGGCTTTTAATTGGACTCTCCAGTTTCCCATGGCTTTTTCAATGAAATTTATGATGTTGTTGGAAATTTTTTACATTTTTAGTCATTCTAAAATCCAGGTATGTAGGACCATGTCATAAGCCTTTTTGTAGTCGATCCATGCCATTGCAATATTTTCCCGCCTATTTTTAACTTCTTTAAGAATGTGTTGGTCTATATAAAGCAAGTCATGTGTTCCTCTTTTTCCTTTGTGGCATCCTTTCTGTTCCTCTGGGAAAAGTTTTCGCCAATTGAATGAAAAGTATATTTCTTCTTTTATTACTGCAATTATTATTATATTATTATTATTATTATTATATTATTATTATTATTATTATTATTATTATTATCTTACGATTTTAAGAAGTAGTGATTTTCACTAAATTCCGCTCTAAAATCTCAAGCTATGGTATCAGTATCAACTTAACATTTTATGTCTTTTTAGTTTGGGGGCAAGGGCTATCTATTTATCCAGTCTTTTGTTTTCCTTTTTACTCCATGATTTTCTGAAACGTCAAAATCTACCGGTTGACAAATTCTTTCATTCTTATTAACTAAAACTATATCTGGTTTTCTGGTCTTCCGAGATTGGACGGTCCGTTTGTATCTCAAAACTCCAGAGAATTTTGTATATCTTGTTTTCCCAGGACAGTTGCTGTGAGTGGATGCTTTTATTAGTTTTTCTTTGTTATTTTTGTATATTTATTGGGTCCCAAAATTGCCACATTCACATAATCCTCAATGCTAGCGAGTCCTCTTCCCTCACAATTTCATATAACATACAGCCTTTCCTTTCAGGATTAAGGTATTTCATCGTCCTATGATTCACGTTTCTGAGCTCTCTTGTTTAAGAAGGATTTGAAGTACCTAACAAGCGAAAATAACCAAGTATTTATTTCTTCAATTAGGTTACTACTTCAGCGTTTAGTTTCCAGTATTTTTCCTTTTTCTTTTAAAATTTTTCTTTCATAGTATCTGCTAATATTCTTTCTCTCCGAGCGTTTTGATGCTTTCATGATTAAGTCATTCTATTCCTTCCCTTTTCTATTTCTCCTTTATTCATTAAAAGCATCGTGCATTTCTCAATCATAAATTCCATCCCTATATCGTAGCTGGAGATCCTAACTGTTTGTAATAGTGTTTCCAGTTCATTTTTGTTTGGGGCAAACAGTTCGACGTTATTCAGAAAAAAATACCTTAGGTGGTTTATCTTTTCTTGTGGGTTTGTGAATATATACCTGTCTTTGTATTTTTAGAATATAAATCATCGCCAACACGAATAGTAAATGGACAATGAGCCTCCCAAGAAGATGTCTCTTCGTATTTAAATTTTTGCTAGTTGTTGTCTTCATGCTCCACATTGCCATAGATCTCTTGATGAAGTTGGTTACTTACTCGGAGATTTTGGAACATTTTTAGTTTGTTCCGGCATTTGATTTTTCTGTTATGTTCTTCCAACAATTTGCTCCAATACTATTTTATATTCGTTGCATCCAGTTGCTTATTTTTGTGTGTTTTCTGATACTTGTTTTTTACTATTTTTTGACTTCTGAATCTAAAAATGACCCTAGTTTTTTTAATATCACATCAAATTTTTTAGCTATAGTATACCCTAGATTTTTCTCAAAAACATGAAAATACAACATCTAACAAATGTGTCCTTATTTTATGGAATGTTTTAAAAATTTATATATGATGAAAAATGATAGAACATTACATTGGGTTAAATAATTGTTGTTGAGTTACACCTGACACTTGTTTCTGATTACACTTTGGACTCTGAATTCAAAAATTACCCAAGTTTTTCTCTATTCCATCAACTGAAATCTCTTCATCTCAGAAACCATTAAAATACTGTATGTAACAAATTTGTGCTTATTCTATAGAATGTTTTAAAATTTACAATAGAAAATTATTTTAAAAATCGCTTGTCTGTAATGTTTATATAAATGCATCTTTTTCAAACAAAGGACATTGTAGTATTTACACATATAGTTTTTTGTAGAGTGTTCAGTCAGTGAACAATTTCACTTTATATTCCAACAATAGCCAGCCATCATATTTACATCCCATATATCTTGATACCATTTCTCCATGGATTTTAAATCTTTGGAATAATTCATTTTGCTCATTGCTGACCACACCAAAGTTTTCCAAGATGTTAGCAAGGTGGCTATGCAGAAAATGGAACTTGATGCTTAAGGTGCCATCGAGTATTTTGTGGCTATCCAATAGTTTCTGGGCAATTTCAGTATAATACTCTGCTTATGCATTTCAAGAAAGTTCTTGAAAAGGTCTTTGAATGATAACTAAGCATTTTAAGTCCTGACATCATCCTCATTCATCTTTGATAACTTGCCGAATCTGTCGACCATCAAACACGCCGGTCTTGATTTTTCTCAATAGAGAGGCTGGGAAATGCCAAAATGAGGTAATTGAAACAGTTGCCTTCAGTTGGTAATGTTTTAATGAATTGCTTTAAGAGACCGAGTGGATGTAGGACTATAATTTCTAAAGGCTCATATTGAATGGGATCAACAGATTTGAGATCAGATCTTGGAGGCCAATTCCACCCCACTAAATGCTACTCTTAAGCTCTACTGCCCCACTCTGGAATTTCAGCCGAATGAGCCACTGGACGCAGAGAAATGGTAGAATAGAATACTCAATTTTACATTTGTTTTTATTGTTATATAGTAAGGTTTTCATTAAAAAAAAAATAACTGTCCGTTCAATGATATTTTGGCACTCACCAAATGACAACATATCACGTGTTCCCTTGATCCACATCCGTATACTCTCAATGCACTGCTTGCACATCTAAGGAGGGGGCCAAGATGTCTTAATTTTAGTTTTAATTTAATATATGCAAAATAAACTAGTTACACAAATGCGCTGATATTTGCTCTTTGACTAGAAATGAACCTAGCCACCAGATCTGAACAATTCTCCATCCTTTTCCTTAGAATAATCAACGCAATCAGTTGACCAGTCCAACCAAACAACACAATTGCGCTTATTTGGATAGTAAGCTACAGGGAAAAACTTGTGACAGAAGAAAACAGACTGTAGTTTTGAAATCAGCATGCCAATTTTAGTCTAAATCAAACCCAACTGAAATTATGTCCAAAGTTGTTCCCCGGTGTAATAGATCACGGATCATACTTTGTTATTGATACCATCTGTTATTTGAAGAGAAAATCAACATATCCAAATGATTCCATTGCTTTGAGAGATGCTATAAATTCCGTAGAAAGAATTGAAAAATATACTTTTGTTTCATTTCATACAAAAATTCAAATTTTCCTTCTTGCATTATTGTAAAATAATACAATTTCTTTGAATTTATTTACAAATTGCATGATCTAGCATTTAATTGTTATGAAATTATTTCCTTTTTTATTTGATAATATTTGACATCAGATTTGTAATAATTAGCTATGACAAACAACAAAAACAACAAAAAAAGAAACAAAATTGACACCCAATGACAAAAAGTAATTCAATTACATATAATGGTAAAAATCAATTTTCATAAAATTTATATAATTAAAAAGAAGAAATATTGAAAAATCTAATATAAGAATTATTTTCTTCAAATAATCTAAACGTGATTGCTTGATTTTCTTTTATTATAATAATAGCCAAGTTATTAGACCGTTTGAGTTACTGGAGGCAATTTAGATATACAACGTCATTTCAGAGAAAAAGTTTGTTAATATATCCAGAAAATATTTTAAGTTTCTTAAGATATTTAATACAATTTAAGCTGGCTCAACGAAATCAGGTTTATTTCACGATTTAAACCCGATTAAAATAAGGAATAAACGAAAGCAACGCGAAACTGTTTTCTTGTCTTTTTCAAATCTTTTAAGACGGATTTTAACGATCAATAAATACAGTATTGAAAATGTCATCGCAATGATAAAGACATCGATTTAAAAAAAAGATGAAGAAGAAAAAAATGATTAAAATGCGTCAAATCGGTAAGACGTGCGTGACACGAACATTTTATTACTTGATTGTTTTAGCAAGAATAAATCATAGAAACGTGTATTCTAAAGTTTCTATGTTAAAAATGTATAACTTTCATTGATTTGTTCTGTGTATACATTGATAGATATTTCCAAGTTGTTTTACAACGTGGAGGAATCTAGTTCCTTTCTAAGCTACTTTCGTTGCAATGTTCATATTACCTTTTGCCTATGCAATAGTATACTCAAACTTCTGCCATTGTAGACGGATGGAGTGGACAATGGCCTTTCCGTGTTTATCATGGTCGGTAAACTTCTAGACATTTCGAATTAAGCCCTTTAAGTAATTCACAAGAATAAATTGATCTCATTCCATTGTCCAAGTTTAGAGAGCATTTGGTGTAAGTCAATTCTTCATAGTTAATTCGTCCTTGAGATGTCTATTGTCTCTTCAGAGTATTACCTGACACAGGGATTGAAATGACTAACGTCAGCCAACAATATACACTTTAAATGATATTACAATACGCTAAGCCGTAAGACGCTGACAGACAGCGTAAATGTTGTGACGATACTAACATCCAATATGAATACACTAGTTCGAGTACATCAATAGATTAAAATGATTTTTGTTCATCTGAGAAATTCAGAACAAATCAACTACTTAATTGTAGCTACATTTCTCATGAATTGTATTTCTCTACTCTCTAAATAGACTTCATTTGATTGTCATGTGGCTGAATATTTGAAATGTATTTTACATTCTCCTAATAAATCCACTTTTATTGCTAGTGAAAATTTGGTCCAAAAGTAAATGATTATTTTTGTCTGTCAATAATCACAAGATAAATGCTTTACAACTGACTGATATTCCTTTCCATGAATGTATAATCCATTTTATAATTCCCGGAATTTTCACTGATAATCTGCAGAGAATTTATTTGCATCTGTTTTCCTTTTTTGCAACTTCATATGTTACATCATCCTTTAAAAGTTTTCTCAATTTATCAGTTTTTAAGTTCTGAAGTCTTCTGAAGAATTCTTTATTCGTGAAATCTCTTCCGGCTTATGATTGACTTTTTAGCAATAAATACGTTAAGTTGATATTTGGACATATAAGTGTATGATTATATCAAATTTATCTTCAGTATTTGAGAGGTCTATTGAGCAGCAGTTAGATATTGTCGGTCAAATTATAATAATATCTTATGTATTTTTACTGCTGATTCATTGCTTTTCTTACACGTTTCACAACAGATGGGGTTATTTAGTACTGTCGTTTTTAGACGATAGAATTGAAATACAATCTAGACTTGTTGTAGAATTTGTTCTTGTTTTTCTAACCACTGCTGCTGATTCGCAAATATCTATAATTTCATTTTGAAACACTTCTTCGCTTCGTCGAGCTAAGCAATGCCCGCTGTGTCCTGTTTGGAAACACTCTAGACAAATGAAACTCCCCAGACTTCTGTCCCACTTCAAATTCGACCGAGATTGGTAGCAACGATTTGAACTTGAGATGTTTGCAAAAAAAAAGTCCTCTTGTATCACCCTTGCTATTACATTTTAATTACATTTCTAGAAATGCAGTCACACTTGTCAGTAACCCTTTAACAGAATTTAATGTAAACTCCATACTCTGTGTGTGTGTATGTGTGTGTGTGTGTGTGTGTGTGTGTGATATCTTGCCATTATATGGCTTCGTCACATAAGTCTTCCCATAAGATCTTTGGTCAACAACACCATCAAATTGTTCCATCCAACAAGAATAAGACATTGCAGTTCTCAGCTCTTTTGAAAAAACTTGTATTTAAATGATATTATTATTTGCCATTGATGTTTTTTCAACAACCCATTTCAATGAATCTTTCTCACTCCTGACTTTCGTACTGTGATTTTATGTCAGCAAAACACATAATACTGATTGTTAGTCGAATTAAGTTGCTTCTTCATTTGAAGAATCTATAAGCAATAATAATAATAATAATAATAATAATAATAATAATAATAATAATAATATTAAAAAGTGACTAGTATTTTATTTCATTTTGATTGTTAGTTCTTTTTTATCGCATTTCACTCAGTCCGTGAAAATACGACAATGAGGAAACAGCACAGATCGGAAACAATAAAGGATAAGTTTTCAGGAAAGCAAATAAAATATTTGCGTTATTCGAGAAATAGACTCAAATAATTTTCTGAGGTTCAGAAGCCATTTTCTGATACCCTGTGAATATGTGTGAAAATTTGCGAATGCGCGAGTGTATGTGAAAGTGTGTGTGTGTGTGTGTGTGTGTGTGTGTATGTGTGTATGTGTGTGTGTGTAATCCAAAGCAATCCTAGATCTGAAGTATATATTTTCACAAATTCAAAAATACTTAAAAATAAATTAATCGTAAGATCTTCAAGAAAATAGTATCGGTCTTTCGGGGACATTTTTTTGAGAGTCAGAGAAATTAGACAAGTCACAATTTTTCACGAATGTCTTCAATTTAAATTCAGTGATAAAAAGGCTTTAGTGGCTAATATTACTTTAGCGAAAAGACGAAAGAAAAAAAAGATATTACTTTAGCGAAGAGACGAAAGAAAACAAAAAGTACAAGTGGAGGTCAAATGAAAGCCATTTCTGAGGAAGTATATTTAAATAAAGACAACAAGGCTGACAAAGAAATGTAATTAAAACAGGCTGCATGTGAATTTTGAGCCTAAATTAAGCGTTGAATTGGAAATTAATTGCATTGGTCGTTGGCATCGTGCCTCCAAAATCTTGGAGAGATTTAAATTGATGGATCAAACAAAAAAATTGTTAAACAAACATTTTAAAGAAGATCTTTTTCGCTACTTCTCATTAAGGCATCTTCGTGAAAGCTTATTTTGATTTTAAAACATTTTGATAGAACTGTCATTAAGTTTATTTGATCTGAATTATTGATGAGGACGAAGAAACTCTGGGGAATTTCCAAGTAGTTTTTAAAGAAATAGATTGATTGGATGGATATACATCAATGCAACTCTTATTAGATATTTTGTATCCCCTCTTCTAATCCTTTTTATAACTTTTTCATTTTTTGTCAATCTCTTCTTTTCCGAATCTTAATGTATTATTAATACAGATACATTGAATAATCACCTGTGTGGCAAATGCTAAAATATTCTTTCATTTATTAAACTTTACGTGAACTTGGTTTACATAAATTATATACGCACAAATTATAAAAGAATTACTACACTTGATGGATACTGGGGTTTATGTTTTTGCATTGATAATAAATAAAATAGATATTCGTCAATAAAATGTTTGCAGTCACTTGTATGAATTAATATACGTATGTGTGCATACAAGTATTTATGTATGATTGTATGCATACCTGTATGTATATATTTATGCATATAGGTAGGTGTATGTGTGTATCGTTAACCTTCTCTCCTTTCTTTCACTTGGTTAGTGTGTATATGTGTGGGTGGCACTGGGGTCATTTCATGCCATGTCAACGGGATTTCGACTTAAATAAAAATATTCCTTATTTTGATCAAGATGATTCATAAATGAAGATTTAAAATACGAAACGTAAATTTCAGCTACTTAAAAAATCTCTTCTATTAATTCCTCCGAGATGCAAAAAATAAAGAAATTGCTTGTCAATTTCGATTTAGGTTTAAATGTGAATTCTAAATTGGAATATCTACTTGTAAAACCTAATAAAAAAACGTTAATTAAATATAATTTCAATTATAACAGTTTTCTCAAGACAAATTTATATTGTTACTTTAGAAGAATCTGTTTGTATGCCCTCTATAAACAATCAAATGATTTGATATAGACCTACCAAATGCATACTTCTCTAAACACAAACATTGGGTAGCTTGGTTGTCGTACGATATAACTAATCGTACATAATTTAATCGTCCAAACTTTGATTGAAAATGTAAAAAAATGTATTTCATCAAACATTATTAATTAATATTTCAATCTGTGAATATATAGTAATTACATGGAATAATTGATTAATTAGATTAATTAGAACTAACAAAATAAACAAGCAAACAAACAACATTGTTTACATTTATATATATCAATGTCATTCATTTGAATTTAAAAACTATTTCTATTTAAAACTTCTTGATTATTTTTCACAGAATAATACTTACTTTATTAAAAAAAAATATAACTGGTAAATCTTTTTTTTTCAGATGGGTTACTCGGGCAACAATTATCGTTCTTAACTGTTCGATGTAATTTTTGACAACAAATATTGTAAAATAGTGTGCTGCGATCTCTGATCTAGATTAGATATCTACTTCAACTTGTCATCAATATAATGTTTCAAAATTACCGTACTTTTAAATAGAGATTATTAAATAGAGTAAATCTCGGCAAGAGAATTAGAAATGACTTTCCCTTTTATCAATTGCTGTTTTCTGTTTCCCTCTTCACCCATCGTGTAATGTTAACATACGAGGGTGGGCTGAAAAGTTAATGAGCTGAAAATTTCATATGATGACGTCATATATGTTGTTGGTTACCTTTCTTAAACAATAAGATTCAAGCAAAGCAACAGAAGAAGTAGGTTGTTCTAAAGGGGAACAATATTGAAAAATAAACCTCATTTGATCACATTCCATGAGAGTGTCTTGGTTAGCCAATGAACTTTTCAGACGACACTCGTATTGGTACTGCACGAAGTAGACATCGTGTGAAAAACGAACCATAAAATCTGCTTCAAATTCTGATTTGCCATGGACAAATTTTTGAAAATATTTTTGAATCTGAATCTCTGTCTATCGCCAGCCATTTTGATCTTTTCTTGTCCTCATTACCATATTTGGACAACAGTTATTCACGGAATGATTCACGTGGACGTTACTGGATAGAATGACTGATTGAACCTCTTACTACTATCAAAATTTTCCGTGCTAAAAATGATGAAAAAACATAACTATATTTCTGCATTATTTACGTTTAAAGAAATAAAAAAGTGAAAATTTCTTGTTTCAGATTAAACATGATTATAAATCAACTGAAACAGAATTTATGAATAACAAAAATATATTTCAAATTTTACGTTAGAATAAATGAAATGGAAATATCAAATGTTTTAAAAGCTACAAAAATGTGATATATATATATATATATATATATATATATATATATATATATATATATATATATATGTATATGTGTGTGTGTGTGTGTGTGTGTGTGTTTGTGTTTGCGCTTTTGTGTGTATGTTTAAATAGATAAAAATGATTTATGTTTTTTATAGATTATTTATGATGGTAAAATTTATTTATTTGATTTTAAGATGTGGTGAAGGACCATTTGTATCATTATATATTCATCCCAAGCCATAAATTTTCAATATAAGAATTTAACAGTATTTTTTAATAAATACAAATGCAATAATTTAAAAACATGTATACACGATATATCAATCTAATCTAATCTCTCTTGCTATCTAATTGCAAAAATGTTTAGCGAAACAAAGTAACTCAAACATTTTTAAAAAGTTAAATCTTCAATCTCGACACTTTTTAATGTTTGTGAAATTGAACTTATGAATCACGGACTTAGGTCATTGACTTCTTGGTTGAACTGAGAATTGTTCATCCTTCCTTCGTGTATGCATATCTCTATACATGCATATGTAACTATAAAACTGAACTCTTAATTAAATTCAAATGTTCTCATTCCAACGTTCATACTTAGATATCTACTATCAATTAATTCTTCCTAGATTATCCGTCCACACATTGAGACTAAAATAACCTAGATGGATGGGGATACTACACAATGTGTATATAGGGACTGTTCATCAACCCAGAGTTTAAACAAGATATATAGCCTAAAGGATGCGACTTTTTTTTATGAAAAATTATAGAAATAACATAGGACAATTTTCTTTCTAGCTAAAACAGCCAAAGTATTTTAAGGGTAATTCAGTGTAAGATCTTTTAAGAATACTGTTTTCCTTGTCTCTCATTATATAATGTTTCAGATGCCCAGTAATTCCAGGTAACCCACAATCTGATGTTATTTTAAAGAAGAAACATCACAAAACTTATTTGAAAACATATCACGGGCCAGTTGCACTTTTCGCTGATTATTTATGATCAGTGGAAATCCGTTCTGTTATCTGAGTCAGTGGAAGTAAATTGTCCTCATTTGATAACAGCTTCGCTGAATATATTAACAGTGTGGCTGAATATATATATATATATATATATATATATATATATATATATATATATAAATATAAATATAAATACATGCATACACACATGCACACACTCATACACACACACACACAAACACACACACACACACATATATGTGTGTGTGTGTGTGTGTGTGTGTGTGTGCATCCGCATGGACATTCTATCGTAGTTTAATGGTTTGTAACCTAGTCTTGGCGATCCACTACTACTGAATAACGATTTCAATATTCGCTGGACGCCTCATACTTGTAACCTTGTGTCACATCCTGCCCGTGGAGAACGGGTTGGGTAAATATTTATGCACATAGTCGGTAGAGCATTTGGATATAAACCACAAGGTTCCTAGTTCGATATCGGCCCTCGCCAGCGTTTGAGTAGTACAGGGATATGTGCGGTAAAGTAAGGAGCTGATGGTAGATGTGGCGCTCCACCTCAGATGCAAAAAAATCTCCTTGGTCTAGTGCTAGTGAAAAGGAGATAGACTCCATCGCTGATTGGCTGATACCGTCTTTAGGCCACCCCGACGACTTTATATATATATATATTTGAAATAACGAGAAAATAAATTAATACCCCAAGCTCCGTGGTAAATTATTTTCGAAAATATTCACTTTTTCAAAGATGTTCAAATGTAAGTGTAAATATTTTAAGACGTTGAGTAAGTTCAATAAAGCGGCATGAAAGAAAAATGAGTAAAGTATCATTTAATGTAGTTCTTCTACTCATGACTCCTTTAAGATAATCATGACAGAAAGAAAATATCTTCAAATATAAAACATTTGAAGATATTTTCTTTATCTATGGTCTGTGTCCTTCGTCCAATTCATTCATTAGCAGTCCTGAAATCGACAATATTTGGATGTATTTCGACTTTCACAATTAACAAAGCGCTTTTGTATGCTTAAGGGAGAATTTTAAATGATAAAGAAAAAAAATGAAAGCATTTTACAGTGAAAGTATATAAATAGTTAGTCCCACCGTAAAACGTCGCCAATTGAATTCTTAACGAACACAAATCAGATTAGTAAAGATTTTCCTTCCACTGTTGTTGAAGATAAATTCATGGTTTCCTTTTTTAGCTTTTATTTTCCCCTTTTTTTCCCCATTTCTTTAGGGGTGAGAAATCGAAAAATCAGCCACGGAATAAGACATTGAATTACGGTTGAATTTCAAGAAATCAATTCTAAATGATTTGTTTTATCCATATAAAGTGTATGTATCCTCATATGTACGTTCATCTCTATGTGTATGCATGTTATTGTGTTATTGTGTTTAAGTGTATTCATGTGTTAAAAGGAACATTCGCGCGTTTCTATGTGCATGCGTCAAAATGAAGCGAGCAAATATGTGCGTTATGCCATGATGAATGGAAGTGTTAACAAGAAAGTTAGATTAGTATTGAGCATTGCACCATATATTGACCTTTGACTTGGAAGAGGAATTTTTTCGGGGGCATAAAGGAAAGAGAATAGAGGAAAGAAAGTAAGTAAAGTGGGTTAGGTTTGGCAGGACAATTTTATTCGGTTGAAAAGCACCGGAAGGTAAAGAGAACCCTAATTGATTCCGATTGGAAAAGTGCACAAAGTCATCACGAATCTGATTTTGCATGGCTGAGAACAGCAGAAGTGGCTTGATGCAGTAATCAGGTATATCGATTGAACAAAAGCACGCCATCGAACAACTTTTTCAAATGTATTTAGTCAGTTTTCGCTATCTATCTATCTATCTATCTATCTATCTATCTTAATAACCGGGAAGAGTTTGAAATAGAGTAACTAAATATGGTATGTATACTTATTAGATCCAGGAGAAGGTTTTAATGTAAGAAATACGTTCTGGTAAAAATAACTTTCATTGAGATGTCTCTGACAATAAACTGTGAAAATTCATGTTGCCACGTGACAGGTAACTAATTATACAAAATTTAGCATTCAAAATAAAACATTAAGACTCCAAATTAAATGGTCTTTCTAAAATTCATTTACATTTTACTAATTAGGTTGATATTTACCCAACTCCTCCGCCATGGACCGGATGTTATACAAGGTCAATTTCTAATCGGACTACAACTAGTTTGAATTTGAACTTTTCCTTTTCCTAAACGAGTTGATTTTCGAAGGCTAATGAAGCAAGTCTGCACTACTATTTGCCCATAACCGGAGAAGAAGAGTGACATGCATTTTCCAAGAGCATTAGCGCGAAACGAAACGAGAAAAAGAAATCAGCAGTTCTTTGTAATTATTTTTTCGAAGAACAATATCAACTTTATATGATAATATGAAAGATAATATAAAAGATATCATTGGTAAAATCTATTTTCTGATATGAGGATTTATCTTTTATACAAACGATTATTACTTGTAACAGTTCGATGTAAATGTAACTAACAACAAAGATTGTATAAAATAGAAATTATTTAAAAAAACGAAATAAGTAGAAGAGATGTTTGATAGTTTTTTTTTCTGTTATCCTTGGCCTGTGTGATTACGATTAAGGAATCGTTTTTATTCTCATTAGGACCAACTGCAATTAAAATATTGATCTCGTATTTAGCGTATACTGTTACATCAAGGAGTTGTGGAAATTATTACTATTAAGCTAAGAAGCTTCCAGATTAATTGATATATTAGTTAAATCTACAACTATCAATTATTTAATCAGTTGAGATGCACAATTCTTCTGATACGCTGTTCATCTTAAAATACGTTGCATTAAATATTTAAATACGCATTCAGTTATAGACCTGTGCACACAAATACACATTTCTTTCTTTCTTTCTTCCTCCCTCCCTCTCTCTCTCCCTCCACTCTCTCTCTCTCTCTCTCTCTCTCTCTCTCCGCTTATGACACACCGTACATTCTGAATTTTGTCAATATTAACAAAATAAGTTCTTTAAGAACTAGCACCAAAATAACTGAATATTGATATAAAAATCGAATACCGCCAATATCATATATTAAATAGCATGACCTGTGGATATACCACAGTATGATAATTTAATTATTACAATGTTTGATATGTTTACTTAAGAGCTATTACAAATAGTTCAGTATGTAAAAAGTATAATAATCTTGATTTAACTCTCTCACTCATTTATTTTCTTTTTTCATTCTTTTCATTGTGTCTGATATAAACAGTTAGCGTTATCGCTTACGTCTCTCTATATTTCTTCTTGCTTTCTTTCTTTTTCTTATCATATTTTCTATGTAGCATGTCCCTTTTCTTCCCTTTCTTTCTTTATAATAAAAACAGAATGGTAACGACACACATCAAAAATAAGAATTCGGTGGATAAGTAACAACAGATTATCAGTATTTACATTTTTGCATTTCATCTTGGCCTATTTAGACGGTCTCATTTTTAACCAGAGGGTGTTGCAAGATGATAACGGTCGGAAGTCTAAGGAACAAGAGTATTTTTTATATCAATTACAACGAATGAAATCGTTCTAGAAAGCGTTTATGTTTTATTATATACATTGGCATATCTACAATTGGAAATCTGTCATTGATTAGATAAGACTGAAAAAAATCAAATTCTTGAGTTTTAAATACGAAAAAAAAATCTAATTTTTTTAAATAATATTAATCGCATTTATAAAGTTTGCAATGCTTGAGAAGTAGAAAGACTTATACATAATCTTTGTGTTGTTATTGATCTATTTCCATTAATTGTTTTTAAAAAGAGAAAAATATTTTTGGTAATGAATATCTGTGAAAAAGTCATTTTAAATATTTCTTTATGTTAGCACAAATCATTCCATTTATTCTTCAAACTGAACATAATTAACTTTGATTTTTCAACTTAAATAATGTTATTCTAAATTATTCTAAATGTTATCACGTTAAATCATGACACAATTCAATTTCATCGCTCGATTCTTACTCCATTTATCCCTGTTTCAACGAAAGATGCTGAGCCGAGAAAATATCAAAACTCAAACGAAAAATTCGTTTGAAAAATATTTTCAAAATAGATAAATAAATGACAGAATTATATCTAATGTTTATAATTTGCATTTCGCCTTTTTAAAAAATGAAATGTTTCTCTAAAACATCACAATGGGGAATTTATGAAAATGTTTTTGAGAATGCAGGGATGCAGGAATATACTGAAAACATGAAAGAAAATCTTCCTTTGCATTAACATCTAAAAAGCAAAACGAGAAATATACTGCACTTAAAGTTGTTGCATGGGAGAGTCATAAACGTTGTCTTTTCAAAAGGAAAGAAATAACTTATACGAAATAAACAAGGATAAAAGTCGATTTAATGAAAAAAAAATATTTGAAAATAATTTGCATAATTCTCTCTTACTTTCTCTTTTTCTTTCCATCCGTTTTCGTTCAGAATATATTGATTATAAACTAAATTAATAATCGATTACCGAATGAATTAGCTAGTTTTAGCATACAATTGAATGAGAGCAATTTTATATAACAAGCAATAATCTTTTCTAGCGTGTTTAATCGGCGATTTTACTTTTGACCCGAATCAGTGACGTTTACCAATCAGAAGACATTCTTCAAGTTTGGAAGAGATCCTCGTTTAACAATATCAATTAGAACTTAAGGTTGCATTATTGACATTTATTATTCAGTGAGGTCAGAATAAAAAAAAGGATGTATTAACGATTGAAATTCTGGGCTGAAATTTCATTGATAACTAATCATGATGAATAATCGACACTTAACAAAGATCTCAGCGGGATTGATGTAAATGGTAGAGTGCATTAGGTGAGGGTAGATCAGTTTATATCATGTACTAATACAACGCTGCTTAATCCGTTCAATCTCATCATAAAAGTCAAGAAATAAAGTCGAAGAATTAGAAGAATCAATCAAAAGATTTGATGCAACGTGATCAACATTTTATTCATAAAGCACAAAATTTCAAAGAAATGGGATCTGATTTTTTCTCAACAGCAAAAATATCACCGGAAAATTATTTTTATAGTTTTAGTTTGGTTGCATTTAAATCTTTTATGAATTAAACTTTTGAGTAAACTGTATTTTATGCATTGTATTCATGATAAATGATGGTAATGTACGCACCTCGCCTGGTATAAGGATTAACAAATTAGTTTAGCAAATCATTCTTCGTGAGTAGAGGATAAAATCCTATACTTTACATCCAATAGGAAACACACACAAACACATTTCTCTTCCCAAACTGAAGGAAAGAGATTAAAACAAACAAAACAATTTAATAGTACAATATCCAATCACCAATGCCACCATGCTTACAACTACGTCCTCATGTAAGCACCAAAATTAATTATCCGATTCTATTTGTTAACTATTTAAACAGAGAAAAGAATCAACATGCATACAGATTCCAATTCGGAAGGGTGAACGATGCTCGGCCGACAACGACTTTAAACGACCACCAGTTTTTTTCAAAAACAGACGTCTCAGAATTAACCCGGCAAAACGAGTCAACTTGTGCTACCAAAATCTTCAACCTACTGAGTCACTGCTTACTACTACCAAACATCTCGCCACAGCAATTAATATCACCAATACATTTCATCAGGTCGTATTCACAACATTATTTTACATTTCCGGTCCACGTCTGATCGAACATTGACGAATTTACATACACATTTTACACTGAACATTACACATTCTTAGTAACATTTTAAATCCTACACACACATTTTTTACACATTCTTCTGAGCATTCACATATTTGTTGTTTATTGCGAATTTATTCTCCGAATAAATTTATTTATCATATAAAACCATGCATTGTCATTGCCATTTCCCCGTCGTTGCCACTATATATAAGGTTCTTCTGACCGCGTGACAAACTAAGCTTAATTAATGTCTAATATCGATGTTTTTATCTTCGTGGCTTACATAATAGAAAAATCAACAAAATAAGCAAAAGTATATTACAATTATCAAAGAAATGGAGCGCAAGAAAGAGAATACACGTCATATTTGACAATATGCACAAAGAGAAATTATACATATTGAAACTCGATTATTTGTCGTTACTCAACGTTAGTAATTATTAGATAAATTAGATATAATACTAACAGAGATTTGGTAAATAAATTACCAATAACATATTAGTAATGTAGAGAAATGAAATACTACAATGCTAGTTGTACTAAAATGCAAAGGATGTTTATACTAATATATACAGTAAATAGGACTATGGACAAAACAGCGTTTCCTTTTTTTATCAGAAGCATGTATTCAGCAAAGCATTGTTCATAATTTTCTTTCCAACGGTTCTGAGTTTTACCTTTTCTTTTGACATGATTTTAATTAATATGAACCTACTAAAGATTCTATAAAAGAGAAACTTGTTGAGTAAACATCTCTGTGTATTTGATTTATAATCTATCCAAGTCTTATTGCTCTATTCATAGTGGGAAATATATAAAATATTATGAATATCGTTTCCAAAGATAGGTAAGAATTCATTTAAGTCACTACAAAACTAACTCTTTCTAATAACCATCCAAAGGTTTTCTCTTCTCTCATACTTATAAATCGTTGCGAGTAATAAAAAGGAAGAATTTTTCTGCATTTGCATTGTCGTGAAGCCTACCTTTGGTAGAACCATAAATTTCCAATTTGACACTGACAGTCAAGGTAAAAAGACAAAACATTTGACGTTTGTTGGTTTAATGATGATTAATAGTGCAAAGCTAAACTAGTGAATTTCCAGATCAAATTACTTGAATAACCTTATGTTTTTAACAAAAAAACTGTGAGGAAGTATTATTTTCCAGTAAGTAATAAAGCAGACTGGTTTGAAGTTAGCGTCAGACTGATGACAACTTGAATTTATCTTGGTAAATGAGGCTCTTTAGTTTTTATGGATGCAATATGATGACAAGAGGAGTACTGTTCAAATATGACTTAAATAAGAAAAAGTAAAGGTTTCTAGAATCAATGTAAATATAAACGACTTATTTTAGTAAAACAATATGAATTTTATGCAAGACTACATTTTAAAATCAATGCTAACATTTTGTTATTTGTGTCTATCCGTGACGTTCTTTTGGCAATCACCTCTCACAGATACCATTGTCAACGCAGCCATTCTGATAGGAATTTCCTCCATTGTGTTACATCTGGTATTCTCCTCTGTTGTGCTTTTGTAAACTTGAGTTGAAACAACCGCTTGAACGAGCGTTAGTGCTGTTAGCCAAATAGCGGCATCCAGATTTCTCAGAAGGGAAGAATCACATTCGACCTTCTTACTTCGATTTTGTTCTCATCCTAAGATAATAAATTCACCTGTTTTATTCTATAGTTTTAGGTTTATTTTTATTTTTTGGTTTCTAGTTGAATCACTGACTAATTCAATCCTCTACAAATCTTCTACAAGTAAATATGATAACGGGAGAACGAATTTACTGTCTCTAATTTGTGAAAACTTACGGATTTCTTTTTTTTCTTTAATTCATTAGACAACTCTAAAAAACATTTAGCTTTTCATATTTATTATCACATCGCCTGGAAATTCAGTCCCATCTAATCAGTTTACATTAGGTCGGTTTAGAGCCAGAGTCAAGCGCATTTCATCTAGGAATCGCAAGCCTTGTCTCGATAACCGGGTCCGTCTGTCAACGAACACTCGCTCAGAATAGCTTGGATAGGAGTCTGATCAGGTAAAGACTATGACGGTATGAAGGGCAGTCTACAAACCTCAATCTAGTCTAGCGCTATTGAAAGAACGATAGATTCCCTCGCTGTTCCTGATTCCAACATACTTTATTACATTTCGATTAATGAAATTGCAATCAAATATAATCGTTTTTGGCTGTAACTACTTTT
Organism: Doryteuthis pealeii; assembly: GCA_023376005.1. Classification (NCBI taxonomy): domain Eukaryota; kingdom Metazoa; phylum Mollusca; class Cephalopoda; order Myopsida; family Loliginidae; genus Doryteuthis; species Doryteuthis pealeii. The sequence goes on along the minus strand of CM042158.1, from coordinate 82,718,561 downwards.
TGAGTTAGATGATATGGTAACATACACAAAAAATGCGAATAATTATAAGATTGATGATTTTTTGAAACTTTTTAAATGAGTATAGCATTCATTTACTAATTCAGTTAAAAATCTCTGATGGATTTAAAAGGTATTTTCTTGTTCAAACAATATTAGATATATCCATCAACATTCTTCCCATTGAGCTTTCAGATAAAGGATTGTATTTAGTTGGAAAATTCTAAGTTTTCTAAGCTTCTCTTATAACTGATATTCAACGTTTGAAATAGAGACACTTTTTCTCCTTCAGTAAAATTAAAAATCATTTTTCATTTGTTTCAGACTGTAGCAATCCTTGGTGGCTAATGTTTGGTATTGTTTATCAGCTGCTTCTTCTTTCGATCATTTGGATTCCATTATTTCCACTCTGAATCTCATTTATCTTCTACTCAATTAATATGGTATTATATATCTGAAATTGTCCAAAGTGTTTTGAAAAAATAATATTCCTTTTTTCATTTTTGTTTTTTCACTATGCCTTATCTTTTCCTAATGAGTTTCCAATATGATTTGTCTTATTCTAACACAGTCATTTTTGTTGAGGAAATCAAGCTGTATAAGTGTGATCTTTCTATCAATACTCTTTCCCTCTTGAGTTATATCATGTAATTATACTGGAGTTTTTCCACAAACCTCTCTCATTAATTACACATGACATTTGTTATTTATTAGTAAAATGGATAATTTTTTTAACGGTTACAAAGTATTGCCGAGAAGGAAGCAAAATAACTGGTTAAATTTCGACACTATGGTGTTATGGTGTTTAATATTCGAAACTGCAGTTTTCAGACGGTCAAAAAAAAAAAATTAAAACCGTGGCTTGTTCAGTGTTTATGTAACGTGAGCGTACTCACACAATAGATGCTATAATTTAAGACTTACATTTCAAAACATAAACATGCTTAGATCTTAATGTATGCGATGTCCAGATAAACAAAATTAAATTAAATCAAAAAAATGTATTTTTTTAGATTAATAGAGGGCTAAAAGTAGGGATTAATTAGTCCTCATGTGGCAAATGATATAAGAAAATTTTGTTTAAATATCTACATTTGGAAAAACCAGTTCAGCTTTCTTTTGGTTCAGTAGATTTATTCGTAATTGGAGAATAATCACATTTTTTCTTCGATGGAAAGTCCACAGTTCACTGGCCAACCTTGTATTCTGGGGCCTTTTTTGCTATTTCCCATTTTATCATGTGTTTTGCTCGTTGTGTCTTTAATTGTGCCATACGTGTTTGGATAAGGTGGCTACTGTCTGCATATCTCTGTTTTGAACTTAGATGTGGATTGTACCACCTAATTTTTCCAATTATTTTCGATGGCACCAATGGTATTTTTTGCCTCGTTGTTATTGTCACTTTCTCTTAATTGGGACTCATAGACGTGCTGTTGATTAAACAAAGCCATTTAACGGGCCATTTTGTTGCATGAAACTGCAGGTTACAGAAAGATTAACACCACTCTACTTCAAAAATTTAGGTTCGACTTCAATTAAGCACATATTCTCCATATATAATATAATATATATATATATATAATTATATATATATTATTTAAGAATGGATAAGAAGTAACCTACTCGAGTTTCCATCATTGAATTCGTCAGGGGTTACCTCCCGCATATAACAAAAAACATGACAGCAAGCCCATAACAAATAATTCGATAATAATTTTTCTTTAAAAGTACTCATATCTTAAAGGTAAGTGTTAATTTTAAAACTAAATTCGTTATGTTAAATTTACGATTTTAAAATTTCCAATTTGAAAATTTCAAATCATAGCCCTCACCGATTTTAACTTATATTAAGACGGTAATAATATATCAAATAAATCAACAAATTCATCTTACTGTTCCAACTTTTTCTTTTTCTCTCCCTCACGATAATATAAATAAACCAAATTTCATTCTAATACCATAATCTATTAATCTAAAATGTTAACATTTTTAATTATTATTATATATTATTTTATTTTATTATTACTTTTATTTTTACTTTTAATCCTTTTATTTTATTTTATATAATTATTCGTATTAACCCACTCTAAACCTCTATTAAATAACGCCTACGTTTGGTCTTTCGCATACTCTCTAACCAACCAAAACCAAAACCACCAATAATAATTTTAAATCTTTTTTACTTATTTAACTCCACTTCTCACGCCCCGTAATCTACCATTCATAAACACAATTGAAATTAATTCCCGACATTAATTCACATTTTCTAGTCCAATAAGCAAAAACAATCTACCGGTGAGTTTTTAATTCATACCAACGTCTATCTGTAAACGATAGAACCCGTTCCAAACTGACTCATAGTTACACTGATATTAATCCGAAAAAACTGATTAATTCAGCGGGATGTAACCTGACGACAGATGGATGAAACTCGAGTAGGTTACTTATATCCATATTCTTAAATTAATTTGCTCTAACATTGTATTGAGCACTTTGTATTTGTTTTTTCACGGGTCTTAACCCCTGGATCCTGTGCGCTCCACGATCGTACCTCTATACCCACCGGTACTCAATATATATATATATTATATAATATATAATAATTATATTTATATATACAAGTAAGTAAAGTAAAGTCCACGGTATCAGCAAGAACAGTGAAGGAGTCATCCCCTTTGCGCTAGCGGCTAGACAAGGGGAATGTATTTTTGCGTCTGAACGGCAGCGCCACCCTACATCAGTTTTCCCATTTTACCAACAACGATCCTGTGCTAACTCATACGCTGATTTGGTGATGGCCGGTTAGAAAATGCAGGACCTCATGGTTCCAAGCCAGTGCTAAGCCGGACGAGTCCAAGCCATGTATATAAGTAAAGTTTGTTTGGGAGTGGCTTAAGTTGGTATCAGCCAGACAGCGGGGAAGTCTATCCCATTTTCAGCTAGTTGCTAGACCAAGGAGGTTGTGTTTGCCTCTGAGTTGGGGAGCGTCACACCTATACCATCAGCTCCTTAACTTTACCACACAAATACCTGTGCTACTCATACGCTGATTGGTGAAGGGCCGATATCGAACCAGAAGCTTGTAGTTCCTAGTCAGACACTCTAACACTATCGTGAAATCGACCATATATATGTATATATAAATATATATCTATGTGTGGTGTGTTGTATATATATAATTATATATAATATATATATTTATAATAATATATATAAATATATATAAACAAAGTCCCTTATTTTTAACCTGGAAAATTGGGGCCCCCAGAGAGTTTCATTTGTATTTAAACAAAAATACAACTTATGAACGCAATATTAAAATAAATTACATCATGATTAGAGAAAATTAAAATTATAATCTTCTCTGCATATAAGAATTAATTAAGAAGTTCTTTATTGAATAAAAATTAATTTTACAGTATTTTTTAAAGAATCTTTTCTTTCACCAATATACTAGTGAATATGATTGAAAAAATAATTATGTATTTAACTAACCCCTCTGATGAGCAGGATGTGACACAAGGAATTTTAACAGGTTTTGAATTTTCCTAGATATATTGCAATAGTTAAGGAGCCCATCTGCTGAATTATTTACTCAATAGCAGGCAAGGATAATAATTGGATTCATCTTTTCCTTTGGTTATAAGAACGAGGTGGCCAAATATGAATTCCAAATTTTTTTGAGATGAGTGTTTTTCATGGCCTTTTTTGCTGCTGATTACAAATTCGATGATTTTTTTGTGGTGGGGGGGATCATATGACGTAATTTTAGTTTGGTTCCGTGCCGATTTTCAAAAATTGGCGGCTGAAAACAGCTATATTTTACAAAAAAGAAAATTACACAATTTTTAGGAAGTTAGAGTGGATGTAATATGTCAAATTAATATGTTTTCTGGACAAGAATACAAATCTATATTCATTCAGTGATTTAACCTACTCATTTATTTTTTTAAATTTTAGGTATTTTAAATGAAAATTATTCAATTATGCTATTTTTTATGCCATTGTTGTTGGAGGATCCGTAAATTTCAAATATTCATTTCCCCCATATGTCATTTATACTGTTTCACTGTATAGAGAAAAACAGATATGACATTGCCAGAGCCATACACTTATTGAGGCATGAGGATCAGCCAGTAGATTGTTGCAATGAACAAATGGTTGAAATTGGATAGACATATGTTGTTGGCCGTTCAATGCAAAAGCAGTTGCTCTAGAGTGAAAGATGATTATGAATGATTCTATGTTTTACAGAAAGTTTAAAACGGCAGTGCTAGTCCAAAAGTTAGGATTTGGTATACAAGCATTGGAATTCAATTGCAGCCTAACAATTGCTATGATTTGTTATAAAGGATCCCATCCTATCAAATCCAAAGAAGAAGACTTTGTGTCAAAAGACACCCTGTACGATCGGGCGATTTTAGTGAAGAGAACGTTTTCGGAACTTACAAGGCAGATTGCACTATACACGAAGTTCCTAAAGATTGTGATTATTAGGATGAAGTCGAGAAGGATTGAGAATGTTTTGGCACAGAAGAAGTGTGTTTGTATAAGTCAGAATGAAAGAAGAACAGTAAGAAACTTAGATCAATTGATGATTGGTATCTGTTTTGATGGAAAGGGAAAGTAGATGTAATTTCAGTACGGACATATCTACATAAAAAAGAATTGTTTATTGGATGGGAAAACTTTGTTCTTCCACGACTCTGCCATCAGTTGTGCCTTGCATTCCCTGGATGTGAACGTTAGGAAATGGACTAGTACTACAATTGTAGCTGCGAATTTGTTTTTGGTCTATGTTTGTCAGATTGCCCAGCTTCCCATTAATGAAGTTGCAGGAATATTTGCTCAAGTTGCCAATATGATATTTGGGTTAATGGTGGATTGTTTCATTTCACGATGGACAAATGAGGCAGTGAATAGATCACAAACGAGTGTAGTTAGTGAAGCTTAGGGATGAAGAATTTGAAGATCTATGACCTTTGATATCATAAGTCTGATTTTATTGCTCCTCAGTTTGTTGAAAGATCATTGCATTATCTAGAAGATGCATCTTTACTTGAATCTTGAACATGTTGCAGCAACAATGTGCTCAGCCTAGTCAAGTCCATACAACAGGCTTGATAAGCATTACAAAGGCAAAAATCTACAAAAACACTGAGCAGAAGATTGAAGATTCAATTGTTATGGTTACTGTCTGGTGAGGAAAGCCTTTACTTCGCCCCTGCATATGCTAAATTAACTTTGGCCCGAGTTAGGCAGCATACTACTCTGTTTCATTATAGCAATGATTATGGCCGTAGATGGAAAGAAACAATGTTCGGACAGAGGGATCAAGAAGCCTTGTTCAAACGAGTTAGGTGTATTTTAGATTTGACAAAGTTATTTGGTGTCACCCAGTCAGTAACATATACAAGTTTCTTTGACATTAATTTTGTATCAATAGCAACTAGTTATACTTGCCATATTCCATACATTCAGAATGTGTGATTTGTCCTTGCTGCCCAGAAATCTAGAGGATGAATGAGAGACGTCGTCATATTCCCTCTGATCACTTTCTGGGGATTGATGAAAATAATCACCCACTGATGTTTCCATTTGACCGAAAAATTGGACTCGAATGAAGTTTGAAACCTAAATTATTTTTTCTCAAAGGAATTAAAGGAATGTAAAACAAAGGGTGTAACCAGATGGGATTGAAAAGTAATGGAGAAAGTTATGATGCTGTATAAACTTTTGGAGGTAGAACACTTCTAGCAAAATGATATTGGTGACGAGTGGCGCCAACACTATGGCATTTCCTCACAAACTTAGGATGTGAAAATTTGATGCACAAAATCAGGGCAATCTGGTGAGTCAAGTGAATTAACTTATATGGAAAAATTCTAAAGTGTCAAAGTTAACTATTGCAAAACTTCATGTGTAATGGGTAAATATCCTGGGCAAAAACATCACTATTTTATTATAATTTTCATATCTTTACCATGATAAAGAAATTGAGCTGGTTAAATTCCAATAAAATGAATGTATTTTCATCTTCTGTGACTACAGCAATATGATTAGACATATTACACTATTATTAAGCCCAAATATTGCCCATTTTTTAATAAAAAAAGGATTTCAGCCGCCATTTTGGAAAATCATCACGGAACCAACTAAAAATGACATCCTAGTCAATGAATCTCAACGGATCGGAATGCAGTAACAAAAAGTCACCATAAAAAACACCTGTCATATCGTCTTTGGACCAAAAGTATTAGCAATTGCCCCCCCCCCTAGTAAATAAAGTATAACGTCGCGTACAATTTGGACTTTGTTCACTTTGTACAATTGCTAGCAATGATAAACATTACATCAACAAATAAATTTATACTGGAATAACTTTTTTTCACCATAAATTGATTAAAATTAGATGTTAAGAAATTCTTAACAATCATGGAATAAGAGAATGCTATTTTGTGATTTTTTAAAATAACACCAAATGATATAATATAAACTATATAAAGTAGCAACCATGAGTAAAATGCAAAACTGCATTTGTATTCCAACATTTTCTAAAGATAAACTTTTGCTTCAAAATAACATATATGATTCATTTAAAAAATTTTTCAATAGCAAAACTATTTTTAGTGTGACCTTAGAGACAATAAATTTTCATCAATAATAATCACTTTCATTGCCTTCCATCCAGACAATTAATTTTTGTCTCTGTTTTTAAATTCATTTTCTAATTTATTTTAACAACAAATCTAATCATTTAACACCGTCACGTTTTTGTCGAAAGTGTTTGCTTAGCTACATATAACTTCTCAGACAAAAAGTGGAAAAAGAAATAGCTTTCTCTTAGATTTGAAAATCCTGTTAGTTTAGTTTCTATTAATCTTAATAAAAAATTCGAATGTTAAAACAAGGTGTTTCAATTCCATGTAAAATCAGGAATTTACAATGCTGATTTTCTAAAGAAATATTTGAAAGATTAGTATAACTGATCTTCTTGTCACTAATAATGATTAGGAAACTATAAAATAAATTATGTGCATATAGGTTTAATTGCTATACATATTTTTTAGGTAAAATTATTTTCCTGAAAATAACATTGCAAAAGGAAAGTGTAATTGGGTTGTAAAAAGTTACCTATTTTGAAAATATTATGAATTATATGTTATTTGAATAATATTCTAAGTCTGTAGATTTTTCAGTATATGAAATATGGAAAGATTAATATGATATTCCATAAGAGTGACATAATAAAGCATTATGGTAATATAATGTTAAGGATGACAATATGACAAGTTTAAGTTTGTTAAAAATTTTCTGGTGAATTAAAATATATCAACTACATTTATTCATTTTAATTCTCAAATAGTTTTGCCGAGAATACAAATTTTCCTAATTAAAAAAAGAAATCTGTTTGTCTTTCTAAGACATTTATTCTTATTTAATTAAATAAGAAACAGGAAAATAAATAAATTTAAAAATAGAAATTTGTAAATTTAGCATGCATTTTTTACTTATTTTTCATAATATGATCAATTGCCTTTCAATTTTTTTTTTAGGTTAATTTTTTCCTTGTTTCTTATTTAATTAAATAAGAAAAATGTTTTAGAAAAGACAAACAATTTCTTTTTTTAATTTAGGAAAATTTGTATTCTGCGGCAAACTATTGATATAAAATTGAATAAATTTAGTTGTATATTTTAATTCACCAGAAATTTTTAACAACTTAAACTTGTCATTATTTTGTCATCCTTAACATTATTATTACCATAATCTTTATTATGTCATCTTAATGTGGATATCATATTATCTTTCCATATTTTCATATACTGAAAAAATCTACAGACCTTAGAATATTTATCAAATAACATATAATTCATAAATATTTTCAAAATAGGTAAATTTTACAACCCAATTACACTTTCCTTGTTGCAATGTTATTTTCAGGGAAATAATTTTACTAAAATATGTAATTAGCAATTAACTATATGCAATAATTTATTTTATAGTTTCATACATCATTATTAGTGACAAGAAGATCATGTTATACTAATCTTTCAATATTTCTTTTAGAAAATCAGCATTGTAAATTCCTGATTTTACATGGAATTGAACACCTGTTTTAACCATTCGATATTTTTTATTAAGATTTAATAGAAACTAAACTAACAGGATTTTCACATCTAAGAGAAAGCTAATTCTTTTTCCACTTTTTGTCCTGAGAAGTATCAAGTAGTCTAAGCAAACACTTTCGACAAAAACGTGACGGGTGAAATGATTAGATTTGTTGTTAAAATAAAATTAGAAAATGAATTTAAAACAGAGACAAAATTAATTGTCTGGAATGGAAGGCAATGAAAGTGATTATTATTGATTAAAATTTATTTCTTAAGGTCACACTAAAATAGTTTTGCTATTGAAATTTTTTAAATGCATCATATATGTTATTTGAAGCAAAAGTTTATCTTTAGAAAATGTTGGAATACAAATGCAGTTTTGCAAATTTTACTCATGGTTGCTACTTATATATAGTTTTCATATTATTTCATTTTTAATTTTAAAAAATCACAAAAATAGCATTCTCTTATTCCATGATTTTGTTAAGAATTTCTTAACATTCTAATTAATCAATTTATTGAAAAAAAAGTTATTCAGTATAAATTATTTGTGATGTAATGTTTATCATTGTAGCAATTGTACAAAGTGAACAAAATTCAAATTCTGTACGCGACTGTTTATACTTATACTAGGGGGGGGGGGGCAATGTATACTTTTTTCCAAAGACTGAATATGACAGGTGTTTTTTATGGTGACGTTTTGTTACGATTCCGATTCCGTTGAGATCATTGACCTAGGATGTTCATTTTAGGTTGGTTCCGTGATGATTTTCAAAATGGCGGCGGAAAATCCTTGTTTTTATTAAAGAAATGGGCATATATGGCTTAATAATAGTGTAATATGTCTAATCATAGGTTTTCTAGTCACAGAATATGAAAAATACATTCATTTTATTGATTTAACCAGCTCTAATTTCTTTATCATGTAAAAGAATGAAAATTATAATAAAATTAGTGATGTTTTTGCCCAGAGATATTACCAATTACACATGAAGTTTGCAATAGTTAACTTTGACACATTAGAATTTCCATATAAGTTAATCACTTGACTCACAGATTTGCCCCTGATTTTGTTATCAAATTTCACATCCTAAGTTTTGTGAGAAATGCATAGTGTTGCGCCACTCTTGTCACCATTATCATTTTGCTAGAAGTGTTCTACCTCCAAAAGTTTTTCTTAACAGCATCAAATACTTTCTCCATTACTTTTCAATCCCATTTGGTTCACCTCTTGTTTACATCCTTTAATTCCTTGAGAAAAATCAATTTAGGTTCAAACTTTCATTCCAGTCCAATTTCTGTCAAATGGAACATCAGTGGTGATTATTTCATCAATCCCAGAAAGTGAATCAGAGGGAATATGACGACGTCTCTCATCATCCTCTAGATTTCTGGGCACAAGACAAATCACACATTCTGAATGTATGGAGATATGGCAAGCATTAACTTGTTGCTATTTGATACAAATTATGTCAAAGAAAACTTGTATATGCTTCTGATGTGACACAAATAACTTTGTCAAGTCTACAATACACCTAACTCTGTTTGATACAATGCTTTTGAATCCCTCATGTCGAACATTGTTTCTTTCCATCTACTGCCTATAATCATTGTATAATGAAACAGAGTATGCTGCATAACTCGGGCAAAGTAATTTAGCTATATGCAGGGGGAATTGAAGGCTTTCTCACCAGCAGTAACCAATAACAATTTTGAATCTTAATCTTCTGCTCAGTGTTTTTTGTAGATTTTGCCTTGGTAATGTTATCAAGTCCTGTTGTAATGACTTCGACTAGCTTGTAGCACATTTGTTGTGCAACATGTTCAAGATTCAAGTAAGATGCATCTTCTAGATAATGCATGATCTTTCAACAACTGAGGAGCATATAAATCAGACCTCTATGAATATCAAGGTCATAGATCTCAAATTCTTCATCCCTGCTGTCACTACTACACAGTTTGTGATCTGATTCACTGCCTACATTTGTGCCATCGTGAATGAACATCCACCATTAACCAAATATCATATTGGCTACATTGGCAAATATTCTGCAAACTTCATTTGGGGAAGCTGGGAATTCTGACAAACATTAGACCAAACAACAAATTCGCAGGCTCATTGAATGGTCTGTGTCCATTCCTAACGTTCACATCCAGGGAATGCAAGAGCACAACTGATGGCAGAGTCTGTGGAGAACAAAGTTTTCCATCCATAACTAATTCTTTTTTATGTAGATTGCTCACTGTACTGGAAATTACATCTACTTTCCCAGTTTTCATCAAAAACAGATACCAATCATCAATTGATCTAGTTCTTACTGTTCTTTTTTCTTTTCTGCTGTTACAACACACTTCTTCTTTGCAGAACATTCTCAACTCCCCTTTCTCGACTTCATCCTTATCCAATCTTTAGGAACTGTGTTAGTGCAATCTGCCTTGTAAGTTCCGAAACTGTTCTCTTCATAAATGCCCGATCGTCAGGTGTCATTTTGACACTAAAGTCTTCTTTCTTTGGATTTGATAGGATGGATCCTTATAACAAATATCATAGGCATGTTAGGCTGCATTGAATTCCAATGCTTTTGTATACCAAACCTAACTTTTGGACTTAGCACTGCCGTTTTAAACTTTCTGTAAAACATTGAATCATTCATAATCATCTTTCACTCTAGTAGCAACTGCTTTTGCATTTAGAGGGCACAACTTTTTGTCTATCCAATCAGACCATTGTTCATTTGCAACAATTTTACTGGCTTGATCTCTGCTCAATAAGTGTATGGCTCTGGCAATGTCATATCTGTTTTTCTCATACATGAACAGATATAAATGACATATGAAAATGAATATTTGAAATTTACGATCCTCCAGTACAAAATGGCATAAAAAATAGCATAATTGAATAATTTTCATTTAAAATACCTAAAATAAAAATAAATGAGTAGGTTAAATCACTAGAATGAATATAGATTTGTATTCTGTGTCCCAGAAAACATATAATTTGACATATTACACCACTCTAACTCCTAAAATTGTTAATTTTCTTTGTAAAAATAGCTGTTTTCAGCCGCCAATTTGAAAATCGGCACGGAACCAAACTAAAATTACGTCATATGATCCCCCCCACCCACAAAAAATCATCGAATTTGTAATCAGCAGCAAAAATGGCCATGAAAAACACTCATCTCAAAAAATTTGAATTCAATTTGGCCACCTCTTCTTATACCAAAAGGAAAAGTATGAATCCAATTATTATCCTTCCTGCTATGAGTAAATAATTCAGCAGACTGGGCTCCTTAACTATTGCAATATATCTAGGAAAATTCAAACCTGTTAAATTCCTTGTGTCACATCCTGCTCATGCAGAGGGGTTAGTTAAATACATAAATTCATTTTTCAATCATATTCACTAGTATATTTGGTGAAAGAAAAAGATTCTTAAAAAATACTGTAAAAATTAATTTTTATTCAATAAAGAACTTCTCTAATTAAGTTCTTATTATGCAGAAGAAGATTATAATTTTAATTCTTCTCTAATCACTGATGTAATTTATTTTTAATATGCTTCATAAGTTGTATTTTTGTTTAAATACAAATGAAACTCTCTGGGCAATTCAGTAAATAGACTTTGTTTTATATATATATATATATATATATATATATATATATATATATATATATATATAAACACACACACACATATATATATATTTATATATACATATATATGGTCGATTTCACGTAGTTGGTAGAGTGTCTGACTAGGAACTACAAGCTTCCTGGTTCGATATCGGCCCTCACCAACTCAGCGTATGAGTAGCACAGGTATTTGTGTGGTAAAGTAAGGAGCTGATGGTAGGTGTGACGCTCCAACTCAGAGGCAAACACAACCTCCTTGGTCTAGCACTAGTGAAAATGGGATAGACTCCCTCGCTGTCTGGCTGATACCAACTTTAAGCCACCCCAACAACTTTACTTTATACATGGCTTGACTCAGTCGGTATAGCATCTGGCTTGGAACCATGAGGTCCTGCATTCTATACCGGCCCTCACCAAACTCAGCGTATGAGTAGCACAGGGATCTGTGTGGTAAAGTGGGAAACTGATGGTAGGAGTGGCGCTCCGTTTCAGACGCAAAAAACAATCTCCCTTGTCTAGCGCTAGCGAAAAGGGGATAGACTCCTTCACTGTCTTGCTGATACCGTTGACTTTACTTTACTTACTTTATATATATATATATATATATATATATATATTATATATATATATGAGTACCGGTGGGTAGAGGTACGATCGTTGGGAGCGCACAGGATCCAGGGGTTAAGACCGTGAAAAAACAAATACAAAGTGCTCAATACAATGTAGAGCAAAATTAATTTAAGAAATGGATATAAAGTAACCTACTCGAGTTTCATCATCTGAATCGTCAGGGTTACATCCGCTGAATTAATCAAGTTTTCGATTAATATCAGTTGATACTATGTATGTCAGTTGGAACGGGTCTTATCGTTACAGATAGACGCTTGTTTATGAATTTAAAAAACTCACCGGAAATTGTTTTTGCTTATTGGACTAGAAAATGTGAATTAATTTGTGGGAATTAATTTTTCAATTGTTGTTTAATGAATGGTAGATTACGGGGCGTGAGAGTGGTTAAATAAGTAAAAAAGATTAAAATTATTTATTGGTTGGTTTTGGTTTTGGTTTGGTTAGAGAGTATGCGAAAAGGACCAAACGTAGGCGTTATAATAATAGAGGTTTAGAGTGGTTTAATACGAATAATTATATAAAAATAAAAATAAAAGGGATAAAAGTAAAAATAAAAGTAATAATAAAAATAAAATAATTATAATAATAATAAAAATGTTAACATTTTAGAATTAAATAGATATGGTATTAGAATGAAATCTGAGTTTATTTATATTAATCGGAGGGGAGAGAAAAAGAAAAAGTTGGAACAGTAAGATGAATTTGTTGATTTATTGATATATTATTACCGGTCTTAATATAAGTTAAAATACGGTGAGCTAATGATTGAAATTTCAAATTGGAAATTTTAAAATCTTAAAATTTAACATTTAACAATTTAGTTAAATTAACACTTAAGCCTTAAGATATGAGTACTTTTAAAGAAAAAATATTATCGAATTATTTGTTTATGGGCTTGCTGTCACGTGTTTTTTGTTTATATGCGGTATGTAACCCTGACGATTCAGATGATGAAACTCGAGTAGGTTACTTTATATCCATTTCTTAAATAATATATATATATATATATATATATATATATATATATATATATATGGGAGAATATGTGCTTAATTGAAGTCGAACCTAATTTTTGAAGTGATGGTGTTAATCTTCTGTAACTGCAGTTTCATGCAACAAAATGCCCCTTAAATGGCATTTGTTTAATCAACAGCACCGTCTATAAGTCCACAATTAAAGAAAGTGACAATAACAACGATGCAAAAACATACATTGGTGCCATCGAAAAATAATTGGAAAATAGGTGGTACAATCACATTCTAAGTTTCAAAAACAGAAGATATGCAAACAGTACCACCTTATCCAAACACGTATGGCACATTAAAGACACAACGAGCAAAACACATGATAAAATGGGAAATTATCAAAAAGGCCCAGAATTACAAGGTTGGCCAGTGCAACTGTGGACTTTCCATCGAAGAAAAATGTGATTATTCTCCATATTACGAATCTAAATCTACTGAACAAAAGAAGTGAACTGGTTTCCAAATGTAGATATTTAAACAAATTTCTCTTATATCATTTGCCACATGAGACTAATTAATCCCATACTTTTAGCCCTCTATTAATCTAAAAAAATACATTTTTTTGATTTTAATTTAATTTTGTTTATCTGGACATCGCATACATTAAGATCTAAGCATGTTTATGTTTTGAAATGTAAGTCTTACATTATAGCATTCTATTGTGTGAGTACGCTTCACGTTACATAAACACTGAACAAGCCACGGTTTTAATTTTTTTTTTTTGACCGTCTGAAAACTGCAGTTTCGGAATATTAACACCATAACACCATAGTGTCGAAATTTAACCAGTTATTTTGCTTTCCTTCTCGGCAATACTTGTAACCGTAAAAAAATTATCCATTTTACTAAATAAATAACAATGTCATGTGTAATTAATGAGAGAGGTTTGTGGAAAACTCCAGTATAATTCACTGATATACTCAAGAGGGAAAGAGTATTGATAGAAATATCACTTATACAGCTTGATTTCTCAACAAAAATGACTGTGTTAGAATAAGACAAATCATATTGGAAACTCATTAGGAAAAGATAAGGATAGTGAAAAAACAAAAATGAAAAAAGGAATATTATTTTTCAAAACACTTTGACAATTTCAGATATATAATACCAATATAATTGAGTAGAAGATAAATGAGATTCAGAGTGGAAATAATGGAATCCAAATGATCGAAAGAAGGAAGCAGCTGATAAACAATACCAAAACATTTAGCCACCAAGGATTGCTACAGTCTGAAACAAATGAAAAATGATTTTTAATTTTACTGAAGGAGAAAAAGTGTCTCTATTCAAACGTTGAATATCAGTTATAAGAGAAGCTTAGAAAACTTAGAATTTCCAACTAAATACAATCCTTTATCTGAAAGCTCAATGGGAAGAATGTTGATGGATATAATCTAATATTGTTTGAACAAGAAAATACCTTTAAATCCATCAGAGATTTTTAACTGAATTAGTAAATGAATGCCTATACTCATTTAAAAAGTTTTCAAAAAATCATCAATCTTATAATTATTCGATTTTTGTGTGTATGTTACCATATCATCTAACTCAAAAAGTAGTTACAGCCAAAAACGATTATATTTGATGCAATTTCATTAATCGAATGTAATAAAGTATGTTGGAATCAGCCGAACAGCGAGGGAATCTATCGTTCTTTCAATAGCGCTAGACTAGATTGAGGTAGAGTGCCCCATCTACCGTCAACTTCCAGTGCTTTACCTCAAAGATCAGATTATCCAAGCTATTCTACTCATGCGTTGAGTTGACAGGGACCGGTATCGAGCACAAGGCCTTGCGATTCCTAGATGAATGCCCTTGCGACTGAGCTAAACCGACCCTAATGTAAACTGATTAGATGGGACTGAATCAATTCCAGGCGATGTGATAATAAATATTGAAGCTAAATGTTTTTAAGTTGTCTAATGAATTAAAAGAAAAAAGAAATCCGTAAGTTTTCACAAATTAGAGACAGTAAATTCGTTCTCCCGTTATCATATTTTACTTGTAGAAGATTTGTAAGAGGATTGAATTAGTCAGTGATTCAACTAGAAACCAAAAAATAAAAATAAAACCTAAAACTATAGAATAAAACAGGTGAATTTATTATCTTAGGATGAGAAACAAATCGAAGTAAGAAGGTCGAATGTGATTCATTCCTTCTGAGAAATCTGGATGCCGCTATTTGGCTAACAGCACTAACGCTCGTTCAAGCGGTTGGTTTCAACTCAAGTTACAAAAGCACAACAGAGGAGAATACCAGATGTAACACAATGGAGGAAATTCCTATCAGAATGGCTGCGTTGACAATGGTATCTGTGAGAGGTGATTGCCAAAAGAACGTCACGGATAGACACAAATAACAAAATGTTAGCATTGATTTTAAATGTAGTCTTGCATAAAATTCATATTGTTTTACTAAATAAGTCGTTTATATTTACATTGATTCTAGAAACCTTTACTTTTTCTTATTTAAGTCATATTTGAACAGTACTCCTCTTGTCATCATATTGCATCCATAAAAACTAAAGAGCCTCATTTACCAAGATAAATTCAAGTTGTCATCAGTCTGACGCTAACTTCAAACCAGTCTGCTTTATTACTTACTTGAAAATAATACTTCCTCACAGTTTTCTTGTTTAAAACATAAGGTTATTCAAGTAATTTGATCTGGAAATTCACTAGTTTAGCTTTGCACTATTAATCATCATTAAACCAACAAACGTCAAATGTTTTGTCTTTTTACCTGACTGTCAGTGTCAAATTGGAAATTTATGGTTCTACCAAAGGTAGGCTTCACGACAATGCAAATGCAGAAAAATTCTTTCCTTTTTATTACTCGCAACGATTTATAAGTATGAGAGAAGAGAAAACCTTTGGATGGTTATTAGAAAGAGTTAGTTTTGTAGTGACTTAAATGTAATTCTTACCTATCTTTGGAAACGATATTCATAATATTTTATATATTTCCCACTATGAATAGAGCAATAAGACTTGGATAGATTATAAATCAAATACACAGAGATGTTTACTCAACAAGTTTCTCTTTTATAGAATCTTTAGTAGGTTCATATTAATTAAAATCATGTCAAAAGAAAAGGTAAAACTCAGAACCGTTGGAAAGAAAATTATGAACAATGCTTTGCTGAATACATGCTTCTGATAAAAAAAGGAAACGCTGTTTTGCATACCATAGTCCTGTATAATACTGTATAGTATAAGTATAAACATCCTTTGCATTTTAGTATTACTAGCTATTGTAGTATTTCTATTTCTCTTACATTACTAATATGTTATTGGTAATTTATTCTTACCAAATCTGTTTCGTATATTATATCTAATAATTATCTAATAATTACTAACGTTGAGTAACGACAAATAATCGAGTTTCAATATGTATAATTTCTCTTTGTGCATATTGTCAAAATATGACGTGTATTCTCTTTCTTTGCGCTCCATTTCTTTGATAATTGTAATATACTTTTGCTTATTTTTGTTGATTTTTCTATTATGTAACGCACGAAGATAAAAACATCGATATTAGACATTTATTAAGCTTAGTTTGTCACGCGGTCAGAAGAACCTTTTATATATAGTGGCAACGACGGGGAAATGGCAATGACAATGCATGGTTTTATATGATAAATAAATTTATTCGGAGAATAAATTCGCAATAAACAACAAATATGTGAATGCTCAGAAGAATGTGTAAAAATGTGTGTGTAGGATTTTAAAATGTTCACTAAGAATGTGTAATGTTCAGTGTAAAATGTGTATGTAAATTCGTCAATGTTCGATCAGACGTGGACCGGAAATGTAAAATAAAGTTTGTGAATACGACCTGATGAAATGTATTGGTGATATTAATTGCTGTGGCGAGATGTTTGGTAGTAGTAAGCAGTGACTCAGTAGGTTGAAGATTTTGGTAGCACAAGTTGACTCGTTTTTGCCGGGTTAATTCTGAGACGTCTGTTTTTGAAAAGAACTGGTGGTCGTTTAAAGTCGTTGTCGGCCCGGAGCATCGTTCACCCTTCCGAATTGGAATCTGTATGCATGTTGATTTCTTTCTCTGTTTAAATAGTTAACAAATAGAATCGGATGATAATTAATTTTTGGTGCTTACATGAGGACGTAGTTGTAAGCATTGGTGATCTGGCCAATCGAATTCTGACTATTGTATAAAAATTTGTTTTAATCTCTTTTCCTTAAGTTTGGAAAAAGGATTGGGTTCGTGTGTTTGTTTTAATCTCTTTTCCTTCAGTTTGGGAAGAGAAATGTGTTTGTGTGTGTTTTCCTATTTGGATGTAAAGTATAGGATTTTATCCTCTACTCACGAAGAATGATTTGCTAAACTAATTTGTTAATCCTTATACCAGGCGAGGTGCGTACATTACCATCATTTATCATGAATACAATGCATAAAATACAGTTTTACTCAAAAGTTTAATTCATAAAAGATTTAAATGCAACCAAACTAAAACTATAAAAATAATTTTCCGGTGATATTTTTTAGCTGTTGAGAAAAAAATCAGATCCCATTTCTTTTGAAATTTTGTGCTTTATGAATAAAATGTTGATCACGTTGCATCAAATCTTTTGATTGATTCTTCTAATTCTTCGACTTTATTTCTTGACTTTTATGATGAGATTGAACGGATTAAGCAGCGTTGTATTAGTACATGATATAAACTGATCTACCCTCACCTAATGCACTCTACCATTTACATCAATCCCGCTGAGATCTTTGTTAAGTGTCGATTATTCATCATGATTAGTTATCAATGAAATTTCAGCCCAGAATTTCAATCGTTAATACATCCTTTTTATTTATTCTGACCTCACTGAATAATAAATGTCAAATAATGCAACCTTAAGTTCTAATTGATATTGTTAAACGAGGATCTCTTCCAAACTTGAAGAATGTCTTCTGATTGGTAAACGTCACTGATTCGGGTCAAAAGTAAAATCGCCGATTAAACACGCTAGAAAAGATTATTGCTTGTTATATAAAATTGCTCTCATTCAATTGTATGCTAAAACTAGCTAATTCATTCGGTAATCGATTATTAATTTAGTTTATAATCAATATATTCTGAACGAAAACGGATGGAAAGAAAAAGAGAAAGTAAGAGAGAATTATGCAAATTATTTTCAAATATTTTTTTTTCATTAAATCGACTTTTATCCTTGTTTATTTCGTATAAGTTATTTCTTTCCTTTTGAAAAGACAACGTTTATGACTCTCCCATGCAACAACTTTAAGTGCAGTATATTTCTCGTTTTGCTTTTTAGATGTTAATGCAAAGGAAGATTTTCTTTCATGTTTTCAGTATATTCCTGCATCCCTGCATTCTCAAAAACATTTTCATAAATTCCCCATTGTGATGTTTTAGAGAAACATTTCATTTTTTAAAAAGGCGAAATGCAAATTATAAACATTAGATATAATTCTGTCATTTATTTATCTATTTTGAAAATATTTTTCAAACGAATTTTTCGTTTGAGTTTTGATATTTTCTCGGCTCAGCATCTTTCGTTGAAACAGGGATAAATGGAGTAAGAATCGAGCGATGAAATTGAATTGTGTCATGATTTAACGTGATAACATTTAGAATAATTTAGAATAACATTATTTAAGTTGAAAAATCAAAGTTAATTATGTTCAGTTTGAAGAATAAATGGAATGATTTGTGCTAACATAAAGAAATATTTAAAATGACTTTTTCACAGATATTCATTACCAAAATATTTTTCTCTTTTTAAAAACAATTAATGGAAATAGATCAATACACAACAAAGATTATGTATAAGTCTTTCTA
Organism: Doryteuthis pealeii; assembly: GCA_023376005.1. Taxonomy (NCBI): domain Eukaryota; kingdom Metazoa; phylum Mollusca; class Cephalopoda; order Myopsida; family Loliginidae; genus Doryteuthis; species Doryteuthis pealeii. The sequence continues at coordinate 82,699,343 of CM042158.1, read as the reverse complement.
CTTCTCAAGCATTGCAAACTTTATAAATGCGATTAATATTATTTAAAAAAATTAGATTTTTTTTTCGTATTTAAAACTCAAGAATTTGATTTTTTTCAGTCTTATCTAATCAATGACAGATTTCCAATTGTAGATATGCCAATGTATATAATAAAACATAAACGCTTTCTAGAACGATTTCATTCGTTGTAATTGATATAAAAAATACTCTTGTTCCTTAGACTTCCGACCGTTATCATCTTGCAACACCCTCTGGTTAAAAATGAGACCGTCTAAATAGGCCAAGATGAAATGCAAAAATGTAAATACTGATAATCTGTTGTTACTTATCCACCGAATTCTTATTTTTGATGTGTGTCGTTACCATTCTGTTTTTATTATAAAGAAAGAAAGGGAAGAAAAAGGACATGCTACATAGAAAAATATGATAAGAAAAAGAAAGAAAGCAAGAAGAAATATAGAGAGGGGTGGGCGCACGTAAGCGATAACGCTAACTGTTTATATCAGACACAATGAAAAGAATGAAAAAAGAAAATAAATGAGTGAGAGAGTTAAATCAAGATTATTATACTTTTTACATACTGAACTATTTGTAATAGCTCTTAAGTAAACATATCAAACATTGTAATAATTAAATTATCATACTGTGGTATATCCACAGGTCATGCTATTTAATATATGATATTGGCGGTATTCGATTTTTATATCAATATTCAGTTATTTTGGTGCTAGTTCTTAAAGAACTTATTTGTTAATATTGACAAAATTCAGAATGTACGGTGTGTCATAAGCGGAGAGAGAGAGAGAGAGAGAGAGAGAGAGAGAGTGGAGGGAGAGAGAGAGGGAGGGGAGGAAGAAAGAAAGAAAGAAAATGTGTATTTGTGTGCACAGGTCTATAACTGAATGCGTATTTAAATATTTAATGCAACGTATTTTAAGATGAACAGCGTATCAGAAGAATTGTGCATCTCAACTGATTAAATAATTGATAGTTGTAGATTTAACTAATATATCAATTAATCTGGAAGCTTCTTAGCTTAATAGTAATAATTTATCCACAACTCCTTGATGTAACAGTATACGCTAAATACGAGATCAATATTTTAATTGCAGTTGGTCCTAATGAGAATAAAACGATTCCTTAATCGTAATCACACAGGCCAAGGATAACAGAAAAAAAACTATCAAACATCTCTTCTACTTATTTCGTTTTTTTTAAATAATTTCTATTTTATACAATCTTTGTTGTTAGTTACATTTACATCGAACTGTTACAAGTAATAATCGTTTGTATAAAAGATAAATCCTCATATCAGAAAATAGATTTTACCAATGATATCTTTTATATTATCTTTCATATTATCATATAAAGTTGATATTGTTCTTCGAAAAAATAATTACAAAGAACTGCTGATTTCTTTTTCTCGTTTCGTTTCGCGCTAATGCTCTTGGAAAATGCATGTCACTCTTCTTCTCCGGTTATGGGCAAATAGTAGTGCAGACTTGCTTCATTAGCCTTCGAAAATCAACTCGTTTAGGAAAAGGAAAAGTTCAAATTCAAACTAGTTGTAGTCCGATTAGAAATTGACCTTGTATAACATCCGGTCCATGGCGGAGGAGTTGGGTAAATATCAACCTAATTAGTAAAATGTAAATGAATTTTAGAAAGACCATTTAATTTGGAGTCTTAATGTTTTATTTTGAATGCTAAATTTTGTATAATTAGTTACCTGTCACGTGGGCAACATGAATTTTCACAGTTTATTGTCAGAGACATCTCAATGAAAGTTATTTTTTACCAGAACGTATTTCTTACATTAAAACCTTCTCCTGGATCTAATAAGTATACATACCATATTTAGTTACTCTATTTCAAACTCTTCCGGTTATTAAGATAGAGATAGATAGATAGATAGATAGATAGCGAAAACTGACTAAATACATTTGAAAAAGTTGTTCGATGGCGTGCTTTTGTTCAATCGATATACCTGATTACTGCATCAAGCCACTTCTGCTGTTCTCAGCCATGCAAAATCAGATTCGTGATGACTTTGTGCACTTTTCCAATCGGAATCAATTAGGGTTCTCTTTACCTTCCGGTGCTTTTCAACCGAATAAAATTGTCCTGCCAAACCTAACCCACTTTACTTACTTTCTTTCCTCTATTCTCTTTCCTTTATGCCCCCGAAAAAATTCCTCTTCCAAGTCAAAGGTCAATATATGGTGCAATGCTCAATACTAATCTAACTTTCTTGTTAACACTTCCATTCATCATGGCATAACGCACATATTTGCTCGCTTCATTTTGACGCATGCACATAGAAACGCGCGAATGTTCCTTTTTAACACATGAATACACTTAAACACAATAACACAATAACATGCATACACATAGAGATGAACGTACATATGAGGATACATACACTTTTATATGGATAAAACAAATCATTTAGAATTGATTTCTTGAAATTCAACCGTAATTCAATGTCTTATTCCGTGGCTGATTTTTCGATTTCTCACCCTAAAGAAATGGGGAAAAAAAGGGGAAAATAAAAGCTAAAAAGGAAAACATGAATTTATCTTCAACAACAGTGGAAGGAAAATCTTTACTAATCTGATTTGTGTTCGTTAAGAATTCAATTGGCGACGTTTTACGGTGGGACTAACTATTTATATACTTTCACTGTAAAATGCTTTCATTTTTTTTCTTTATCATTTAAAATTCTCCCTTAAGCATACAAAAGCGCTTTGTTAATTGTGAAAGTCGAAATACATCCAAATATTGTCGATTTCAGGACTGCTAATGAATGAATTGGACGAAGGACACAGACCATAGATAAAGAAAATATCTTCAAATGTTTTATATTTGAAGATATTTTCTTTCTGTCATGATTATCTTAAAGGAGTCATGAGTAGAAGAACTACATTAAATGATACTTTACTCATTTTTCTTTCATGCCGCTTTATTGAACTTACTCAACGTCTTAAAATATTTACACTTACATTTGAACATCTTTGAAAAAGTGAATATTTTCGAAAATAATTTACCACGGAGCTTGGGGTATTAATTTATTTTTCTCGTTATTTCAAATATATATATATATAAAGTCGTCGGGTGGCCTAAAGACGGTATCAGCCAATCAGCGATGGAGTCTATCTCCTTTTCACTAGCACTAGACCAAGGAGATTTTTTTGCATCTGAGGTGGAGCGCCACATCTACCATCAGCTCCTTACTTTACCGCACATATCCCTGTACTACTCAAACGCTGGCGAGGGCCGATATCGAACTAGGAACCTTGTGGTTTATATCCAAATGCTCTACCGACTATGTGCATAAATATTTACCCAACCCGTTCTCCACGGGCAGGATGTGACACAAGGTTACAAGTATGAGGCGTCCAGCGAATATTGAAATCGTTATTCAGTAGTAGTGGATCGCCAAGACTAGGTTACAAACCATTAAACTACGATAGAATGTCCATGCGGATGCACACACACACACACACACACACACACACACATATATGTGTGTGTGTGTGTGTTTGTGTGTGTGTGTGTATGAGTGTGTGCATGTGTGTATGCATGTATTTATATTTATATTTATATATATATATATATATATATATATATATATATATATATATAATTCAGCCACACTGTTAATATATTTCCAGCGAAGCTGTTATCAAATGAGGACAATTTACTTCCACTGACTCAGATAACAGAACGGATTTCCACTGATCATAAATAATCAGCGAAAAGTGCAACTGGCCCGTGATATGTTTTCAAATAAGTTTTTGTGATGTTTTCTTCTTTAAAATAACATCAGATTGTGGGTTACCTGGAATTACTGGGCATCTGAAACATTATATAATGAGAGACAAGGAAAACAGTATTCTTAAAAGATCTTACACTGAATTACCCTTAAAATACTTTGGCTGTTTTAGCTAGAAAGAAATTGTCCTATGTTATTTCTATAATTTTTCATAAAAAAAAGTCGCATCCTTTAGGCTATATATCTTGTTTAAACTCTGGGTTGATGAACAGTCCCTATATACACATTGTGTAGTATCCCCATCCATCTAGGTTATTTTAGTCTCAATGTGTGGACGGATAATCTAGGAAGAATTAATTGATAGTAGATATCTAAGTATGAACGTTGGAATGAGAACATTTGAATTTAATTAAGAGTTCAGTTTTATAGTTACATATGCATGTATAGAGATATGCATACACGAAGGAAGGATGAACAATTCTCAGTTCAACCAAGAAGTCAATGACCTAAGTCCGTGATTCATAAGTTCAATTTCACAAACATTAAAAAGTGTCGAGATTGAAGATTTAACTTTTTAAAAATGTTTGAGTTACTTTGTTTCGCTAAACATTTTTGCAATTAGATAGCAAGAGAGATTAGATTAGATTGATATATCGTGTATACATGGTTTT
>CM042158.1:82644444-82694796 GCA_023376005.1 Doryteuthis pealeii | reverse complement strand
GGGAGAGAGATACAATAAAAAATCCAAAAATTCAGCTGAGACTTCATTCATAGTGGGGTTGTTTTTTTTCAGCTATCACTTTTAAGGCAGGAGGATGGGACGCAATTCTGGCAAATAGCAACCATTTAGCTTTTGCACTTTTCAAGGTGGAAATCAATAATAATGAGTCTTTTCATTCCCAGAAGAATGTCAGATGATTCTTTAACTAACACTGTATGCTAGAATTTTTCCTTTATTGGAGACAGCCTGTCGGATGGGGCTTTAGATATCACGACTGCCTTGAGGGAGTAGACACCTCAGTGGGCCACCTGTTGGCCGTGGGTGGCGACTCATGATGCTTAAGGAGGAATCCTGATGGATGAGCAGTTCATGATCATGCAACACTCCCTTAGACTCTTACTTGAATAGACGCGGTGGAGAGACCTCCGTTAATTTTGTGGGCTAGTCACATCCGCTCTAATCAACTATATGAATTTGTCGCCAACCCTTTTATCAATGGGTGCTAGAAGTTGGTAGTGAGGGTCTTCATGTCAAGGGAATGATATTAACTCTATCTGATGGTGAGGTTCGGTTCTGGAGGTCTGGGAATGTGGTGTACCCCTTCATACATTATTCCGGTCACCTGACTGAGTGGCAGTACTGTTAGGGGTCCATCTATGTGGTTAAATAGAAAAACTGAGTTTATAAAAAATAAATGAGTATCCCTTAAGAACTTATTTGGCATTCAATAACGCACTGAGGTTGATATGCTGTAACAAACAAAACAAAACTTTATTGGAAAGTTCATGTGTTCTGTCTGTAATGGAGTGTTTTTTTTTTCCCACTCACTTCATAGTGGCATTAAATGTTTAGCTGCATTTGGAAATCTTTTAGACTAAAACATTCTTCTGCGAATTTCCATGGTTTACACTCTCAGCACTAAAAGTTTGATGAAAATCTCTGTTTGGAGCACTCTGTTTTATTTGCCTGCATTTTGAATAGCCCTCAAAACAAATATTATTGTGAGCTTAAATGATTTTTGCTATAACATTAAATAATGTAGTTAGTTCTAGATTTATGGAAAAAAAATAGTTTTTTTTCATGGAATTAGACGCTGATCCTGTTATAGAATTAACCAGTGTTCATGCTGGGATGGACTTTGTGTCAAAAAGGGTTATATTCCTTGCCACCAGGTGACAGCCACTACTAGTTGGGTATTAAACTCAGCTAAGAAGGCCCTCTGTCTTCCCTCTTTAGTCTGGTATCACAAAAGATGGACTAGATACGTGGTGTCTCTGTCCATTAGTGGAGGGGGCTTTTACCTCCCAACTCTCAGTAGTGACTCAATATTCTTTAAAATTTAAAACCTTCTTTCACCTTTTTACAAACTTCCAAACGCCCCCCACTGCTAAACAACCACACTAACCACAAACGCCTCACAAACCCACCCCGACTAAAACACTATCCCCGCAAAAAAACCGACTTTAGTCTAGTCTGTTTTGTATCTGTCTGTATGTCATGTTTCACATGCTCAGACAATAGTCTGTATTGTTGTTCTGTTGTACTTCTACTGTTTGATTCTTTCTAACGTTGGTGAAATATATTACATATCTTAGATCTTCAATATTAATATATACATATAATAACGCTATTTATTTGTCATTATTTAAAATTTTTACTGTTCAGTATATAGTATTTTCTAGCACTTCAATCTGTTTCATCTATCTATTTATTTCTTATGTATCTATAGGTTCAACCTGTGTAATGTTGGTGATTCAAGGTTGTAACATCATAGAAGGGGTACGTTATTGGCTCACACTGACTGTGGGTTACTCATATTTAACGATAAGTTTTGTAGTTTTGATCGTGGGCAAAATGTCCATGACTAGTAGCACGTAGCTTGCCGGGTGGTGCTTGAAGATACGGATTTAAGTCAGGATTTCTATCAAAGGCTTGATATATACACAGAACCGTAATCAGTGATGACGATCACCCTGTACCATTCAAAAAATAATATCTTACGACTTCTATTATGCTACCTATAGTGGCATGTATTCTAACGCAGGTAACGCTTACTTACCTGTAAATTATTTAGTAAGATATTGTTTATTGGTTCAATGCATATCAAACCTTCATGGGTTATTTAATGCCAAGTCATCTTGTAGAAGAACAAATAGTGGTACTATTAAACCCATAGCTGGGTGGGATATAAGAGGATTTGCATACCTTTCTCAATAGTATTAGTTTGAAAGTGGAACTGATAGAATGACTGGAGTTTGAATTTGATTACTACGATGTTTACAATGCAGCTCTTGTTAGCCACAATACTGTGAGGACTCTCCATTTTGATGGAATTTCAGCTGTTAGATTTTGCTGTGATAAATGCAAATTGGAAGGAGATTTAAATGTAAAACCTGATGTAACTTTGGTTTTACAATCAGAGGGGTCATGTATAAACGAGAGACCTCTCCCATGTGGTAACTTCAATCAGTAGTAAGCTGCCATTTAGTGGAGCTTGTGTATTGGTGATATGCACATTAACAGTGCAATGTAATAAGTTTTGTTTGAAACTTCTTTCCCTCATCTGCAGAAACAATTTGAAAATATTAAGAAAGTTTTTCAATGTGATACTTATACTTATATACCCATTACTTATATTGACATATGTTATCTCATATGCTACCCATCTTTGTATATATTTATCTTCTTTATACTTACTGAATTTTTATTTTCCTGGTTTTTTTTTTTCCATGACCATTAGTTTGAAATTTAGCTACACTCATGCATACATATTATATGGGGGGTTATCCTATTAATTATACGTGAACCATGAATTGAAGCCCAGAATAAAATTTTGGTTTACTGATTGCAAATTGTAAGCGAAATGATACAGGTGCAAATAGACATGTTATTAAAAAAAAGATTAGTTGACCAAGTTCAAACATCTCATCCAGTCAGAGGCCGCATGGTGTATGGTTAGAGTCGTATGAAATGGAACCCAAGTTCAAATCCTGGAGAAAGCCACTGTTCACATAGTGTTATACCATTGGGAAAGGTCAATGAATCACTATCTCCTCTAGCTATGGGTCAATAGTAGGGTGACTGGGCTCTTTAACTTGGTTTAGGCAATTAGCTCTAGAAGAAGGAACTCTGATTCCAAACCTCTTAAACCCCGTTAGGGTGGTTTACTACATAGAAACAGGCTTAGCCTATGTAGTGATTTATTTCAATTCAAAAAAATTATCAATAAGATTACTTGATATAGCACAGCCGATTGTTAGGCAGCTTGATTGGCATCTAAGGGGGTGTCTAGGGGCTGTATGTATGATGTCACCCACACAAGGTGGAATGACGTTGGGTATTCTGGGAATTCCAATAAAAAGATGATAGGTTTCTTAATTCACTCTGTTTTGGTGCTGGGGTATGGGAAGACAAGTGTTTGCATGTAGGGAGAGGTTCATATACCATAGGTAGCAATTTCATTACTGGCTAAATGTCAACGATACACATGGACTACTATTGATCGTTAATGACCCTGTGGAATTGGAAGAGATCCTCGTTTAACAATATCAATTAGAACTTAGGTTGCATTATTTGACATTTATTATTCAGTGAGGTCAGAATAATAAACAGGATGTTTAAGATTGGAAATTCTGGGCTGGAAATTTCATTGATAACTAATCATGAATGAATAATCGACACTTAACAAGATTCTCACGGGATTGATGTAATGGTAAGTGCATTGGTGAGGGTAGATAGTTTTATATCATGTACTAATAACAACGCTGCTTAATCAGTTCATCTCATCATAAAGTCAAGAATAAAGTCGAAGAATTAGAAGAATCAATCAAAAGATTTGTATGCCACGTGATCAACATTTTATTCATAAAGCAAAATTTCAAAAGAAATGGGATCTGATTTTTTTTCTCACAGCTAAAAAATATCACCGAAAATTAATTTTTATGTTTTAGTTTGGTTGGCATTTAAATCTTTTTATGAATTAAACTTTTGAGTAAACTGTATTTATGCATTGTATTCATGATAAATGATTGGTAATGTACGCACCCTCCTGGTATAAGGATTAACAAATTAGTTTAGCATCATTCTTCGTGAGTAGAGGATAAAATCCTATACTTTACATCCAATATAGGAAAACACACACAAAACCATTTCTTCTTCAAACTGAAGGAAAAGGAGATTAAAACAAAACACGACCCAATCCTTTTTCCAAACTTCAGAAAAGAGATTAAACAAATTTCTATACAATAGTCAGAATTCGATTGGCCAGATCACGAATGCTTACAACTACGTCTCATGTAAGCACCAAAATTAATTTATCCGGTTCTATTTGTTAACTATTTAAACAGAAGAAAGAAATCAACATGCATAAGATTCAATTCGGAAGGGTGACGATGCTCCGGGCCGACAACGACTTTAAACGACCACAGTTCTTTTCAAACGACGTCTCAGAATTAAACCCGGCAAAAACGAGTCAACTTGTGCTAACCGAATTTCAACCTACTGAGTCAGCTGCTTACTACTACGAACATCTCGCCCAGCAATTAATATGCACATACATTATCAGGGTCGTATTCACAAACTTTATTTTAATTTCGGTCGCACGTCTGATCGAACATTGAGAATTTACATACACATTTTACACTGAACATTACACATTCTTAGTGAACATTTTAAAATCCTAACAGCACACATTTTTACACATTTCTTCTGAGCATTCAATATTTGTTGTTTATTGCGATTTATTCTCCGACTAAATTTATTTATCATATAAATGCATTGTCATTGGCCATTTCCCGTCGTTGCCAAGCTATATATAAAAGGTTCTTCTGACCGGTGACACTCACGCTTAATAAAAAATGTCTAATAATCCGGTGTTTTTATCTTCGTGCGGTTACTAATAGAAAAATAACAAAATAGCAAAGTATATTAACAATTTCTGCAAAGAAATGGAGCGCAAAGAATAGAGAATACCAGTATATTTTGACAAATGCACAAAGGAAATTATCATATTGAAACTCGATTATTTGTGGTTACTCAACTTAGTATTATTAGATAATTATTGATATAATATACGAACAGATTTGGTAAGGATAAATTACAATAACATATTAGTAATGTAAGAGAAATAGAAATACTACAATAGCTAGTAATACTAAAATGCAAAGGATGTTTATACTTATACTATACAGTATTATACAGGACTATGGTATGCAAAACGCGTTTCCTTTTTTTATCAGAAGCATGTATTCAGCAAGCATTGTTCATAATTTTCTTTCCAACGGTTCTGAGTTTTACCTTTCTTTTGACATGATTTTAATTAATATGAACCTACTTAAAGATTCTATAAAAGAGAAACTTGTTGAGTAAACATCTCTGTGTATTTGATTTATAATCTATCCAAGTCTTATTGCTCTATTCATAGTGGGAAATATATAAAATATTATGAATATCGTTTCCAAAGATAGGTAAGAATTACATTTAAGTCACTACAAAACTAACTCTTTCTAATACCATCCAAAGGTTTTCTCTTTCTCATACTTATAAATCGTTGCGAGTAATAAAAAGGAAAGAATTTTTCTGCATTTGCATTGTCGTGAAGCTACCTTTGGTAGAACCATAAATTTCCAATTTGACACTGACAGTCAGGTAAAAAGACAAAACATTTGACGTTTGTTGGTTTAATGATGATTAATAGTGCAAAGCTAAACTAGTGAATTTCCAGATCAAATTACTTGAATAACCTTATGTTTTAAACAAGAAACTGTGAGGAAGTATTATTTTCAAGTAAGTATAAAGCAGACTGGTTTGAAGTTTAGCGTCAGACTGATGACAACTTGAATTTATCTTGGTAAATGAGGCTCTTTAGTTTTTATGGATGCAATATGATGACAGAAGGAGTACTGTTCAAATATGACTTAAATAAGAAAAGTAAAGGTTTCTAGAATCAATGTAAATATAACGAACTATTTATGTAAAACAATGATGAATTTTATGCTAAGACTTAACATTAAAATCAATTTGTAACATTTTGTTAAATTTGTGTCTATCCGTGACGTTCTTTGCGCAATCACCTCTCACAGACTACCATTGTCCAACGCAGCCAGTTCTGTAGAATTTTCCTCCATTGGTGTTAGCAGTCTGGTATTCTCCCTGTTGTGCTTTTGTAACTTGACGTTAAACCAGGCGCTTTGACGAGCGTTAGTGCTGTTAGCAAATAGCGCATCCAGAGGATGCTCATATTGTAGCCGAATGAATGCACGATCGAGCTTTCTTATTAACTTCGATTTTGGTCTTCCTCATCCTAAGATAATGAAATTCACGCTGTTTTATGTCTATAGTTTTAGGTTTTATTTTTAATTTTTTGGTTTTAGTTGAATCATGACTAATTCAATCTCTTACAAATCTTCTACAAGTAAAATATGATAAGGGAGAACGAATTTACTGTCTCTAATTTGTGGAAAGACTTACGGATTTCTTTTTTCTTTAATTCATTGACAACTTAAAAAACATTTAGCTCTCAATATTTATTATCACATCGCCTGGAATTGATTCAGTCCCGCATATAATCATTTTACATTAGGGTCGGTTTAGCTCTAGTCGCAGGGCATTCAGTTCTAGAATCGTCAAGGCTTGTGCTCCGTACCGTCCTGTCAAGCTCAACTGCATGATAGAATAGCTTGGATAGATTGCTTTGAGGTAAAGCACTGGAAGAGTTTGACGGTAGAATGGGGCTCTACCTTCATCTAGTCTAGCGCCTATTGAAAGAACATAGATTCCCTCGCTGTTCGGCTGATTCCAACATACTTCTTAAATACATTCGATTTAATGAAATTGCAACAATATAACGTTTTGCTGTAACTACTTTTTGGAGTTAGATGATACCAGGTAACATACGACACAAAAACGAATATTATTAAGATTGATGATTTTTTGAAACTTTTAATGAGTATAGGCTTCATTTACCTAATGTCATTTAAAAATCTCTGATTGGATTTAAAGGTATTTTCTTGTTCAAGACAATATTAGATTATATCCATGCAATGACATTCTTTCCCATTGAGTCTTTCAGATAAAGGATGTAATTTAGTTGGAAATTCTATAGTTTTTAAGCTTCTTTATAACTGATATTCAACGTTTGAATAGTAGACAACTTTTTCTTCCTTCCAGTAAAAATTAAAATCATTTTTCATATTTGTTCAGACTGTAGCAATCCCTTGTGCTAATGTTTGGTATTGTTTATCCAGCTGCTTTCCTCTTTCGATCAGTTGGATTCCATTATTTCCACTTGAATCCATTTATCTTTCTATCAATTATCATGGTATTTATATATCTGAATTGTCAATAGTGTTCTTGAAAAATAATATTCCTTGTTTTCATTTTGTTTTTTCACTAACCTTATTTTTCCTATGAGTTTCCAATAAGGGGTATGATTTGTCTTATTCTAACACAGTCATTTTGTTGAGAAATCTAAGCTGTATAAGTGATATTTCTATCAATACTCTCCTCTTGAGTATACTCAGTGAATTAATACTGGGAGTTTCCCACAAACCCTCTCATGTAATTGACACATGAATTGTTATTTATTTAGTAAATGGATAATTTTTTTCCACCGGTTCAAGATTGCCCGGGAATGGAAGCAATAACTGTGTTAAATTCGACAGCGTTATGGTGTTATGCGTGTTAATATCCGAACTGCAGTTTTGCAGACGTCAAGAAAACAAAAAATTACAAACGTGGCTTGTTCGTGTTTATTAAAAAACGTTTGGAGAATGCCGGGGGGTACAAAAAATTCTTCACACAATAGAATGCTATAATGTAAGACTTACATTTCAAAACATAAACAGCTTAGATCTTAATCTGTATGCGATGTCCAGATAAACAAAATTAAATTAAAATAAAAAAAATGTATTTTTTTAGATAATAGAGGGCTAAAAGTATGGGATTAATTAGTCTCATGTGGCAAATGATTATAAGAGATTTTGTTTAAATATATCTACATTTGGAAACCAGTTCACTTCTCTTTGTTCAGTAGATTTAGATTCGTAATATGGAAATATCACATTTCTTCGATGGAAAGTCACAGTGCACTGGCCAACCTTGTAATTCTGGCCTTTTTGATAATTTCCCATTTTATCATGTGTTTTTGCTCGTTGTGTCTTAATTGCCATACGTGTTTGGATAAGGTGGTACTGTTTGCATATCTTCTGTTTTGAAACTTAGAATGTGATTGTACACCTATTTTCCAATTATTTTCGATGGCACAAGTATGTTTTTTGCATCGTTGTTATTGTCACTTTCTTTAATTTGTGGACTTATAGACGTGCTGTTGATTAAACAAATGCATTTAAGGGCATTTTGTTGCATGAAACTGCAGTTCAGAAGATTAACACCATCACTTCAAAAATAGGTTCGACTTCAATAAGCACATATCTCTCCATATATATATATATATATATAATATATATAATATATTATAAATTATTAAGAATGGATATAAAGTAACCTACTCGAGTTTCATCATCTGAATCGTCAGGGTTACATACCCATATAGATACAAAAAACACGTGACAGCAAGCCCATAAACAAATAATTCGATAATATTTTTTTCTTTAAAAGTACTCATATCTTAAGGCTTAAGTGTTAATTTAACTAAATTGTTAAATGTTAAATTTTTAAGATTTTAAAATTTCCAATTTGAAATTCAATCATTAGCTCACCGTATTTTAACTTATATTAAGACCGGTAATAATTATAATAAAACAACAATTCATCTTACTGTTCCAACTTTTTCTTTTTCTCTCCCCTCCGATTTAATATAAATAAACTCAGATTCATTCTAATACCATATCTATTTATTCTAAAATGTTAACATTTTAATTAATTATTATAATTATTTTATTTTTATTATTACTTTTATTTTTACTTTTATCCCTTTTTTTTTTATTTTATATAATTATTCGTATTAAACCACTCTAAACCTCTAATTATAACGCCTACGTTGGTCTTTTCGCATACTCTCTAACCAAACCAAAACCAAAACCAACCAATAAATAATTTAATCTTTTTCTTATTTAACCACTCTCATACGCCCCGTAATCTACCATTCATTAAACAACAATTGAAAAATTAATTCCCACAAATTAATTCACATTTCTAGTCCAATAAGCAAAAACAATTTCCGGTGAGTTTTTTTAAATTCATAAACAAGCGTCTATCTGTAACGATAAGACCCGTTCCAACTGACATACATAGTATCAACTGATATTAATCGAAACTTGATTAATTCAGTCGGATGTAACCCTGACGATTCAGATGATGAAACTCGAGTAGGTTATCTTTATATCCATTTCTTAATTAATTTTGCTCTACATTGTATTGAGCATTTGTATTTGTTTTTTCACGGTCTTAACCCCCTGGATCTGTGCGCTCTCCACGATCGTACCTCTACCCACCGGTACTCATATATATATAATATATATATATATATATTAGTATATATATATATAAAAGTAAGTAAAGTAAAGTCAACGTATCAGCAAGACAGTGAAGGAGTCTACCCCTTTTCGCTAGCGGCTAGACAAGGGGAATTGTTTTTTGCGTCTGAACGGAGCGCCACTCCTACCATCAGTTTCCCATTACACCACACAGATCCCTGTGCTACTCATTGACGTGAGTTTGGGTGAGGGCCGGTATAGAATGCAGACCTCATGGTTCCAAGCCAGATGCTATACCGACTGAGTCAAGCCATGTATAAAGTAAAGTTGTTGGGGTGGCTTAAAGTTGGTATCAGCCAGACAGCGAGGGAGTCTATCCCATTTTCACTAGTGCTAGACCAAAGGAGGTTGTGTTTGCTCTGAGTTGGAGCGTCACACCTACCATCAGCTCCTTACTTACCACACAATTACCTGTGCTACTCATACGCTGAGTTGGTGAGGGCCGATATCGAACCAGGAAGCTTGTAGTTCCTAGTCAGACACTTCTACAACTACGAAATCGACCATATATATGTATATATAAATATATATATATGTGGTGTGTGTATATAATATATATATTATATATATATATACTATATATATATATATATATATATATAACAAAGTCTATTTACTGAATTGCCCAAGATTTCATTTTATTTAAACAAAATACAACTATGAAGCATATTAAAAATAAATTACATCAGTGATTAGAGAAGAATTAAAATTATAATCTTCTTGCATAATAAGAACTTAATTAGAGAAGTTCTTTATTGAATAAAAATTAATTTTTACAGTATTTTTTAGAATCTTTTTCTTTCACCAAATATACTAGTGAATATGATTGAAAAAAATGAATTTATGTATTTAACTAACCCCTCTGCATGAGCAGGATGTGACACAAGGAATTTAACAGGTTTGATTTTCCTAGATATATTGCAATAGTTAAGGAGCCCAGTCTGCTGAATTATTTACTCATAGCAGGAAGGATAATAATTGGATTCATACTTTTCCTTTTGGTATAAGAAGAGGTGGCCATTGAATTCAAATTTTTTGAGATGAGTGTTTTTTCATGGCCATTTTTGCTGCTGATTACAAATTCGGATATTTTTGTGGGTGGGGGGGATCATATGACGTAATTTTAGTTTGTTCCGTGCCGATTTCAAATTTGGCGGGCTGAAAACAGCTATTTTTACAAAGAAAATTAACAATTTTAGGAGTTAGAGTGGTGTAATATGTCAAATTAATATGTTTCTGGGACACAGAATACAAATCTATATTCATTCTAGTGATTAAAACCTCATTTATTTTTATTTTAGGTATTTTAAATGAAATTATTCAATTATGCTATTTTTTATGCCATTTTTGTACTGGAGGATCGTAAATTTCAAATATTCATTTTCATATGTCATTTATATCTGTTCATGTATGAGAAAAACAGATATGACATTGCCAGAGCCATACACTTATTGAGCAGAGATCAAGCCAGTAAAATTGTTGCAAATGAACAATGGTCTGATTGGATAGACAAAAAGTTGTGCCCTCTAAATGCAAAAGCAGTTGCTACTAGAGTGAAAGATGATTATGAATGATTCAATGTTTTACAGAAAGTTTAAACGGCAGTGCTAAGTCCAAAAGTTTAGGTTTGGTATACAAAAAGCATTGGAATTCAATGCAGCCTAACATGCCTATGATATTTGTTATAAGGATCCATCCTATCAAATCCAAAGAAAGAAAGACTTAGTGTCAAAATGACACCTGACGATCGGGCATTTATGAAGAGAACAGTTTCGGAACTTACAAGGCAGATTGCACTAACACAGTTCCTAAAGATTGGATAAGGATGAAGTCGAGAAAGGGGAGTTGAGAATGTTCTGCAAAGAAGAAGTGTGTTTGTAAACAGCAGAAAAGAAAAAAGAACAGTAAGAACTAGATCAATTGATGATTTGGTATCTGTTTTGATGAAAACTGGGAAAGTAGATGTAATTCCAGTACAGTGAGCAATCTACATAAAAAGAATTAGTTATGGATGGAAAACTTTGTTCTCCACAGACTCTGCCATCAGTTGTGCTCTTGCATTCCCTGGATGTGAACGTTAGGAATGGACACAGACCATTCAATGAGCCTGCGAATTTGTTGTTTGGTCTAATGTTTGTCAGAATTCCCAGCTTCCCCAAATGAAGTTTGCAGAATATTTGCCAAGTAGCCAATATGATATTTGGTTAATGGTGGATGTTCATTCACGATGGCCAAATGTAGGCAGTGAATCAGATCACAAACTGTGTAGTAGTGACAGCAGGGATGAAGAATTTGAGATCTATGACCTTGATATTCATAGAGGTCTGATTTATATGCTCCTCAGTTGTTGAAAGATCATGCATTATCTAGAAGATGCATCTTACTTGAATCTTGAACATGTTGCACAACAAATGTGCTACAAGCTAGTCGAAGTCATTACAACAGGACTTGATAACATTACCAAGGCAAAATCTACAAAAACACTGAGCAGAAGATTAAGATTCAAAAATTGTTATTGGTTACTGCTGGTGAGAAAGCCTTCAATTCCCCCTGCATATAGCTAAATTACTTTGCCCGAGTTATGCAGCATACTCTGTTTCATTATACAATGATTATAGGCAGTAGATGGAAAGAAACAATGTTCGACATGAGGGATTCAAAAGCATTGTATCAAACAGAGTTAGGTGTATTGTAGACTTGACAAAGTTATTTGTGTCACATCAGAAGCATATACAAGTTTTCTTTGACATAATTTGTATCAATAGCAACAAGTTAATGCTTGCCATATCTCCATACATTCAGAATGTGTGATTTGTCTTGTGCCCAGAAATCTAGAGGATGATGAGAGACGTCGTCATATTCCCTCTGATTCACTTTCTGGGGATTGATGAAATAATCACCACTGATGTTCCATTTGACAGAAATTGGACTGGAATGAAAGTTTGAACCTAAATTGATTTTTCTCAAGGAATTAAAGGATGTAAAACAAGAGGGTGAACCAAATGGGATTGAAAAGTAATGGAGAAAGTTATTGATGCTGTTAAGAAAAACTTTTGGAGGTAGAACACTTCTAGCAAAATGATAATGGTGACAGAGTGGCGCAACACTATGCATTTCTCACAAACTTAGGATGTGAAATTTGATAACAAAATCAGGGCAAATCTGTGAGTCAAGTGATTAACTTATATGGAAAATTCTAATGTGTCAAAGTTAACTATTGCAAACTTCATGTGTAATTGGTAATATCTCTGGGCAAAAACATCACTAATTTTATTATAATTTTCATTCTTTTACATGATAAAGAAATTAGAGCTGGTTAAATCAATAAAATGAATGTATTTTCATATTCTGTGACTAAGAAAACCTATGATTAGACATATTACACTATTATTAAGCCATATATTGCCCATTTCTTTAATAAAAACAAGGATTTTCCGCCGCCATTTTGAAAATCATCACGGAACCAACCTAAAATGACATCCTAGGTCAATGATCTCAACGGAATCGGAATCAGTAACAAAAGTCACCATAAAAAACACCTGTCATATTCAGTCTTTGGGAAAAAAGTATACATTGCCCCCCCCCCCCTAGTATAAGTATAAACAGTCGCGTACAGAATTTGAATTTTGTTCACTTTGTACAATTGCTACAATGATAAACATTACATCACAAATAAATTTATACTGAATAACTTTTTTTCAATAAATTGATTAAATTAGAATGTTAAGAAATTCTTAACAAATCATGGAATAAGAGAATGCTATTTTTGTGATTTTTTAAAATTAAAAATGAATATAATATGAAACTATATATAAGTAGCAACCATGAGTAAAATTTGCAAAACTGCATTTGTATTCCAACATTTTCTAAAGATAAACTTTTGCTTCAAATAACATATATGATGCATTTAAAAAATTTCAATAGCAAAACTATTTTAGTGTGACCTTAAGAAATAAATTTTAATCAATAATAATCACTTTCATTGCCTTCCATTCCAGACAATTAATTTTGTCTCTGTTTTAAATTCATTTTCTAATTTTATTTTAACAACAAATCTAATCATTTCACCCGTCACGTTTTTGTCGAAAGTGTTTGCTTAGACTACTTGATACTTCTCAGGACAAAAAGTGGAAAAAGAATTAGCTTTCTCTTAGATGTGAAAATCCTGTTAGTTTAGTTTCTATTAAATCTTAATAAAAAATATCGAATGGTTAAAACAGGTGTTCAATTCCATGTAAAATCAGGAATTTACAATGCTGATTTTCTAAAAGAAATATTTGAAAGATTAGTATAACATGATCTTCTTGTCACTAATAATGATGTATGAAACTATAAAATAAATTATTGCATATAGGTTAATTGCTAATACATATTTTAGTAAAATTATTTCCTGAAAATAACATTGCAACAAGGAAAGTGTAATTGGGTTGTAAAATTTACCTATTTTGAAAATATTTATGAATTATATGTTATTTGATAAATATTCTAAGGTCTGTAGATTTTTTCAGTATATGAAAATATGGAAAGATAATATGATATCCACATTAAGAGTGACATAATAAAGATTATGGTAATAATAATGTTAAGGATGACAAAATAATGACAAGTTTAAGTTTGTTAAAAATTTTCTGGTGAATTAAAATATACAACTACAATTTATTCAATTTTATTATCAATAGTTTGCCGCAGAATACAAATTTTCCTAATTAAAAAAAGAAATTGTTTGTCTTTCTAAAACATTTATTCTTATTTAATTAAATAAGAAACAGGAAAATAAATAAATTTAAAAAATAGAAATTTGTAAATTTAGCATGCACTTATTTTTCATATATGATAATTTGCTTTCAAATTTTTTTTTTTAGTTAATAAGACAGAATTTTAGCATAGATCAGTGATGAATTTATTGATTATTGCTTAGTTAGGACTGGCAATATGGAAAAAATGTTTGAACTGTTAAATCACTTAGGTGTCATTTACTTAAATTAAAAATATTTCCTGACAAAAATTTTCACAGAGGAATTTTAATTTCATAAAATAATGTAAAAGCACAATTGAAAAATCTCTTTTCTTTTACATGGATCTATTATTTATAGTAACAATTTGTAGTCATTCAAATATTAAAGAAAAACATAAAATAAAAAAATATAAAGAATATTGATTACAACCGATTATTTAATCATAGCGCAGTCGGTAGAGTGTCCGGCTGGAAACCTCCTTGTTCGATACTGGCCCTCACCAACTCAGCGTATGAGTAACATAGGGATTTGTGCGGTAAAGTGAGGAGCTGATGGTAGGTATGGCGTTCCACCTCAGGTACTATAAAAACAATCTCCTTGGTCTAGCACTAGTGAAAAGGGAATAGACTCTCTTTTTGTCTGGCTGATACCGACCTTACGACATTTTATATATATACATATTTTTTAGTGCATTTCTCTAAGTTTGAATACATA
Source organism: Doryteuthis pealeii (assembly GCA_023376005.1). Classification (NCBI taxonomy): domain Eukaryota; kingdom Metazoa; phylum Mollusca; class Cephalopoda; order Myopsida; family Loliginidae; genus Doryteuthis; species Doryteuthis pealeii. The sequence goes on along the minus strand of CM042158.1, from coordinate 82,679,852 downwards.
TATATATATATATATATATATATATATATATATTATATATATATATATATATATATATATATATATATATATATATGTGTGTGTGTGTGTGTGTAAATGTGTGTGTGTGTGTGTGTGTCTGTGTGTGTGTGCATGTATATGTACATAAATTTACATTATGTTTTATATATAAACTAATCATTACACTAAAAGTCTCTTAAAAGTTACTTATATTTCTCTTTTTTTCTATGAATAAACTTGATTCATCTATCTTTCTTGTCATTAAATCTAGACACATTTTTACAATTGCACACGGAAATAATAATATAACTAAAAAAATGAGTGATTAGTACTGAAAATCTTTTGGGTTAATATAGATAAAATAAGTAATAAAATTAGGTAAGTATTTTATTTAAAAAAATGAAAAAAGTTGTCCAAAATGAGTAAGATGATCTCTTACACCCTACAACAAGTAGATCTGATCAAATATAGAAGATAGATTTATGGATTAAACTTGATGAGATGCCAAAATGATGAATTACAATTGTTTGTGAGTTTTGCCTTACCCCACCTTAAATGATGGGGTTACTCTTCAACATTCAGAAGCAAAAAAACTAAACAAACCTGAAAAATGAAGGTTGCGTGAATTATAGACATAGTAGTCTGAAAATTTAGTAAGCACTTATTTTTCATACAAAATAATTTGTTTTCAATTTTTTTTCAGACTAAATTTTAGTATAGATTAGTTATGACATTATTCTATATAACTGAGAAAATCAGAAATGTTTTTTTTAAATTAGGAAAAATATGTTGGACATCATTTAAACTAATGTGATAATTTAATCTGATATTTTGATAAAGTTTTATTTACATAAAATTTAAATCTTATAAACATTTTTTGTCAGTGGCAAGCCAATTATTAATAAAATATGACTGACAAATAATATTAAGTTAAATTTTAATCGGAAAATATTGTAAATATTACTTTTCATTTTTAAGTAGAGTTTATTGAAAAACAAATATTTGTGGTAAATCAAATTTATCTTATCATTGCACTCTGGACTTATTGATTTATCTGTATCCTTGAATGTTTATATATATATATATATATATAATATATATATATATATATATATATTATATATATGAGAAGAAAATATTTTAAAAATATAACAAACACAGGATGTTATGATCGGGAAACAATTTTTTTTGTGTGTCAATACTTAAGCATTTCGGTATATTGTACCATCTTCAGGACACTGTTAAGTAATGTTTATGTGAGGGACAAAATGAAATCTTGTATTTTTTTATTGATTTTATTTTCATAGGAGATGTGACACATGTTTTGGATTTTTTAAAAACCTTGTCAAGCTAATACAGTTATGGTTTGTGTTGGGACTTATTTCAATTAATTGTAATCACTTGATAATGTTTTTAAAAAATCTGAAACATGTTTCACCTCCTATGAAAATTCTAACCACTTTGCAGACATTTATATTATAAGATATTTACTTTTCTCTCATTGGAACTGCAACAATCTTTTTTATATAAATATAAAAATAAATACATACGTACATATATATATATATATATATATATATATATATGGGAGTAAATATGGAAATAAATCTGACAATATTAGGAAATTTGAAAAAAGAAGTGTTCCAAAAATAAGATGAATTTATTTATCAATGCTTAAACGTTTCAGTTTATTCAAACCTTCAGATAGATTATGGGGTGAAGAAATTGATGGATGTTTTGTAAATATTTTTTTAACTCCTGTCATTTTTGAAACACTTCTTTTTTCAAATTTTCTAATATATATATATATATATATATATATATATATATATATATATATATATATTCTTTATTAATTGCAGAAAATAACTAAATATTAGAAGTCTTATTATAAAGAATTTTCATCATTTGGTCGTACTGACAGCACAGATACACATAGCGCTCTCTCTCTCACCACCCATCCCTATCAGTTATCCCCTCTGGCAAGCCGTCTGCATGACTGATTGATGTAAGTTTTTGCTGGTTGGCCTACACTGGTGTGTCCATGAGTAGGTGTCCACAAAGAAATGTCGCTTATGAATTTGTCCTTGCTTCTCCAGCATGGATGGTTTGGGTGATAAAAGCATAATGGCAATACCACTACTTATTTGTGGGGTGCTGCTTTGAAGTTTTGTTCAGGACAACCAGTAGCATCCTTGTGTATTTCTCATCTAGCATTTTCTGTAAGTTTCATTCGTCCAAGAGGCTCAGCTATATAGTATTTCTGACATGGCTTTAGCTTGGAAGAATTCTCACATAATCTTAACAGAAAGATCAGATTTCCATATGTGATAATCTCTCAATAGCTGTCCATGCATTTCCTCTGCTTATACTGACCTTGATTTCTGTAGATGAGATATTACTATCTAGGTATGTGAACTGGTATACTAATTTGAGAGGCATACCATTGAGTGTAGACATGTCACTGTTTCCCAGGGGAATGTATATTTGGCTCTAGACAGCATAAATTATACAAAATCTCTTTTAGCTTGTGAATAGGAGTCTTAAAATGCATTTTTATTGGTACAACGCCAACATCTTAGTGAATCCACAGATATGTGATACTAAGCTGCTATATCTACACATCAAATCACCACCAATGGACTATGTATTCATTCATGACGTCACACCCACCTAAAAATTCCTTGAGCACAGAATCAACCTAGCAATCCATACCTGAAAATTATTGAAGAAGGTTCACAGTACCGCTTTTTTGACTACACAAACAGAGACTTTGGATAGTTTAAACTGCATACTCCCACAGTTGTAACATCTCATTCACCAAAAAAGAAAAGCTCAATAAAAAGTTACACCGTCCTTGTCTGTCATTTAAAAAAAAATATGCCTGAAAGAATAAACAAGTCAAATTCTTTTATTCAATCGCTTATTTTTATAGCATTAGAATATAAATAAATGGCTAATTCTGTGATAATCTATAATAAATTAATCTTATAACTGTTTTTTTGATGCAGTTGATGGGTTGGAAATTATAAATTGCAATTCATTTATGTATTGTGAAATGAGATGAATTGATATTATTATTATTATTTCATTAATTAGCTTGGTTAGCTAGGAAATAATCTTCTGATGTCGTAGCCAGATATGTCTTACAATTTAAAATACTTTAATTAAAAGTTCTTGTTTTAAATAAAATTCTTTTTTTTAATGCAGATGACTTTACATAATTTTACAATAACACTACAATGACATTTATGAAGACTTGTGAATATAAACAATAAGTTATCTCTAAATGCTAAAAATATAGAAATAATAAAGGAAATAAGCTGAAATAAGACTCATTAGATGGTAACTTTAAAAGAAAAAATCTAAATCTGTTTGAGGAATTGCCTTCAAAGAAATGATCAATTTATATAATCAAATTGATTCTTCATTTGAAGATACATGGACTATGCATTTGGTTGTAAGAATCAGTATGCCGATCATTTTGAAAACAGAATTACAATAAAATTGAGAAAGATATAAAAATGAAAGGTTACTGCCAAAGGAAATAAATTTTGCAGAAAGGAATGAAATGGAAGATTTCTTTCAAAGAATTGAAAAATTCAATAAACCATTATATTTTTTTCTTCTTTTCATTGTTGCTTTTTATCACAAAGTTCTAATTTGAATGATTTTCAACTGCTAGAATAAGTAATATTAACTGGAATAAAAGATTACATTTCAATGAAACTATTCAATCCATAATGTTGTGATTAAGAACAAGAATAATAATCAGAAAACTAATCAAAAATTGATAATGCATGTAGGATTCAAAGGGCTGAAATGGCATCTCTACATGATAATCAAAAAATGAATGCTGCTGTGAAATCAATACAAAGTAATGTACTACTATTGAATATGGGACATGATTCCATTTGATTTATGAATCTACTGTAGTCAGACAATAGCAACAGAACTTCATATAATTTTAATAAAATCTGGAATTGCTTCCATTTATTTCAAAGATATTATAACAGTTTAGCATCTTTAAAAAGAGTAACACCGATCCATCAGTGACAACTTCAGAACCAATATCTTTTGTGGCAAAAATCTTTAATGAATACATCTTATTCTGACAGAAGATATCTTTCTTGAATCTCAGAATAGCTTTCAAACCTAGCGTTGCACAACTGACATGATCTTTTGTGTTCATCAAATTTAACAAAAACCAAAGTCAATCACTATTTGCCATATTTGATATCAAATAGTAATTTGCTGGAGATTATATTGATTTTCTGAAAAGAAATGAAAACCCATATATTTTACAAGAGATAAATTATCATTTTTAGATGAAAATGAATGTTACACCACCACCACCACCACCACCATCACCACCCTGTCTACTATGGGCATTTCAGCTATGTTAACACAAGGTTATTATACAGTGTGGAATATAAATTTGATAGAATTTTTGTTGATCAAAAGGGATTTAAAGTAAAGAGAAAAAGCAGAGGAAAGATGTTGATGATAATTAAAACTAAGTAAGAAGATTTTCATGATAATATAGCTCATTGCAAAAAAATATTAAATACCATCTGTAATTGTGAGATACAGAGTGTGTTTAGAAACTAATGAGAGTGATTCCTTTCATTTTTCAGTTTAATAACCTTGTGAGAAGTTCAGCTTTTGGCTTTGAATATGAGTAAAAACATTCAGTTGATGTTTTACTTTCAGAATTCACTGACAGCTGAGTAATGATGGATAATTATGATTATATATTTGGTTAAGTATGTCAGAAAATGAAGACAAGAATGTTGAGCAACATTATGCAATCAACAATCCCCCCCCTATCAATATTCCTGTGTGATCACATCCCCCCCCTTACTCCATCTTGTGGTTATTTTCAATTTCCAAAAATCAAAACTCAGCTCCATTAGAACATGCAGCAGGTTATGATGAAACAGCTGAAGATAGTGTCAGTTGAAAACTTCCAGTATAGTTTTCATGAGTGGTAGCAAAGTATTTGTCAGTGTGTGGTTTCTTTCAAAAGATGATTAAGTTGATTTGTAATTAAGTTGATGATAAAAAAAAATTACATATAATTTTCTAGACTTGATGAGTTATGATCTGTGGAAGTGTTGTTCAGATTTTGAAACTCACCCTTTTGTTATGTTTGTAACATACATTAGCTTTACAAACAAATGCTTTAGAGAAAGTGGGTTTCAATTAAAGAATTGTGTTGCAGTTTTACATCTAAAATATAATAAAAATTTTTGTGTTATTGTAATTGTTTTAAATGGATATTTTCCACCATTTCCCTTCTGTATTCTTCTATTTTCTGATAATAACCATCCAATCAAAGTAATTCCTCATGAACATTTAAGCTTGATTACATCCTCTGATAGCATATGGTGAAAGTAGATTAGACACTCTGGTAACAGATGTTTTCTTTTCCAGACAGCACCTCCCTAATAACTAAGAGGAGTAAGATGAAGAGCATAAAGACTGAGAGAACCAAACAATTTCTGATCAAATGACTATGTAACCTTTCCGGGTATAAATACATCAGCTACAAAGTTGAAATGGTAAAAACTATAAACTGTCTCCAACAGACATCATGTTGAGGATATACAATTCTGTAGTTATCTCTTCTTTGATTTATAGTAGCACAAACTTTGTTTTAATGATATGTCTGCTTACTGGGACAATGTCATGAGAGTAAACTTTGCTCTATTTTGAAAATCATTTGGCAAAACAAACCAACTCTTGACTTTTTACTAATGTCATATGAACAGAAATTTGAATTGGTTAAATCCTACTTAACGGACATAAATTGTATGTCAGTCACCACACCGAAAAAAAAAAAAAAAAAACAACTAAAAATCAAGGAATTAACCGAATTTAATGAAATTTTCAGTGTTGATACATTAATGAATAAAATATATAATGCAGTAGTTATTTTATTTAAAAACTTTTACATTTTTTCAGTTCAATTAACTTTGAACCACGTATAGTTGTGAATCTGTGTTATGTCTCAAAGATATGTGGTTCAAAGTTAACTGACATGAAAAAATGTAAGAGTTTTCAAATGAAATAACTGGTGAATTATATTGTTTATTCATTAAAATATTAATACTGAAAATTTCATTAAATTCAGTTAATTCCTTAGTTTTTAGTATTTTTTTCTTTTGGCGGGGTGACATACGATGGTGGAATTTATGTCCATTAAGTAGGATTTAACCTTTGAATCTTTAGTATAAAATGAGTTGGTTTGCAGATAGAACACGAATCCAACATTTCAGTAATTTTATTTGAATTAATGAACATTAATAAAAAAAAAAAGAAGATATTTTTTCATTCTTGGCAATGTAAATAAACATGATAAATAAAACTGCCAATAATTATATTGTCTGCATTTATCTCCCTTTTCTTGACAAAACAAGACTAAATGAAGAACAGAATTCAGTTAGACTTGGAACATTTCTGCTGTTTTATTTGATCTCGGTGTTAGAATTCACTGTAACTATAATTTAGCAGCAGTGTTGTTTGTTTGAAAGAAACTAAAGAAAATCTTTTTGCTTTATCCTTAATGAGATCAGTTATACTTCCATTTCATTTCTTTAATAAAAAAAATAAAAAATAATAATTTGAGATATATCAAATATATCAAAGCTCAGAAATATGAGGCAAATAATTCTGAAAACAGAAGAACAAACACTGGATGAAAGCCTCCACCATTTTCAAATCCCTCTAGAAAGTAAACTCCATTCAGAAAGACGGTTGGGTGTCTTTTTCTATTTAAAAGAAAACATTAAGGCAAGACAAGCTGCCTCAAAGAGATAAGTAGGATTAGAAAGACATGGTTGAATTGGGCAGACATATTAGTTGCATTTCAAATCTGATGCCTTTTAATTTTTGGAAAAGGGTCTACAGTATTTAGTTTCTTCTATTTAGGGAACAGACTGCAAAATAGAGAAAAATAAGGGACCAAATAAAAATTATATCAGTAGTGCAACATAAAGTTAACTCATGTATGAAAGTGGAATAGCACTTACATCTGGCACAGGAGTTCTGCATTTCAATCAGACCTCTTGATTATCTGTGGTCAAGGATATAATAAATATAAGTCTCAGTTTCAGCTTCAGGCTGCATCTCTCCATTACAAAATGTGGGGTAATCCAAAAGAAAGTACTCACAAAACCAGGCATTTTTTGTCTCTTTTCACATGAACTTGTGTGGGTTCTCAAATTAAACTAAATCTTTGGTTGTATTCTACACTTATGAGGAGGTGAACAAATACCAATGTTATTCTCTTTAACACTAGTTAATGATTGAGAAACCTATATATATATATATATATATATATATATATATATATATATATATATATCATACCTAAATGGTTTAAGTTCTTTTCAATGAGAAAAGTAGTGGAGCTTTTAGGTAATGTTATGTGTCTCTTTATAAGGTTAATACTTGGTCTAGGTTGGACTTTATTGCTTGAATGGTGTAAATGTTTATGGATTCTGATGGCTTTTGATTTTGCATGATGAATGAAAGATTCAGGATATAGTATTTGAGTAAAAGAGTTTTTGTTCAAATTCATCATGTAGGAAACTAGGAGAACAAATTCTGAAGGCTCTGAGGAAAAAACCTATGGGAATGGCACTTTTTATTTGTTCATGTGGTTAGAATAACAATGTATGTAGTCATTTATGCTGTTGGTATTATGGTGAACTTTCATTTTATTGTTATTACATATTAGTAAGATCTCTAAAAAAGGTAGGGAATTTTTTTTTTCTCTTTTAGTTCATATGTGAAATTAATGGTAGTTTCAATTTTTTTTAATCTATTAATAATGAAGGGTATGTTATATTTTTTGGTGTAAATGATTAGAACATCATCAATGTATCTGAAGTCATGGGAATCTTTGGGGAAAATATATTTCAAATGTTTGGATTCTAAATTTCTCACCAAAAACATAACAGCTATGCTTATTTTTTCAAAGTATTTCTAAACTTCTCTGTTTTAAACAAAGCAAACATTCTTTTTCAAATTTTCAAAACATATACTGCACAAATTTCCATATTTTTCAAACCTGGAAATGCCTTGAGATTTAAAAAAAAGGTTTGTTTGTGACATAATCAATTTCAATTTTTTTCTTGTTTACTCATTTTCAAAAATCGACAACTGTTTCCAGAAGAAGATCTATAGTTTTCATACCGAATATTTTGTTTTTATTTGTTTTCGATTTCAAATAATTGCAAATAGAATATTCCGTGCATGTAGACAAAGCCTAATTGAAATATGTGTTGACTAAATAATGACAATAAATTTCATCCAAACCAAAGTAAATATATTATTCTTCAAGTCATTTTTTATATATATATATATATATATATATATATATATATATATATATATATAAAAACAGGGTGCAGCATAAGTAACGCCCTTTTTAATTTCATATCTTATAATGTATATTTTCTTTATTATTTTCTTTAATTAATTTGCTAAATCTTCATTATATATTTTGTTAATATATTATAGTAATCCATTAACCTGTGGCAATACATTCATGTTCAAAAAAATAAGGATAATCAAAAAGGCTTTGATTTTGTTCCACTTAAACAAAGGGTGTTACTTATGTCGCACCCTGTATATATATATATATATATATATATATATATATATATATATATATATATATATATATATATGTCTGTGTATCTGTGATCTGTGTACATATTTTCTATTATTATTTAATTTTTTGAAAATTTGTAAAATATACATATTTAATATATATAAGAGTAGGAGTATAAAATAAAGTTATGATGACAAATTCACTTGTTTTCAAAACTGTTTTATAAATGTACTGAATGATTATATTCAGAAGATGCTGAATCTCCCCACGCAAGATTTTTGAATACTTTAATTGTATTCAACAATAAAACTACCCTATTAATCACGAAAAGAAAGAAATTGATTTGTAAAAATAAAGAAAATATCAATTATGGATGGCTGAAAATGTTAGAAGATTTCTAAATTACTTTATTATGCAATTCAATAACTGAAAAATAATTACCTGAAACAAATAATTAGCAAGGAAAAACACTTATTACAAACAGTTTAATAAATATTAACATTTGGTTACCTGCTCAGTCGGTAGAGCGTTCGGCTAGAAACCGCAAGGTTCTTAGTTCGATACTGGCCCTCGCCAACTCAGGGTATGAGTAGCACAGGGATCTGTGCAGTAAAGTAAGTAGCTGATGGTAGGTGTGGCGCTCCACCTCAGATGCACAAACAATCTCCTTGGTCTAGTGCTAGTGAAAAGGGGATAAACTCCCTTGCTGATTGGCTGATACCGACTTTAGGCCACCCTGACGACTTACTTACATATTAAAAACAAGTAGAATATCTATCTATATCTATCTATCTATCTTTCAAGGGCACTCAAAAAGTTCTAAGCCTAACCAGAAAGAAGTGTTACTTCTTATAAACCTAGAAAAACTAATTCAGATTTCTGTGGTAATTTATATACTGGTGAAGTTCATATAATGAGGAGAAGTGTGCAAAAAATCTAAAAGATTGACAAAATAGAAGCTCAAACAGTCATAAAGTATCTAGGTGTGACTTAGAACATTTTCATCAACCCTCAAATCTTAATTTATTCATATGTATTTATTTGCCTACACTGATGAACTGAAACATTATAACAAGCTTTACCTGAAGCAAGAACTCTACAAGATGTCAGGTGTCAGGATATTAATAGCAGGTTATTTTTTTGCTACAACTTCCATGGGGAATGTGTATCATACATGTTCAATAGGATTGAGATTGGTAGACATGGCAACATGGAAAAGTCCTCTTTATTTGCCTGAAAATATTCCTATACTCCTGAAGCGTGGTAAAGTGAATCTTTTAAAAGGTGCCACAATCATCATAGAAGATTGTTGCCATTAAAGAGTGGATTTGCACTTTACAGATATTAATATAAGTTGTATGTAACAAAGTACCTTCTATATCAATGATAGGACACAGTTTTTCTAAGAAGAATGTTGCTCAAACAATTACACTGGTTACATTGGATTTTCCCACTGTACATTCTGATGCCATTGCATTCCAAATTAACAATGTGGAATTTATTTGGGAGAAAGCAAGACCAATTAAACGCAGTTAATTCTCTTCCATGGCAAGGTCCAGTTTTAATGCTCTTATGCTAATAATGATTTTCATAATGGATATTATTTAATATGAGTGATTTGAATGGAATGTGGTTATACGTATGTACACATTCACACACACACACACACATATATATATATATATATATATATATATTATATATATATATATATATATTTATACGTGTGTATATATATATATATAAAATATATATAATTAGTGTAGAATTTCTATCAGTCTAAGATCTAATTTACTAACATTCCAATTTACTCAATAAAAAAGTTTACTTCATCATAATTATATTGGAATATTAATTTTTCCATGACTTTTTTCATGAAATTTACGATCTTGTCAGATATTTTGTACATTTTTAAGCATTTGATAATGCAAGTATGTGGGGCCACGCCATAGACCTTTTTGTAGTAGCCCCATGCCATTGCAATATTTTGCACCTAGTTTTAACTTCTTTGAGGATGTGTTGATCTATATAAGTAAGGCATATTTCCTCTTTTCCCCTGTAACATCCATTCCGTTGGAAATTGTTTGCGCCAAGTAAGTGAGAAATATACTTCTTTTTTGATTATTGCAGTCACTATTTTCCACATTATGGGTAGATAAGTTATTGCTTGGAATGGTTTCTTTTTGTGAGCCTTTCTGGATTATGGTAGTCATTCCTTTTGTCAACCTTGGGTAAGTTTGCTTCTTGTTGGCATCTATTCAGTTGTTGGGCCAATCTTTCATGGATGGAAGTGAATTATTATTATTATTATTATTATTATTATTATTATTATATTACTAGCAAATATATGCACCCTACGGGTGCAAGTATTTAAGTTTTAATGTAATGAAATATCGTATTAAATTAGAGGCAGACAAAAAGATATGTAACAGAGTGGGGGTATAATAGAAAAATAAATGAAACTTACTCTTCCATCACTCCCGTCTTTCATTGCTGAATTTTACTTATTTAACAATTTTAGTTAAATTAGGAAATAAAGAATAAAATGACAGTTATTTTTTTCTTGTTAATGGATTTCATTTAAGATTCATTGAAGAGATTTTTGCTTATATTCATTAAAATAAAACCAAACAGAAATCAATAATACTAAGCACATATTTAATAAAATCAGATTTTTAATATCAATATGCAAAATTAGCCTTCCCATTCACACTGCAAACTGCTATTTTTTGTATATATAAATACAATTGCATGTTATTTGTATGTAGATATGGACAACCCTAATAAAAAGGTGAAGAAATTTATTAATAATTGAGTTTAAATATAAATAAAATCATAGAGAATGTGATGTAAATAACTATGTTAATTGTGACTCGATTAGTAATTATAGTTTCGGTTACAGACAGAAAAACACACAATCTCCATTATAATAAGATTATTATTATTATTATCATAGTCCATGCAAGATTTTCATTTTGTCCATCTTTCGCCACTCGTTCGACTGTTAGCAGTGGTAGTTTTGGTCATCTCTTATTGGGGTCACTCCATCACTTTGATGGCTGTCTTTTGGGTCTTCTGTAAAGTTGTTCTTGTGTGAATGGTCGACAGATTGACACAGGTGGCATTTTTCTTTGTATATTAGGTGGCCACAACCATTTCATTTTTTTCTCTTGCTAATGGCAAGAATTCGTATTCCAAGGTCACTCCTCAATCGTCTATTTCGATGTGATTTATACGAGAAAAATCAAATTCCTAAAGACGAATGTTTTTCAAATCCACTGAGTTTTCTGTTGTGTTCATCCTTGTCACTCCTTGAAGATTCTCCAGCACATATGGCTATTGGGGTATTAGTGCATAATATAGATAAATTTCCCTTGCCTTCGAAATATCTCTTCGTTTCCATAGTTTTCATTCATTATACCAAAAGCTAAAGAACAAGCAATCCTTTTTATATCATATTAGCTTCTTGTGCCACTGATCCCCAAAATTGGTAATTCGTTGACCTTTTCACTCTAGCGTCACTCGGTCATGTTATCGTTATCACCAGAGATTATCTTGCACTTCGTAGCATTTATTTTCATACCCTATTTGAGAAATGACATTTCAAGTTCTTCGGTGAACAGTTTTAGCTTTTTAAAATATAGCGGAGATTAATGTAGTGTCATTGGCGTAGCGTATTTTTAGTTGTAAGGCTTTCGTCTCAGTTAAGATTTTGCCATACTCATTTCTAATTAGCCCGAAAAATATTGAAAGGGTAGGAGATAATAGACATACCTGTTGAATTCAATGTTCCGATTCAACCTGTATACAATGCTATTTTTTGATGTACACTCGATTTTGTCGAACTCGGTTATATCAACAATTGTTGAATTGATACCAATCATCTTCATTATTCTATTTCTCCACAGTTTTTGAGATTGATTTGAAGTCTATAAAACGAAAAGTTTAAGGAGACTTTTCTCTTTCTTTAGATTTTTCCAGTATATATCTCACTATAAAACATGTCATCTATTGTCCGTCTGTTTGATGTGAATTCATATTGAGTCTCGCCTAGGACTCATTCTGTTTGGTCTCATATTTTGTTAAGTAGCACTCCCGGTAAATACTTTACTGCGAATAGAAAATAATACTATTCCATGATAGTTTTCTGAATTAAGTTTCTTCTTTCTATTGGATAAGTTTAGAATAATCATTGTGTGTTTTTTTGTGTGTTTGTTTTTGCTTTCACATATAAATAAAAAGTGTAGAATCTCTATCATTGTTACTCCATAATCGTTACTTACTTTCAATATGAGGACATATATCATTTCTGATTTCCTCTCTAAGTAGATGTACTAGACGTTCCTCAGTAAATCTTTATAGCTTTAATTTTACCAATAGTTAAGCCATCATGAGAGAAAAGTATTGAGATGCTCTTCAAAGTGATCTTTCCAGAAAGTTAATACTTAATTTGCATGGGTGTATTTTTGCTATGTTTATGTGTGTGTGTGTGTGTGTGTATGTGTGTGTGTGTACCTGTACATACATATATATTATATTATATATTATATATATATATATATATATTGCAGTTTCGGGCCATGGATATAGTATGTATTCGTGCGTTGCCTTACTTTTTTTACGCATATTTGTTTTCTATTTCTTCAATTGTTTGTGTTTCTTCAATCCCATTGGACCATCTCTGACTTTAATTAATAAAACTCACCATTGTGTTAATCTAATCACGGTAGTTGTTCAATCTTTATCTCAAATCGTTCTACAATTTATCTACCCATCAGCTTGTCAACATCGTATGTATTGAGAACTTTGTTCACTATTTTTATTTTGATTGCAGACATCAACATAGGAGCAGCTAATAAGGTGTGGTCCAAGTCAATATCTGTTGAATTAAATATGAGACATTTCAAAATTTATTTTGAACTTTGGGCTTGTTGACAGATGATACAGTTAGTTTGGTTCTTGGATTTCCCTTCAGGTGATATTCATGTACCACTTCATTGTGCTTTGCGTTTGAACATATTGCTCATGGTTGAGAGATTATTGATGGGGGGGGACTTCGGTAGTCTTCCTCCTATTTCATCATTCCTTCCTAAGCCATATTTTCTGTCAAAACCAAACCATAGCAAATGAGTATTTAGCTTTACTCAAAACATTCAAGTAAATCTTTTCCCACTCAGAGAGACCCACAAACCAAAATCCCTTCACTTATTATGCTTATTCTAAATCATTATGTATTGACGCAAAATAACCTTTGTTTTAAAGAAATATAGATAATATATCTTTAAGAAACTGAAACAATGAAAATGAAAATTAAACACACCATATATATATATATATATATATATATATATATATATGTGTTGTGTGTGTGTGTGTGTGTGTGTTTATGTTTTTATTTCGCTCTGAAATATGTCAGCCTGAGTAAGTAGTATCATAATATTACAAGTGAAGGAACCTACGAATATTCTGTTCTGAGACATTGTTTGTTGGTTTGAAGTATACTTGACAGCTGAATTACTAGGATCGCTACCGACATATAAATATATATGTATATGCTCTATTAAAGCTCATTTTTTCCTATTACTCAATTTCTGGAATGTCAATAGGAAGCATTTCTTCGCGAAGCTTTAGTAATAGGAACATTTTTGCAAGTTTATTTTTATTGCTTTTGCTTCAATGTATTGAGTAGATTTTAGTTTTATTCGTCATTTTTATTATCATTATTTAATTACACACATTCTTTCTCTCTCTTTCTCTTCCTCTCTCTTTCATATATATATATATATATATATATATATTATATATATATATATATACAGGGTGTGATGAATAAATCGTCAACCTTTTAGATTAATTTCAAGCATATGTCTTTGTTTGTTTCAGGTTTTATCTACTGTACAGCACATTATATCCAGTTGGGCACTGTCAGTGTGGGAAGCAGCGACATGACTCAATTCACTAATCCAGAAATTTGGAAACAGCATACATCACTTTATTCCCGCCGAAGTTCCAATACGAAGATTTCATAATCTTTTGCGTGTCAATCTGAGGACTGTACAGAGGATATGAAAAGGCTCCATAGAGATTACGAAAGTTCGGTAGCTCAAACGCTCACTCTCATTGTTCTGATAAGAGAATTCTTGCATTCGTTGGTGAGATCCGGTCATAATTGACAATGATCCAGAAAGTCAATCAGATCCATAGCTAAGGACACAATGAGTGAAATAAGTTTCTTATCAAGACAGTAGTGCATGAAGACATTCGCTATTTCTCATACAAGATGAGAAAGTGTACATTTCTATCACAGTCCATGAAGGATAAGAAAGACCCCTACAAAGCTTTTGAACAAACTTCGCACCGAACATGCTTTGATTTTTCTCAATGGTAGAAATTTCTGCCAAGATTCAAGTTGAACTTACAGAAAAAACCGTTGTTGTCCCATTAAACATATACCGATAATGAATGAAAAGCAAACATTAGTACACATCTTGGTGTTTAGGTTTGGTCAAAGCGATAGTGATATTATGCATCCATTTATCTTCTTACATATTATCAAACATAACATCAAGTGCTTGAGGAGGTAGTGTTACCCTGACAAAGAATGTGGCTACTGGAATAACCTAATCTGGCACAGGACTCCAGAGTTGGTTGTGAGAAAATTCATTCGACCACATCACCCTAACATCTGAATGCGTAACTCCCCAGATTGCAATCCTCTTGATTATTATGTGTGGAACATGTTTGAGCGAGATTAACTGAAGGATAACTGTAGCATTTATTCTAGCATTTAGTACTTTTAAACAAGTTTTAAAGTTTTTAAGTTACTTTTAAACATCGGAATTACTTGCAGCAGATTCTGAAGTCGTTTGGGTAGCGACGGTTGAAGCCAATGCAATTTCTTTAAAATTTGATCGATAAAATTTCAAGATATTTTCTTTTAATTTCGGTAAATATATCTGATAAAGTGAGGAATCAATGTTATTTTCATTTTTGATTAATTAAACGACAATTTTTTATCGAACGTTTATATATTTTTAAAATTTTTTCCCATTCTTTCAGAAATCCGTCGCAGACGAGGATGACGTCACTCCATATTTTCAGTTGTGGATCCGCTGAGGGCTCATTAGTCAATTCTGGACTTGCAGATGCGGTCACACACATTGCAGGGGAAATTCCCATCTATATTCGGTTGTTAATGACGACGAAGACTTCACCGCTCTGCAGTCCTGTTTATCACATTATTGAGCTGCTTAGCTCCTGTGTAGCAAGTGTCTCGCCAACCCGTCTGCTGGAGACCAGATCTTCCACGCTTGAAAGCATTGTCTTAATATGGTCTTTGAACCACTTTTGGGAGCTCCTGTCCTCTGCGTGCCATCTGTGAGTTCGCTGTAAAGTAGCTTACGGGTCTGCAGGCATGTGAATGGTGTGACACAACCATCGCAGTTGGCGTTGCGATAGGATGGTCTCAATTGGGTCAATGCGTGCTCTGCTTCTAATTTCTAAGCGGGTGATTTTTGTATATATATATATATATATAATATATATATATAAGAAATTTGAAAAAAACAAGTATTCGAAATTGGGATGAATTTCAATAATCGATGTTAAAACATTTCGGTTACATTGAACCTTCATCAGGATGTCTCTTGGGGTGAAGAAAATGATGGATGTTTTTATATGTTACAGGAGATGAAAATCTTTTTAGTTATGTAACTGTATTTGATCAGCGTTTTAATTTTGAAAGGCAAGTCGCGATCTACTCACGCGAGAGGTGTCATGACGCGTGACGCCACTCGAAGAAATGCAAAAGACGAGAAAAAGTATTAATGGACTGATTATTTTTAAGAGGACATAGGGAAACAAAGTGGGTAGATCGCGACTTGCCTTTCAATTAAAACGCTGATCAAATACAGTTACATAACTAAAAGATTTTCATCTCCTGTCACATATAAAAACATCCATCATTTTCTTCACCCCAAGAGACATCCTGATGAAGGTTCAATGTAACCGAATGTTTTAAACATCGATTATTAAATTCATCCCAATTTCGGAATACTTGTTTTTTCAAATTTTCTTTATATTGTCGGATTTAATTTCCCATATTTACTCCCATATATATATATATATATATATGATATATATATATATAAACTAAAATTGCAAAAGTTTTGGCAAAAGCGTTCTACCTGAGTAAAGAAACGCTTGCTAGATGTACATATCTGAAGTAAACATCGACAAATTCATTTGTTGTGGTTCAAAGTAATCCTACTTGGCATATCTCATATATATATATATATATATATATATATATATATATATATATATATAATATGCTGCTTGTTTTTAACAGGAGCATTTAATCAGACCCCATGAAATTCTATTTGAGATGGAGAAGCTTACTCCAAGAAGATTTGACAACCATGCATTTAACTACTCAATATTATCTTTCAAAATAAACATAGCGATAAGCTGGTACGGAAAGTTATTTTATTATTTAATTCATTTATTTATTTTTTGAATAAGAAAGCTCGTCAGTAATCATGAAATTAATCAACTTCAAGATTTGTTTCATATGTTTGTTTTTAATTTTAAAAAAGATAATCTCTTGCTGAATTTATCCTGGTTAATACAGATACCAGATGTGAGTGTGTGCAATGTGCGTGAGTGGTGTAATCTGCAGTGTGCGTGAGTGTATGTGTGCGTGAGTGTATGTATTTGTCTCCAATCACTTGTTTTCTCTCTCTATTTCTTTTTGTCTATCTCTTTGCTCTCTTGCTATTTCTTGTCACTCTCTCCCCCCCTCTCTCTAGATTAATCTAGATTCAACTGGCACCAGAATTCGTAATAGCTGTGCGCAAACTTTTCAGGTGAAATTAGCAACCTGTTCAAAGAAAAGAAAAAAGGAAATGAAAACTTTTACGATACAAGCCACAAGCAGAAATACGAAAACCGATTATATCGAAATGGTTCAGAATTTGACAAAATATTTTACTCAAGTCCTGAATAAAACCAGAATACGGAGAAAAATAAGTTACCTAAAAGATATGAAAGATTGTGATAAAGAGTTAGCCATTCCATTTTTGAGATGAATCAGATTTTCAAAACTTTTTAGTGACCAAAATTCTAAAATTCTGACATGTTCACTTTATGAGAAATCACAATTCTGATATCAGATTTTAGATTTAATAAATATAAAATTGAATTCTAATCTTGGTCAGTATCTTTAAAAATATTTACCATATACCCAAGATTTATGAAAAACATTAATGATTTCTTTTATAGAGTTATATAGTAGTGCTTTTAAAAATGTTTTAAAAAGTTTAAAGCAGTAGATTGTTATGATCATCATTTTCTGGGAGTGATCTTTCTACTTCCCAAGTCTATCTTTTTGGCTGGTTGCCTCAAGCCTTGATTTAGATTGTTTTTTTTTTAATTATCATTTCTCTTTTCCTAACTACTTCTGTCTCCCGGGAAACAGCGTGTTTGGCTCTATTATTTTGTTATCTGTCATTTTATCTTGTTTGACTTTCTACTTTTTGACTGGAAAACAATTGTAAATGTGTTGAGTACAGGCACAAAAAATTGAGGATTTGTGATTATTTTTTGAAATAAAAATGCATTAAAAGTAAATTAGTTTACTAGTTGAAACTATATCTTATCCTTTTTATAGAGATTATAATTAATTGTGAGAGGACAAACTATATAATTAGCAGATGATAGTTATATCCCTTGAGAAATTAATGAATCAAATGGGATTAAACGCCGAAAGCATTCTTATTATTAAATTTTAACTTCTTTTGAGTTTTTCACATCAGCGTTAGCTGATGGTATTTCACTGGAACCTGAGTGTTATTATTATTATTATTACTAGCATTATTACTATTATTACTAGCAAATATATGCACCCTCCAGGTGCAAGTATTTAGTTAGATTTTATTATAAAATATGATATTAAATTAGAAGGCTATGACTGAATAAGAATGTAGATAAAAGATTTTGAACAGAAGGGGTATGATTGAAAATAGAACAACTTTGAACCTAACTCTTCCAATCATTTTCCGTAACTCCCGTCTATCATTGTAATTTTCCTAATTAAACTGTTTAGTTAAAATAGGAAGTAAAGAATAATATTACAGTTATTTCTTCTTGTTAAGGGATTTCTTTTAAGATCTATTGAAGAGATTTTTGCTCATATTCAATAAGATAAAACCAAACAATTAGAAATCAATAATACTATCAATAATAATATCAATAGCATATATTTATTAAAATCAATTTTTTAAGATCAATATGCAAATTAGCCTTCCCATTCATACTGTAAATCTCTATTTTGTTGTATATATATATACAATTGCATGTTATTAGTATGTAGATATGGTCAACAGTGTAAGTAATGTAAAACAATTTTATCAATAATTGAGGTTTAAATAAAAATAAAATCATGGAGAATATGATGTAAATAACTAAAGGAATTGTGACTTGTATAGTAATATAGTTTCAGTTACAGACAGACAAACCCACAATCTCCATTATAATAAGATTATTATTATTAACAGTAATAATAATATTGTCGTTGTTGTGTTTTGTTATTTATCACTCGTTTGAGAGTTTTTTCTCACACTAGCGATAACTAATGGTCTTTCACTGGATCTGCGTGACAGAAAGTCTCCACAGAATCTTTTCTGGGTATCCTAGCCGATCTCAAAAAGATTTGTCTGGATGGTCTCTATTCTTTTCTCTTTTCCAATTCTTAGTCTGTTTTATATAAACTTTTGGGGACAGTTCCAATTACAATTGGTATCACTTTCACCCTCATATTCCACAGTTAGCAAGGTTCAGGTATTTTTCTATCTTTTCGTTTTCTTTCATCTTCACCCTGTGATCTGCTTGGACTGCAAAATCTACCAATTGACATGTTCTCTGTCTTTATTAGTGGGATATTTTGTAAAATGTACAAGGAATTTTTTGAAAGTCAGATAGAATCAATTATTAAAGCTTACCAGAAATATAATAAATTCTTTTTGAAAGGCAAGTCCACAATTTTGTGTGTGTGTGTGTGTGTGATCTTTACCCAGCTGTTGGTGCGTTTGTTTTGTGTTTTGTTTTTTTGTTTTTGGATTTTTTTTTAGTAATTCTATCAAAATATTAGATGTACACATTATAAAATTCAAGAGAATATTAGTTTAAGATATGGCAACTTAGCAAAATTCTTTATTTAAAAAAACATATTTTTCTCTGAATCCTAAATTGTTTTCAATACTTTAAAATCAACATTCTTATTCTAATTATATATATATATATACACACACACACACACAACACAAAAAAACAAAACAAACAAACGCACCAATCAGCTGGTAAAGATCACAACACACCACCACACAAATTTGGGACTTGCTTAGCCAAAAAGAATTATTATATTCTGGTAAGCTTTAAATAATTGATTCTATACTGACTTTCAAAAAATTCCTTGTACATTTTAACAAATATCCCACTAATAAAGACAGAGAACATGTCAATTGGTAGATTTTGCGAGTCCAAGCAGATCACAGGGTGAAGATGAAAGAAAACCGAAAAGATAGAAAAATACCTGAACCTGCTAACTGTGGAATATGGAGGTGAAGTGAACGCAATTGTAATTGGAATGTCCCCAAAGTTTATAAACAGACTAAAGAATGGAAAGAGAAAGAATAGAGACATCCAGCAAAAATCTTTGTTGAGAATCGGCTAGGATCCCAGAAAAGATCTGTGGAGACTTTCTGTCAACGCAGACTCCAGTGAAAGACCATTAGTTTATCGTAGTGTGAAAAACTCTCAACGAGTGATAATAACACACACACGACAATATTATTAATTACTGTTTAATAATAATTAATCTATTATAATGGAGATGTGGGTTTGTCTGTCTGTAACTGAAACTATAATTACTATACAAGTCACAATTCCTTTAGTTATTTACATCATATTCCCATGATTTATTTTTAATTTAAACTCAATTAAATTGATAAATTTGTTTTACATTACTTACACTGTTCCTGACCATATTCTACATACTAATATACATGCAATTGTATATATATATAGCAACAAATAGAGATTTACAGTATGAATGGGAAGGCTAATTTGCATATTGATCTTAAAAATTATTTTAATAAATATATGCTATTGATATATTATTGATAGTATTAATTGATTTCCAATTGTTTGGTTTTTATCTATGATATGAGCAAAATTCTTCAATAGATCTTAAAGAAATCCTAACAAGAAGAAATAACTGTAAATATTATTCTTTACTTCCTATTTTAAACTAAACAGTTTAATTAGGAAAATTTACCAATGATAGACGGGAGTTACGGAAAATGATGGAAGAGTTAGTTTCAAAGTTGTTCTATTTTTCAATCATACCCCTTCTGTTCAAAATCTTTTTATCTACATTCTTATTCGTTTCATTAGCCTTTCTTAATTTAATCATATTTTATAATAAAATCTAACTAAAATACTTGCACCTGGAGGGGTGCATATATTTGCTAGTAATAATAGTAATAATGCTAGTATAATAATAATAATAACACTCAGGTTCCAGTGAAACCATCAGCTAACGCTGATGTGAAAAACTCAAAAGAAGTTAAAATAATAATAAGAATGCTTCGGCGTTTAATCCCATTTGGATCATTATAATTTCTCAAGGAAATAACTATCATCTGCTAATTATATAGTTTGTCCTCTCCAACAATTAATTATAATCTCTATAAAAAGGATGAAGAATATAGTCAACTAGTAAACTAATTACTTTAATGCATTTTTATTTCAAATAATCACAAATCCTCAATTTTTTGTGCTGTACTCAACACATTTACAATTTGTTTCCCAGTCAAAGTAGAAAGTCAAAACAGAATAAAATGACAGATAACAAAATAATAGAGCCAAACACGCTGTTCCCCGGGAGACAGAAGTAGTTAGAGAAAAGAGAAATGATATTAAAAAAAAACAATCTAAATCAAGGCTTGAGGCAACCAGCCAAAAAGATAGACTTGGGAAGTAGAAAAGATCACTCCCCAGAAAATGATGATCATAACAATCTACTGCTTTAAACTTTTTAAAACATTTTTAAAAGCACTACTATATAATCTATAAAAGAAATCATTAATGTTTTCATAATCTTGGGTATATGGTAAATATTTTTAAAGATACTGACCAAGATTAGAATTCAATTTTATATTTATTAAATCTAAAATCTGATATCAGAATTGTGATTTTTCTCATAAAGTGAACATGTCAGAATTTAGAATTTTGGTCACTAAAAAGTTTTGAAAAAATCTGATTCATCTCAAAAATGGAATGGGCTAACTTCTTATCACAATTCTTTCATATCTTTTAGGTAACTTATTTTCTCCGTATTCTGGTTTTATCAGGACTTGAGTAAAATATTTTGTCAATTCTGAACCATTTCGATATAATCGGTTTTCGTATTTCTGCTTGTGGCTTGTATCGTAAAAGTTTTCATTTCCTTTTTTCTTTTCTTTGAACAGGTTGCTAATTTCACCTGAAAAGTTTGGCACAGCTATTACGAATTCTGGTGCCAGTTGAATCTAGATTAATCTAGAGAGAGGGGGGGGGAGAGAGTGACAAGAAATAGCAAGAGAGCAAAGAGATAGACAAAAAGAAATAGAGAGAGAAAACAAGTGATTGGAGACGAAATACATACACTCACGCACACATACACTCACGCACACATGCAGATACACACTCACGCACATGCACACACTCACAATCTGGTATCTGGTATTAACCAGGATAAATTCAGCAAGAGATTATCTATTTTAAATTAAAAACAAACATATGAAACAAAATCTTGAAGTTGATTAATTTTTCATGATTACTGACGAGCTTTCTTATTTAAAAAAATAATAAATGAATAAATAAATAAATAACTTTCCGTACCAGCTTATCGCTATGTTTATTTTGAAAGATAATATTGAAGTAGTTAAATGCATGGTTGTCAAATCTCTTCTGGAGTAAGCTTCTCCATCTCAAATAGAATTTCATGGGGTCTGATTAAATGCTCCTGTAAAACAAGCAGCATATTATATATATATATATATATATATATATATATATATATATATATATATGAGATATGCCAAGTAGGATTACTTTGAACCACAACAAATGAATTGTCGATGTTTACTTCAGATATGTACATCTAGCAAGCGGTTCTTTTTACTCAGGTAGAACGCTTTGCAAAACTTTTGCAATTTTAGTTATAATATATATATATATATATATATATATATATATATATATGGGAGTAAATATGGAAATTAAATCCGACAATATAAAAATTTGAAAAAACAAGTATTCCGAAATTGGGATGAATTTAATAATCGATGTTTAAACATTTCGGTTACATTGAACCTTCATCAGGATGTCTCTTGGGGTGAAGAAATGATGGATGTTTTTATATGTGACAGGAGATGAAAATCTTTTTAGTTATGTAACTGTATTTGATCAGCGTTTTTAATTTTGAAAGGCAAGTCGCGATCTACCCACTTTGTTTCCCTATGTTCTCTTAAAAATAATCAGTCCATTAATACTTTTTCTCGTCTTTTGCATTTTCTCGAGTGGCGTCACGCGTCATGACACCTTCGCGTGAGTAGATCGCGACTTGCCTTTCAAAAATTAAAACGCTGATCAAATACAGTTACATAACTAAAAAGATTTTCATCTCCTGTCACATATAAAAACATCCATCATTTTCTTCACCCCAAGAGACATCCTGATGAAGGTTCAATGTAACCGAAATGTTTTAAATCGATTATTAAATTCATCCAATTTCGGAATACTTGTTTTTTTCAAATTTTTTTATATATATATATATATATATATATATAT
The DNA here is from genome assembly GCA_023376005.1 of Doryteuthis pealeii. NCBI lineage: Eukaryota > Metazoa > Mollusca > Cephalopoda > Myopsida > Loliginidae > Doryteuthis > Doryteuthis pealeii. The sequence goes on along the minus strand of CM042158.1, from coordinate 82,656,337 downwards.
ATACAAATCACCCGCTTAGAAATTAGAAGCAGAGCACGCATTGACCCAATTGAGACCATCCTATCGCAACGCCAACTGCGATGGTTGTGTCACACCATTCACATGCCTGCAGACCCGTAAGCTACTTTACAGCGAACTCACAGATGGCACGCAGAGGACAGGAGCTCCCCAAAAGTGGTTCAAAGACCATATTAAGACAATGCTTTCAAGCGTGGAAGATCTGGTCTCCAGCAGACGGGTTGGCGAGACACTTGCTACACAGGAGCTAAGCAGCTCAATAATGTGATAAACAGGACTGCAGAGCGGTGAAGTCTTCGTCGTCATTAACAACCGAATATAGATGGGAATTTCCCCTGCAATGTGTGTGACCGCATCTGCAAGTCCAGAATTGGACTAATGAGCCCTCAGCGGATCCACAACTGAAAATATGGAGTGACGTCATCCTCGTCTGCGACGGATTTCTGAAAGAATGGGAAAAAAATTTTAAAAAATATATAAACGTTGCGATAGATAAATTGTCGTTTAATTATCAAAAATGAAAATAACATTGATCCTCACTTTATCAGATATATTTACCGAAATTAAAAGAAATATCTGAAATTTTATCGATCAATTTAAAGAATTGCCATTGGCTTCAACCGTCGCTACCCAAACGACTTCAGAATCTGCTGCAAGTAATTCCGATGTTTAAAAGTAACTTAAAACTTAAAACTTGTTTAAAAGTACTAAATGCTAGAATAAATGCTACAGTTATCCTTCAGTTAATCTCGCTCAAACATGTTCCACACATAATAATCAAGAGGATTGCAATCTGGGGAGTTACGCATTCAGATGTTAGGGGTGATGTGGTCGAATGAATTTTCTCACAACCAACTCTGGGAGTCCTGTTGCCAGATTAGGTTATTCCAGTAGCCACATTCTTTGTCAGGGTAACACTCTCCTCCAGCACTTGATGTTATGTTTGATAATATGTAAGAAGATAATGGATGCATAATATCACTATCGCTTTTGACAAACCTAAACACCAAGATGTGTACTAATGTTTGCTTTTCATCATTATCGGTATATGTTTTAATGGACAACAACGGGTTTTTCTGTAAGTTCAACTTTGAATCTTGGCAGAAATTTCTACCATTGAGAAAAATCAAAGCATGTCGGTGCGAAGTTTGTTCAAAAGCTTTGTAGGGGTCTTTCTTATCCTTCATGGACTGTGATAGAAATGTACACTTTCTCATCTTGTATGAGAAATAGCGAATGTCTTCATGCACTACTGTTCTTGATAAGAAACTTATTTCACTCATTGTGTCCTTAGCTATGGATCTGATTGACTTCTGGGATCATTGTCAATTATGACCGGATCTCACCAACGAATGCAAGAATTCTCTTATCAGAACAATGAGAGTGAGGCGTTTTGAGCTACCGAACTTTCGTAATCTCTATTGGAGCCTTTTCATATCCTCTGTACAGTCCTCAGATTGACACGCAAAGATTATGAATCTTCGTATTGGAACTTCGGCGGGAATAAAGTGATGTATGCTGTTTCCAAATTTCTGGATTAGTGAATTGAGTCATGTCGCTGCTTCCCACACTGACAGTGCCCAACTGGATATAATGTGCTGTACAGTAGATAAAACCTGAAACAACAAAGACATATGCTTGAAATTAATCTAAAAGGTTGACGATTAATTCATCACCCTGTATATTATATATATATATATATATATATATATAATATATATATATATGAAAGAGAGAGGAAGAGAAAGAGAGAGAAAGAATGTGTGTAATTAAATAATGATAATAAAATGACGAAAAAACTAAAATCTACTCATACATTGAAGCAAAAGCAATAAAATAAAACTTGCAAATGTCCTATTACTAAAGCTTCGCGAAGAAATGCTTCCTATTGACATTCCAGAAATTTGAGTAATAGGAAAAATGAGCTTTAATAGAGCATATACATATATATTTATATGTCGGTAGCGATCCTAGTAATTCAGCTGTCAAGTATACTTCAAACCAACAAACAATGTCTCAGAACAGAATATTCGTAGGTTCCTTCACTTGTAATATTATGATACTACTTACTCAGGCTGACATATTTCAGAGCGAAATAAAAACATAAACACACACACACACACACACACACACACATATATATATATATATATATATATATATATATATATGGTGTGTTTAATTTTCATTTTCATTGTTTCAGTTTCTTAAAAGATATATTATCTATTTTCTTTAAAACAAAGGTTATTTTGCGTCAATACATAATGATTTAGAATAAGCATAATAAGTGAAGGGATTTTGGTTTGTGGGTCTCTTGAGTGGGAAAAGATTTACTTGAAATGTTTTGAGTAAGCTAAATACTCATTTGCTATGGTTTGGTTTTGACAGAAAATATGGCTTAGGAAGGAATGATGAAATAGGAGGAAGACTACCGAAGTCCCCCCCATCATAATCTCTCAACCATGAGCAATATGTTCAAACGCAAAGCACAATGAAGTGGTACATGAATATCACCTGAAGGGAAATCCAAGAACCAAACTAACTGTATCATCTGTCAACAAGCCCAAAGTTCAATAAATTTTGAAATGTCTCATATTTAATTCAACAGATATTGACTTGGACCACACCCTTATTAGCTGCTCCTATGTTGATGTCTGCAATCAAAATAAAATAGTGAACAAAGTTCTCAATACATACGATGTTGACAAGCTGATGGGTAGATAAATTGTAGAACGATTTGAGATAAAGATTGAACAACTACCGTGATTAGATTAACACAATGGTGAGTTTTTATTAATTAAAGTCAGAGATGGTCCAATGGGATTGAAGAACACAACATTTGAAGAAATAGAAACAAATATGCGTAAAAAAGTAAGGCAACGCACGAATACATACTATATCCATGGCCCGAAACTGCAATATATATATATATAATATATATATATATATATATATATATGTATGTACAGGTACACACACACACATACACACACACACACACACACATAAACATAGCAAAAATACACCCATGCAAATTAAGTATTAACTTTCTGGAAAGATCACTTTGAAGAGCATTCTCAATACTTTTCTCTCATGATGGCTTAACTATTGGTAAAATTAAAGCTATAAAGATTACTGAGGAACGTCTAGTACATCTACTTAGAGAGGAAATCAGAATGATATATGTCCTCATATTGAAAGTAAGTAACGATTATGGAGTAACAATGATAGAGATTCTACACTTTTTATTTATATGTGAAAGCAAAAACAAACACACAAAAACACACAATGATTATTCTAAACTCTATCCAATAGAAAGAAGAAACTTAATTCAGAAAACTATCATGGAATAGTATTATTTTCTATTCGCAGTAAAGTATTTACCGGAGTGCTACTTAACAAAATATGAGACCAAACAGAATGAGTCCTAGGCGAGACTCAATATGAATTCACATCAAACAGACGGACAATAGATGACATGTTTATAGTGAGATATATACTGGAAAAATCTAAAGAAAGAAAAGTCTCCTTAAACTTTTCGTTTTATAGACTTCAAATCAATCTCAAAAACTGTGGAGAAATAGAATAATGAAGATGATTGGTATCAATTCAACAATTGTTGATATAACCGAGTTCGACAAAATCGAGTGTACATCAAAAATAGCATTGTATACAGGTTGAATCGGAACATTGGAATTCAACAGGTATGTCTATTATCTCCTACCCTTTTCAATATTTTTCGGCTAATTAGAAATGAGTATGGCAAAATCTTAACTGAGACGAAAGCCTTACAACTAAAATACGCTACGCCAATGACACTACATTAATCTCCGCTATATTTTAAAAAGCTAAAACTGTTCACCGAAGAACTTGAAATGTCATTCTCAAAATAGGGTATGAAAATAAATGCTACGAAGTGCAAGATAATCTCTGGTGATAACGATAACATGACCGAGTGACGCTAGAGTGAAAAGGTCAACGAATTACCAATTTTGGGGATCAGTGGCACCAAGAAGCTAATATGATATAAAAAGGATTGCTTGTTCTTTAGCTTTTGGTATAATGAATGAAAACTATGGAAACGAAGAGATATTTCGAAGGCAAGGGAAATTTATCTATATTATGCACTAATACTCCAATAGCCATATGTGCTGGAGAATCTTCAAGGAGTGACAAGGATGAACACAACAGAAAACTCAGTGGATTTGAAAAATTCGTCTTAGGAATTTGATTTTCTCGTATAAATCACATCGAAATAGACGATTGAGGAGTGACCTTGGAATACGAATTCTTGCATTAGCAAGAGAAAAAAATGAATGGTGTGGCCACCTAATATACAAAGAAAATGCCACCTGTGTCAATCTGTCGACCATTCACACAAGAACAACTTTACAGAAGACCCAAAAGACAGCCATCAAAGTGATGGAGTGACCCAATAAGAGATGACACAAAACTACCACTGCTAACAGTCGAACGAGTGGCGAAAGATGGGACAAAATGAAAATCTTGCATGGACTATGATAATAATAATAATAATCTTATTATAATGGAGATTGTGTGTTTTTCTGTCTGTACCGAAACTATATTACTAATCGAGTCACAATTAACATAGTTATTTACATCACATTCTCTATGATTTTATTTATATTTAAACCTCAATTATTAATAAAATTTCTTCACCTTTTTATTAGGGTTGTCCATATCTACATACAAATAACATGCAATTGTATTTATATATAAAAATAGCAGTTTGCAGTGTGAATGGGAAGGCTATTTGCATATTGATATTAAAAATCTGATTTTATTAAATATGTGCTTAGTATTATTGATTTCTGTTTGGTTTTATTTTAATGAATATAAGCAAAAATCTCTTCAATGAATCTTAAATGAAATCCATTAACAAGAAAAATACTGTCATTTTATTCTTTATTTCCTAATTTAACTAAAATTGTTAAATAAGTAAAATTCAGCAATGAAAGACGGGAGTGATGGAAGAGTAAGTTTCATTTCTATTTTTCTATTATACCCCCACTCTGTTACATATCTTTTTGTCTGCCTCTAATTTAATACGATATTTCATTACATTAAAACTTAAATACTTGCACCCGTAGGGTGCAATATATTTGCTAGTAATAATAATAATAATAATAATAATAATAATATAATAATAAATCACTTCCATCCATGAAAGATTGGCCCAACAACTGAATAGATGCCAACAAGAAGCAAACTTACCCAAGTGGTGACAAAAGGAATGACTACCATAATCCAGAAAGGCTCACAAAAGAAACCATTCCAAGCAATAACTTATCTACCCATAATGTGGAAAATAGTGACTGCAATAATCAAAAAAGAAGTATATTTCTCACTTACTTGGCGCAAACAATTTCCAACGGAATGGATGTTACAGGGGAAAGAGGAAAATATGCCTTACTTTATATAGATCAACACATCCTCAAAGAAGTTAAAACTAGGTGCAAATATTGCAATGGCATGGGGCTACTACAAAAAGGTCTATGGCGTGGCCCCACATACTTGCATTATCAATGCTTAAAAATGTACAAATATCTGACAAGATCGTAAATTTCATGAAAAAAGTCATGGAAAAATTAATATTCCAATATAATTATGATGAAGTAACTTTTTTATTGAGTAAATTGGAATGTTAGTAAATTAGATCTTAGACTGATAGAAATTCTACACTAATTATATATATTTTATATATATATATATACACACGTATAAATATTATATATATATATATATATATATATAATATATATATATATATATGTGTGTGTGTGTGTGTGAATGTGTACATACGTATAACCACATTCCATTCAAATCACTCATATTAAATAATATCCATTATGAAAATCATTATTAGCATAAGAGCATTAAAACTGGACCTTGCCAATGGAAGAGAATTAACTGCGTTTAATTGGTCTTGCTTTTCCCAAATAAATTCCACATTGTTAATTTGGGAATGCAATGGCATCAGAATGTACAGTGGGAAAATCCAATGTAACCAGTGTAATTGTTTGAGCAACATTCTTCTTAGAAAAACTGTGTCCTATCATTGATATAGAGGTACTTTGTTACATACAACTTATATTAATATCTGTAAAGTGCAAATCCACTCTTTAATGGCAACAATCTTCTATGATGATTGTGGCACCTTTTAAAAGATTCACTTTACCACGCTTCAGGAGTATAGGAATATTTTTCAGGCAAATAAAGAGGACTTTTCCATGTTGCCATGTCTACCAATCTCAATCCTATTGAACATGTATTGATAACATTCCCCATGGAAGTTGTAGCAAAATAACCTGCTATTAATATCCTGACACCTGACATCTTGTAGAGTTCTTGCTTCAGGTAAAGCTTGTTATAATGTTTCAGTTCATCAGTGTAGGCAAATAAATACATATGAATAAATTAAGATTTGAGGGTGATGAAAAATGTTTAAGTCACACCTAGATACTTTATGACTGTTTGAGCTTCTATTTTGTCAATCTTTAGATTTTTGGCACACTTCTCCTCATTATATGAACTTCACCAGTATATAAATTACCACCAGAAATCTGAATTAGTTTTTCTAGGTTTATAAGAAGTAACACTTCTTTCTGGTTAGGCTTAGAACTTTTTGAGTGCCCTTGAAAAGATAGATAGATAGATATAGATAGATATTCTACTTGTTTTTAATATGTTAAGTAAGTCGTCAGGGTGGCCTAAAGTCGTATCAGCCAATCAGCAAGGGGGTTTATCCCCTTTTCACTAGCACTAGACCAAGGAGATTGTTTTGTGCATCTGAGTGGAGGCGCCCACACCTACCATCAAGCTACTTACTTTAACTGCACAGATCCCTGTGCTACTCATACCCTGAGTTGGCGGGGCCAGTATCGAACTAAGAACCTTGCGGTTTCTAGCCGAACGCTCTACCGACTGAGCAGGTAACCAAAATGTTAATATTTATTAAACTGTTTGTAATAAGTGTTTTTCCTTGCTAATTATTTGTTTCAGGTAATTATTTTTCAGTTATTGAATTGCATAATAAAGTAATTAAGAATCTTCTAACATTTTCAGCCATCCATAATTGATATTTTCTTTTATTTTACAAATCAATTTCTTTCTTTTCGTGATAAATAGGGTAGTTTTATTGTTGAATACAATTAAAGTATTCAAAAATCTTGCGTGGGGAGATTCCAGCATCTTCTGAATATAATCATTCAGTACATTTATAAAAACAGTTTTTGAAAACAAGTGAATTTGTCATCATAACTTATTTTATACTCCTACTCTATATATATTAAATATGTATATTTTAACAAATTTTCAAAAAATAAATAATAATAGAAATATGTACACAGATCACAGATACACAGACATATATATAATATATTATATTATATATAATATATATATATTATATATATATATATATACAGGGTGCGACATAAGTAACACCCTTTGTTTAAGTGGAACAAAACAAGCCTTTTTGATTATCCTTTATTTTTTTGAACATGAATGTATTGCCACAGGTTAATGGATTACTATAATATATTACAAAATATATAATGAAGATTTAGCAAATTAATTAAAGAAAATAATAAAGAAAATATACATTATAAGATATGAAATTAAAAGGGTCGTTACTTATGCTGCACCCTGTTTTTATATTAATATATATATATATATATATATTATATTATATTATATGAAAAAATGACTTGAGAATAATATATTACTATTGGTTTGGATGAAATTTATTGTCATTATTTAGTCAACACATATTTCAATTAGGCTTTGTCTACATCACGAATATTCTATTGCAATTATTTGATCGAAACAAATAAAAAAAATATTCGGTATGAAAACTATAGATCTTCTTCTGGAAACAGTGTCGATTTTTGAAAATGAGTAAACAAGAAAAAAATTGAAATTGATATGTCAACAAACAACTTTTTTTTTAAATCTCAAAGGCATTTCCAGGTTTGAAAAATATGGAAATTTGTGGCAGTATATGTTTTGAAAATTTGAAAAAGAAATGTTTGCTTTGTTTAAAACAGAGAAGTTTAGAAATACTTTGAAAAAATACAAGCTTGTTTATTTTTTGTGAGAAATTTAGAATCCACAATTGAAATATATTTTCCCCAAAGATTCCCATGACTTCAGATACATTGATATGTTCTATATCATTTACACAAAAAAATAACATACCCTCATTATTAATAGATTAAAAATTGAAACTACCATTAATTTCACAATGAACTAAAGAGAAAAAAAAAATTCCCTACCTTTTTAAGATCTTACTAAATATGTAATAACCAATAAAATGAAGTTCACCATAATAACCAACAGCATAAAATGACTACATACATTGTTATTCTAACCACATGAACAATAAAAAGTGGTGCCATTCCCATAGGTTTTTTCCTCAGAGCCTTCAGATTTGTTCTCCTAGTTTCCTACATGATGAATTGAACAAAAACTCTTTACTCAAATACTATATCCTGAATCTTCATTCATCATGCAAAATCAAAAGCCATCAGAATCCATAAACCATTTTACACCATTCAAGGAATAAAGTCCAACTAGACGCAAGTATTAACCTTATAAAAGAACACATAACATTACCTAAAAGCTCCACTACTTTTCTCATTGAAAAGAACTTAAAGCCATTTAGGTATGATATATATATTATATATATATATATATATATATATTATATATATATATATGGTTTCTCATGCATTAACAGTGTTAAAGAGAAATAACATTGGTATTTGTCACCTCCTCAATCAGTGTAGAATACAACCAAAGATTTAGTTTAATTTGAGAAGCCCACAACAAGTTCATGTGAAACAGAGACAAAATGCCTGGTTTTGTGAGTACTTTCTTTTGGATTACCCCACATTTTGTATGGAGAGATGCAGCTGAAGCTGGAAACTGAGACTTTATATTTAATTATATCCTTGACCACAGATAATCAAGAAAGGTCTGATTGAAATGCAGAACTCCTTGCCAGATGTAAGTGCTATTCCACTTCATACATGAGTTAACTTTATGTTGCACTATGATATAATTTTATTTTGGTCCCTTATTTTTCTCTATTTTGCAGTCTGTTTCCTAAATAGAAGAAACTAAATACTGTAGACCCTTTTCCAAAATAAAAGGCATCAGATTTGAAATGCAACTAATATGTCTGCGCCATTCACCATGTCTTTCTAATCCTACTTTATCTCTTTGGGCAGCTTGTCTTGCTTAATGTTTTCTTTAATAGAAAAAGACACCCAACCGTCTTCTGATGAGTTTAACTTTCTAGAGGTGATTTGAAAATGGTGAGGCTTCATCCAGTGTTGGTTCTTTCTGTTTTCAGAATTATTTGCCTCATATTTCTGAGCTTTGATATATTTGATATATCTCAATTATTATTTTTTATTTTTTTTATTAGAAATGATGGAAGTATTAACTGATCTCATTAAGGAATAAGCAAAAAGATTTTCTTTTGTTTCTTTTCAAACAAACAACACTGCCTGCTAAATTATAGTTACAGTAATTCCTAAACACCGAGATCAAATAAAAACAGCAGAAATGTTCCAAGTCTACTGAATTCTGTTCTTCATTTAGTCTTGTTTTGTCAAGAAAAGGGAGATAAATGCAGGACAATATAATTATTGGCAGTTTTATTTATCATGTTTATTTACATTGGGCCAAGAAATGAAAAATATCTTTTTTTTTTTTTATTAAATGTTCATTAATTCAAATAATTAACTGAAATGTTGGATTCGTGTTCTATCTGCAAACCAACTCAATTTTATACTAAAGATTCAAAGGTAAAAAATCCTACTTATGGACATAAATTCCACCATCGTTGTCACCCCGCCAAAGAAAAAATACAAAAAACTAAGGAATCTAACTGAATTTAATGAAATTTTCAAGTATTAATATTTATGGAAAAACAATATAATTACATCAGTTATTTCATTTGAAAACTCTTACCATTTTTCAATGTCAGTTAACTTTGACCACATATCTTTGAGACATAACAAGATTCACAACTATACGTGGTTCACAAGTTAATTGACTGAAAAAAATGTAAAGTTTTAAATACAATAACTACTGCATTATATATTATCATTATTATGCAACACTGAAAATTTCATTAAATTTCGGTTAATTCCTTGATTTTTTAGTTGTTTTTTTTTGTTTTTTTTCCGGGTGTGGTGACTGACATACAATTTATGTCCGTTAAGTAGGATTTAACCAATTCAATTTTCTGTTCATATGACATTAGTAAAAAGTCAAGATTGGTTTGTTTTGCCAAATGATTTTCAAATAGAGCAAATTTACTCCTATGACATTGTCCCAGTAAGCAGAACATATCATAAAAGCAAAGTTTGTGCTACTATAAAATAAGAGAGATAACTACGAATTGTATATCCTCAACATGAAATGTCTGTTGGAGACAGTTTATAGTTTTTAGCATTCAACTTGTAAGCTGATGTATTTATACCCGAAAGGTTACATAGTCTTTGATCAGAATTGTTTGGTTGCTCTCAGTCCTTTATGCTCTTCATCTTATCCCTTAAGTTATTAGGAGGGCTGTCCTGGAAAAGAAACATCTGTTTACGCAGAGTGTCTAATCTACTTCACACCTATGCTATCAGGGAATGTAATCAGCTTAAATGTTCATGAGGAATTAACTTTATTGGATGGTTATTATCAGAAAATAGAAGAATACTAGAAGGGAAATGGTGGAAAATATCCATTTAAAACAATTAAAATAACACAAAATTTTTATTATATTTTAGATGTAAAACTGCAACCAATTCTTTAATTGAAACCACTTTCTCCTAAAGCATTTGTTTGTAAAGCTAAATGTATGTTCAAACAGTAACAAGGTGAGTTTCAAAATCTGAAACAACACTTTCCACAGATCATACTCATCACGTCTAGAAAATTATATGTAATTTTTTTTATATCAACTTAATTACAAATCACTTAATCATCTTTGAAAGAAACCACACACTGACAAATACTTTGCGTACCACTCACTGAAAAATAACTGGAAGTTTTCAACTGACACTATCTTCAGCTGTTTGCATCAATAACCTGCTGCATGTTCTAATGGAGCTGAGTTTTGATTTTTGGAAATGAAATAACCACAAGATGGAGTAAGGGGGGATGTGATCACACAGGATATTGATAGGGGGGGGATTGTTGATTGCATAATGTTGCTCACATTCTTGTCTTCATTTTCTGACATACCTTAACCAAATATAATATCATAATTATCCATCATTACTCAAGCTGTCATGATTCCTGAAGTAAAACATCAACTGATGTTTTTACTCAATATTCAAAGCCAAAGCTAACTCTCCAGTTATTAACTGAAAAAATGAAAGGAGATCACCTCTCATTAGTTTCTAAACACACTCTGTATTCACAATTACAGATGGTATTTAATATTTTTTGCAATGAGCTATATTATCATGAAAATCTTCTTACTTAGTTTAATTTAATATCACATCTTTCCTCTGCTTTTCTCTTTCTTAAATCCCTTTTGATCAACAAAAATTCTATCAAATTAATATTCCACACTGTATATAACGCTTGTGTTAACTATAGCTGAAATGCCCATGTAGCCAGGGTGGTGATGGTGGTGGTGTGTGTGGTGTAACATTCATTTTCATTCTAAAATGATAATTTTCTCTTTGTAAAATATATGGGTTTTCATTTTCTTTTCAGAAAATCAATATAAATTCTCCAGCAAAATTAAACTATTTGATATCAAATATGGCAAATAGTGATTGACTTTGGTTTTGTTAGAATTTGATGACACAAAAGATCATGTCAGTTGTCAACGCTAGTT